>OY720442.1:74304963-74792459 GCA_963082915.1 Dolichopus griseipennis | reverse complement strand
ACCGTCATAAGTATCTGAAACAAAAAAAAAATTTTCTTTCTCTTTCAAAATAAATAAAAAAAAACAATTAAATTATATAGGGAAAAAATTTTTAATATTAAACTTTATTTATTTCAAAAATTTTTCCTGCGATTCGATATCAATCGATGGAATTAATTGAATAATGCCATATTCGTTGTCTTATATCCGTCCAAAAATTGAAATAAAATTGCACTCTATTCAATTCCTCTAATTCCGGTTCATTCCTAAATTTTTTTGAAAACCTGTCCGGCATGAAAAATATAATTTTTTCATTGTTAATGATCTTCTACCTCACAAAGCACCACCGTTTGATCTCTTTTCGTCTCTAGAAAGCGCAGGAAAGCACCTTGTATATTTTATTTTGGTGTACAATATCATATAACAAGGCCGGACAATCTAAAAAGCCATAAATGTACAATAAATGTACAATTAAAACATAAATGTAATTAATGTCAAAAAGCATTTGGTAGGAAAAAAAATTTATTAGAACTATAAAAAACAACAGAAAAGGTTATGAAAATACAAAATTTTGCAAGAAGTGCAAAACAGCCATCTCAAATAATTGTGGAATTACCACATTCGGACAAATGAACATAAAAAAAATGCAGCAGAAGTCATTAAAACTAATGTTAGGTGTATTAATGAATGTTTTTAAAATAGACTAGAAACATTTATTAGAGATAATGATGATGAAGGCATATTAAACCCATCACACTTTTTAGAAAAGGCTCAAACCGATATCATTGAATTGTTGAGACAATCAATAAAAAAGCACAATGTCATTAAGGCGAATCTGGAACTTTTCGGTGAATATATAAAACCAACAGAAGAAGAGTTTGAAAATATATCAATCAAATCTTTTTCAAACTCGAATGTTAAGCATTACACAGGCAGACGATCTTAATGATTTTTTTTGAAAATGCTAAAGACGTTATTCAACAACAAGCAAAAGACTTCTAAGAAAAGGATAGTGGCTGGGCGTTGATTAGAATTTTACACGTGGAAATAAATATTAATAAATATGAACCAATCCACGTTTCTAGTTATTTTAAGTTACCAAAGTTACAAAGAAGATAAAAAAGCCTGCGTTAATATCCACAATAATGATAACTTCTGTTTTAAGTGGAGTTTAATATCAGCCTTACAAACTTGCGCTGAAATTGCAAAATGAACATCTTCATACAAAATTAGTGAAATTTCTCAACAAATTGTCAAGCTTGAGTTTAGCGATGTTTTACAACTTAATTTTGGCAATATGCAATTTCCAACTAAATTGTATGAACTAAATTTATTCGAAGAACTTAAAAATGACATAAGCATAAATTTGTTTGGATTGGAAGTCATTAATAAGAAATATGAGGTTGTAGAACCATTTTATTTGACAAAATGTGAAAAAAAGTTTCATGTCAATTTATTGCTTTTGGAAAGGGATGAAAAATTTCATTTTGTTTACATAAAACATTTATCAAGATTGATAAGTCAGTCTGTAACAAGGAATACTCATCAAGTTTATATTTGTAATATGTGCTTGCAACATTTTCATACATTACAACAACGTGACTTACACAAACCCGAATGCAATAAAGTAGTTACAAAGCTTCCGTCTGTTGAAAATAATACACTGGAGTTTAAGAATTATCAACAACAATTGAAAGCACATTTTGTTATTTATGCCGATGCTGAGAGTATTTTACAACCTATTGCAACATGCAATTCTGATTCCACGATGTCTTCAACAACAAACATTCATCAACATGTTCCAGTAGCTTTCTCTTACTACAATAAATGTTCTTTTGATGATGGTCTAAGCTGTTTCAAAGAATTTGTTGGAGCTAACTGTGCTAAGGAATTTATCCGATCATTGGCAGAAACATGCAGTGAATTATATTCAGCCTTCTTTATGAGTTCAAAACCGATGAATCCGCTAACACTGGATGAGCAGCTACAACAATTGGTTCAAGAAACGTGTCACATATGTGGTAAGCATTTAGATTTTAATAATAGAATTAGAGACCATTGCCACTTTACTGGCAGTTATAGAGGTCCTGCTCATTCTTATTGCAACTTATTGTATAGACGATAAAATTTTTTCCCAATATTTTTTCACAATTTTTCCGGCTATGATTGTCATCTTTTATTTAAAGAACTAAACGAAGTGAATGGACATATTGCTGTCATTCCTTTGAATAAAGAACGTTATATTTCATTATCTAAAAAAATTACAATAGATAATAATCATTCATTTTATTTACGTTTTCTCGATAGCTTCAGATTTATGGCTTATAGCCTTGATTCATTGTGTAAAAATTTAAATGAAAACGACTTGATTCATATAAAAAAAGAATTCAATAATAATGAAAAATTTAAACTTATGACTCGAAAGGGAGTTTTTCCCTATGAGTATTTAAATTCCATTGAACGACTTGACATCACATGTTTACCGCCACAAGAAAATTTTACCAATCAAATGACAAACACACCATGTTCCGATGAAGGCTACATTCATGCAGTTAATGTATGGAATACGTTTAAATGTCAAAATTTATGGGACTATCTTAAACTTTACCTTAAAACAGATGTACTTATTTTGACTTATGTTTTTGAAAACTTTCGAAAAATAAGCTCCAAAATCTATTCTTTAGATCCTGCAAATTTTTACACTACACCAGGTTTGTCATGGGCGGCTATGTTAAAATACACTGATATGAAATTAGAGTTGTTAACTGATGTTGATATGTATAATTTTTTTAAAAAAGGGATACGTGGTGGAATTAGTTAGTGTTCACTTAGACATTCAGTGGCAAATAATAAATTTATAAGGAAATCTTATAAAAAAAACGAACCTTCCAAATATATAGTATATGAAGATGCCAACAATTTATATGGATGGGCAATGATCCAATATTTACCTTATAAAGATTTTCAGTGGGTTGATACTCCTGAAAATATTGATGTGCTTTCTGTTGCCGATGATTCGGAAACTGGTTACGTTTTAGAAGTGGATTTAGATTACCCTCAACATTTACATGATTTGCACAATGATTTTCCTTTTTGTGCTGAAAACAAAGTTCCACCGAAAGGTAAAATTCCTAAACTGTTAGTTGACTTAACAAACAAACGCAAATATATTATCCATTATCGAAACTTAAAACAGTGTCTTCGAAACTCCCTGATTCTCAAAAAAATTTATAAAGTACTAAAATTCACACAAAGCAATTGGTTAAAAAAATATATTGATTTAAATAACGTACACAGGTCAATGGCTAAAAATGCTTTTGAAAAAGATTATTTTAAATTAATGAATAAGGCTGTTTTTGGTAAAACAATGGAAAATGTAGATAAAAGAAAAATTGTCAAAATAGCTATCTCTTGGGAAAGTCAAGGAAGACATTTAGGTGCTCGAGCGTTAATAGCAAAACCAAATTATCATAGTCATTCTAGATTTACTGAAAACTTGAAGCTTTGAAAACTTTGACATTAGATAATTATTATAAAAATTGTTTGTTAAAAATTAAAACTTGTTTCAAAGAAATGAAAATATTTAGATTATATTTACATACAATTTATACACAAAATTTAAATAAAGTAGCTTTAAGTTCATTAGATATAAAAGATATGTAACTGAAGATAACATAAAAACATATGCTTGGGGGCATTATGCCATTGAGCAATAGTTGTAAAAAAAACAAAAAAAAAATCAAATTTTTGTTAGCTTAATAAAAAATTACAATTTAAAGATGTTTAAATAAAATAAAAAATATTATACACACATTAAAAGTGTCTTTCAATTTTAACATTGATATTAGTTTTGTATATTAACTTTGTACTTAAACCAAAACTATAAAAACTTTTCATGTCTAATCAAGAATATTCAACTCAAAACCTATAAAACTTTTTTTCTATTTTTACAGAAATATTAAATCAAGCTTAAAATTTTGAAAACGTGATCAAGTTCAAGTTAAAAAAAAAAAAAAAAAATTAACAATATAATTTTAAACGTTTATTTGTTTCATTTTTTTGAAAACTTTTTCAGTTAAGTTAATAATCAAACAAAAAATTTCCATCGATTTTTTAAGCTTTTCAACTTTAAAATGGCAGTTAGAAGCTTCATTTTCAAACATAACGGACGAGCTTTATCAGCTTTGAATTTTTAAAATTTTTCACGTAAACATTAAATTCAGCTTAAACTTTGATAATATTAAGTATAAACCAAATTTAAATAACTTTTCATATCTAATTAAAAATATTCAGCTCAATAGCTTAAGCTTATTTTTTTTTAATTTATAAAACTTTTTTCAATTTTCTCGGAAATATTAAATCAAGCTTAAGCTTTGATAATATTAATTTTGTATTTTAACCAACCTTTAAAAAACTTTTCATATTTAATTAAGAACAGTAAGCACAATATCTTAAGCTTATTACTGTTTTAATTTGAAATTTAAACATAACTGATATTTAAAAAACTTTTTATATCTAATTAAAAATATTTTGCTTAATAACTTAAGCTTTTTTTTTTATTTATAAAACTTTTTTTTATTTTCGCGGAAATATTAAATCAAACTTAAACTTTGATAATACTAACTTTGTACTTAAACCAAACCTTAAAAACTTTTCATATTTAATTAAGAACAATAAGCACAATTTCTTAAGCTTATTGCTGTTTTAATTTTAAATTTAAACAAAACTGATATCCTAACCGCCAAGCTTAATTTAAAATACTCAAAGACTCAAACAAGAAAAATATAACTCAACATATCATCATACAATTAAACTTCCACCTAAAAATGTTACAAAGAAAAATGAGAAATTTTTATTAAAAACTGTCATTAAAAGTATTCCGAAAAGCAAAATAGAAAGTTGGAGATTTTGTTCGTATAAGTAAATTTAAAGGTATATTTGCAAAAGGTTATCAACCTAATTGGTCAACAGAAATTTATACAATAGCGAAAATAAAAAGAACTGATCCAATAACATACAATTTACTTGATTACACACAAAAATAAATAAAAGGCAGTTTTTATGAACCTGAACTTACATCTGTTAAATTTCCTAATGTTTACCTTGCAGAAAAAATAATAAGAAGAAAAGGAAATCAAGTTTTGGTTAGGTGGCTTGGCTTTGATAAAAACCATGATTCATGGATAAATAAAAAAGATATTATTTAATGAATAATAATTTATTAACTTTTAGTAAAACATGCTATAATGTTATTTAATATTAAAAAAAACTTTTTAAAACCAAGTTTTATATTTTTTTTTTTTTTTTAACTTGAACTTGATCACGTTTTCAATTTGTATTCATGATCACGCCTTTATATTATTAACAATATAATTTCAAACGTTTATTTGTTTCATTTTTTTCAAAACTTTTGCAGTTAAGTTAATATTCAAACAAAAAATTTCCATCGATTTTTTAAGCTTTTCAAATTTAAAATCGCAGTTGGGAGCTTAATTTTTGAAACATAACGAACGAGCTTTATCAGCTTTGAATTTTTTAAATTTTTCACGTAAATATTAAATCAAGCTTAAACTTTGATAATATTAAGTATAAACCAAATTTAAAAAACTTTTCATATCTATTTAAGAATATTCAACTCCATAAAGCTTATTTTTTTTTAATTTATAAAACTTTTTTTAATTTTCGCGGAAATATTAAATCAACTTTAAACTTTGGTAATATTAACTTTGTATTTAAACCAAGCTTTAAAAATTTCATATTTTATTAAGAACAGTAAGTACAATATCTTAATTTGAAATTTAAACATAACTGATATCCTAACAACCAAGCTTAATTTAAAATACTCAAAGACTCAAACTAGTTTAAGCTTATTATCGTTTTAATTTGAAATTTAAACATAACTGATATTTAAAAAACTTTTCATATCTAATTAAAAATATTCAGCTCAATAATCGCTTAAACTTTGGTAATATTAACTTTGTATTTAAACCAAGCTTTAAAACTTTTCATATTTTATTAAGAACAAAAAGTACAATATCTTAATTTGAAATTTAAACATAACTGATATCCTAACACCCAAGCTTAATTTAAAATACTCAAAGACTCAAACTAGTTTAAGCTTATTATTGTTTTTATTTGAAATTTAAACATAACTGATATTTAAAAAACCTTTCATATCTAATTAAGAATATTCAGCTCAATAGCTTAAGCTTATTTTTTTTAATTTATAAAACTTTTCTTTAATTTTCATAGAAATGTTAAATCAAGCTTAAAGTTTTATAATATTAATTTTGTATTTAAACCAAACTTTAAAAACTTTTCATATTTCATTAAGAACAATAAGCACAATATCTTTGAAATTTAAACATAACTGATATCCCAACAACCAAGCTTAATTTAAAATACTCAAAGACTCAAACTAGTTTAAGCTTATTATTGTTTTAATTTTAAATTTAAACATAACTTATATTCTAACCGCTAAGCCTAATTTAAAATACTCAAAAGCACAAAACTTTTTACTTATCACAATTTTATTGCATAACTTTAGGAGAACTTTTGCTGACTACTGACGCTGAAACGGCACTAAAAAAGCTCCTGAGCTTTTGCTGACGCTGAACCGGCATATACATATTACTGTATTAAAAAGTTAATTTGGCTTGCTATGTCTTATGGTCAAACTAATAAAAGCTTTTATGGTTTAAATATGACTTATGGACATCTCATTAAATTTGAACCAAATAGGTGTAGGGTATTTCTAAGTCGGTTGTACCGACTGACTGTTTCTTTACTTGTTTGAATGTAACTTCTAAGGAAAAAACGAGGAAGAGTGTAGTAGAGTAGACTGTGTCAACTCTGGGATACCCGTATGACCGTTATATAAACATTATATCATTATTATTATAAACATTAATTACTTTTGCCAAATTCAAATTTCAAACATATCAGCTTTATTAGGTAAAATATAATGCTGATATAAAAGAAGGAGTTGTATGGCAGCTAGTCGAACCCTCTGCAGTAGACCAACCAAATTTTTGCAGTAACTTTGGCCATTGCACTAAACTATTTTTGGCAAAATTTCAGACACCCAACTTCAATAGGTTTAGAGTAATGCTCATATAAAATAAGAAGTTGTATGGCAGCTACACGAACCCTTTACAGTAGACCAACTAAATTTTGCAGTAACTTTGGCCATTACACTAAACTATTTTTGGCAAAATTTCAGACACCCAGCTGTAATAGGTATAGAGTAATGCTCATATAAAAGAAGGAGTTGTATGGCAGCTACTCGAACTCACTGCAACAGACCAACCAAATTTTGCAGAAATGTGGCTATACAATTAAACTACTTTTGACAAAATTTTAGACACGTAGCTGTAATAGGTACAGAGAAATACTCATATAAAAAAAGAAGTTGTATGGCAGCCACCCGAACCCATGAACCCAAATGGCTGGATTTAAATAGCGATGACGGCTATTGCAAAAAAACGAATTTGCGAAAATTTCAAGATCCTAGCTCCTTTAGTTTTTGAGTTATCGTGCGGACGGACGGACAGACGGACGGACAGACGGACGGACAGACGGACGGACAGACGGACGGACAGACGGACGGACATACATAGCTAAATCGATTTATTTTTCGATTCTGATCCGATCCATACACTTGAGTCTATATCTACCCCCCCTCCTTCTCTGCGTCACAAACGTAATGGCAAATTTATTATACCCTTTGACTATATAGTCATACGGGTATAAAAATGACAAATCATAATAAAACGAGGAAGAGTGTAGTAGAGTAGACTGTGTCAACTCTGGGATACCCGTATGACCGTTATATAAACATTATATCATTATTATTACAAACATTAATTACTTTTGGCAAAATTTCAAACATACCAGCTTTATTAGGTGAAATATAATGCTCATATAAAAGAAGGAGTTGTATGGCAGCTACTCGAACCCTTTGCAGTAGACTAACCAAATTTTGCAGTAACTTTGGCTATTAAACTAAACTATTTTTGGCAAAATTTCAGACACCCAGCTTTAATAGGTATAGAGTAATGCTCATATAAAATAAGAAGTTGTATGGCAGCTACTCGAACCCTTTGCAGTAGACCAACCAAATTTTGCAGTAACTTTGGCCATTACACTAAACTATTTTTGGCAAAATTTCAGACACCCAGCTTTAATAGGTATAGAGTAATGCTCATATAAAAGAAGGAGTTGTATGGCAGCTACTCGAACTCACTGCAACAGACCAACCAAATTTTGCAGAAACTTTGGCCATAAAACTAAACTACTTTTGCCAAAATTTCAGACACGTAGCAGTAATAGGTACAGAGAAATACTCATATAAAAAAAGAAGTTGTATGGCAGCCACCCGAACCCATGGACCAAAATGGCTGGATTTAAATAGCGATGACGGCTATTGCAAAAAAACGAATTTGCGAAAATTTCAAGATCCTAGCTCCTTTAGTTTTTGAGTTATCGTGCGGACGGACGGACGGACGGACGGACGGACAGACGGACAGACGGACGGACGGACGGACGGACATACATAGCTAAATCGATTTTTTTTTCGATTCTGATCCGATCCATACACTTGAGTCTATATCTACCCCCCCTCCTTCTCTGCGTCACAAACGTAATGGCAAATTTATTATACCCTTTGACTATATAGTCATACGGGTATAAAAAAATAAATAACATTGATGATAATGTGTAGTTCTAAGTCAGGAAATTATTTTTTTTCTTGTATATATTATAATACGAGTAATTATAAGTTTAACTTTAATAATTTTTAAAAGGACCTTGCTTTGGTTTGAAATACATAAATTAAAGTTGAAAGGTTTAAAAAAAGCCATGGAAATTTTTTATCCAAATGTGAACACGACTTAAGAAAGTTTTGAAACAAAAAATAAAAAGATTTAACTTCTTTGGTTTAAATATAAAATTATAAAAGTTAAAACTTAATTTAATATGTATTTGAAAAATTCCAAAAAATTTTTAAAGTTTGTTTTGAATTCAAAGCCAATCAATTGTTTTTTGTTTAACAAAGGAAAACCGTACGGATTTGTCTTTTGATAATAAGAAGTATGAAAGTGAGATGTCTTCTGGCTTTATACTGACGTAAAAGTCCTAGGTATGTATTGTGTATATTAAGCTATTAGTGAACTAGAAGTGTTCTTAAGATCTAAAAATATTGATATATGTCTGCTATCAGAGATTAATTTAACAATAAACACAAAATTTAAAATTCTAGATTATGAATGCTATAAGGTAGTTCATCCTATTTATCATCCGATCATTCTGATCATTCTGCTGTCATACTAGAGTTGAATGAAAAAAAAATTAGAAAACTAAATAAGCCCACACTGATAAATAATATCACAGACTGGTTAAGCTTTAAGTATGAAATCACAAATAACATTAATTTAAACATAAATTTAGAATCAATAGAACAATTAGATTTGGAACTAGAAGGTTTTATTAATATAATACAAAAAGCAGCTTGGAATAACACAAAAATAATTGCGTATAGGTCAGCAGCAAATACTTATCCGAGAGATATAACTGAATTAATAAAACGAAAAAGGAGGGCTAGACGTATATGGTAACAATCACGTTACCCTGATGATAAGAAGATTTTAAACAGATTATCACAATCTCTTAAAAGACAAATTCAGATTTTAAAGTTGGTATGATATGAAAATTATATAAAAAGCTTATCGGCAACAAAAGAATCAAATTACTCGTTGAGGAAAGAGACGGAGAGTGTAAAAAAGCTGATAAAGTACGACCGCCGTTCATAAAACCACACGGCACTTGGGCAAAGGATAATAAAGAAAAAGTCGAATTATTTGCAGATCATTTAGAAAACATATTCAAACAAAACGATATAAATTCAGATCTTTGTTTAGTGGAGTATGTTACAATAAAAGAGAACAATTTTAATCCATTTACACAAGAAGAAATTAGTGAAAAAATAAAAACTTTAAATTTAAATAAACAATATATAATAAAGCGTTAATTTACAACCTGGTAATTAAACCTATATGTTTATATGGCATTCAACTTTGGGGTTGTGCCAAGAAAACGCATATTAAAAATTTACAAACATTTCAGAATAAAGTCCTAAGTAACATAGTAAGTGCTCTCTTGTATGTACGTATTAGTGACATTCATAGAAATTTACAAATGCGCAAAGCTATGGATGAAATAAGTAGATATGCCATAAAGCATAAAGCTCATCTAGAAGGACATACAAATATTGAAGTTGCTCAGTTAATAAATAATCAGATTCTTACAGGAAGACTTAAAACAAAAGACCTTTAGATAAGATAGTACAAAGTACTGATTTCCTAAGGGAAAATACACAAAACCAATTTTATTTTTTATTTTACGCGGATTGATTGCTACGACGCAGTTTGTATCTTTCCAAGATTCCCACCAATCCACGTAAAATAAAAAAACAAAAATAGGTTTGAGTATATGTTTTGTGTACTTTACCTAAGGAAATCTGAAAGTTTAAATTTTTAAATCCTAATAGCTCCCCAATGGATAAAGTTCTCAAATTTTTACTAAGCAAACTTATGATAATTATGGAGTATCATCTGACCCACTGTTAACACGTTGAAAATGTGCTAAAAATTAAAATAATAGGAATATAATATATATGTAACGTTTTCCTAAAAAACTACCAATTTAATATTATAAGTCATCATTTTATATTTTTTGTTTTTTTCTACTTTAATGACCATCTGGTCATAAATTATAATATGACCATTTGGATTATATTTTGTTAATATTGATTTTTGTTAAATTAACATTTCTTTTGTTTTATAATTCTTTAATTTTCATTTTCAAAACTTCAGAATGAGGAAATGCATTTTTAACTAATTAACAAAATAGATAATTAAATTGAGATTACCATTTTGAGGTTTTGAGAATAGGGAAGTAAAGAAAAGCTAATTATTGTAAGATTAAATTCTATAAATATATGAAATTTTGTAAGAAAAAGTTGATTTTAAAACTAGAAGTCTAGTAATAAAGACACACTTTTTAAAACTAAAAAAAAAAACAAGTTTTTTTAATTTTAAATTTAAATTTTATTTTATAAATTACCCGTGCAAAAATTTAACTTATATATTTTATTACAAGTTAATATTTCCTAAAAATTACTTTGAATTTCGACGTAATTAGGGTCACAGATAATAGGTGAAGTCTCATTTCATATTTTATGATAAGAAATATTGAGTGCCAGTAATTTTTATTACATCATATCTATATTTAATTGAATTATTACCATAATAATAATATATAATTAAGAAATTGTGTACGATACTTAAGTTGCAAAATTTATTTTTATATTTAAATGAATTATATGAAAAGTTATAAATTTGTCATTGTATTTTAGAAATACATTTACTGTATATTTTGATTATTAAATTTTGTGATAAAAAGCTAATGAAATCGTTAATGGTTTTAATTAACATTAAAAACCATCCAATTGAATAAACTTTTATATTTATATTATTACAAATTAATATTTCTTTCGAATAACTTTGAGTTTAATTATATTAAACATTTAAAAACAAGTAAATTAAGAGAATAAATTTAAAAATTATTTAAAATTGAAATAATTAATCAAGGGTACTAAATCATTCAACAGTAAATGCACTACAGCTAAAAATCCTGAAAAGAAGTAATTGCTGCATGTGTCTAAAATTTTTTTGAATTGGGTAATAAGTTTTATATATGTAATTTTGTAATTGCATTTTGCGAATCCATTTATTTCAAGTTTATTTGTTGTTTAAAATTTTTAAATAGATAGTAAGAACTGTTAATATTTTTCAATAGATAGGGTAATTAGAAAATGTTTTTAGTATTAAAAAATTAATTTGGCTTGCTATGTCTTATGATCAAACTAATAAAAGCTTTTATGGTTTAAAAATGACTTATGGACATCTCATTAAATTTGAACCAAATAGGTGTAGGGTATTTCTAAGTCGGTTGTACCGACTGACTGTTTCTTTACTTGTTTGAATGTAACTTCTAAGGAAAAAAAAAATGACAAATCATAATAAAAAAAAATAAATAACATTGATGATAATGTGTAGTTCTAAGTCAGGAAATTATTTTTTTTCTTGTATATATTATAATACGAGTAATTATAAGTTTAACTTTAATAATTTTTAAAAGGACCTTGCTTTGGTTTGAAATAAATAAATTAAAGTTGAAAGGTTTAAAAAAAGCCATGGAAATTTTTTATCCAAATGTGAACACGACTTAAGAAAGTTTTGAAACAAAAAATAAAAAGAATTAACTTCTTTGGTTTAAATATAAAATTATAAAAGTTAAAACTTAATTTAATATGTATTTGAAAAATTCCAAAAAATTTTTAAAGTTTGTTTTGAATTCAAAGCCAATCAATTGTTTTTTGTTTAACAAAGGAAAACCGTACGGATTTGTCTTTTGATAATAAGAAGTATGAAAGTGAGATGTCTTCTGGCTTTATACTGACGTAAAAGTCCTAGGTATGTATTGTGTATATTAAGCTATTAGTGAACTAGAAGTGTTCTTAAGATCTAAAAATATTGATATATGTCTGCTATCAGAGATTAATTTAACAATAAACACAAAATTTAAAATTCTAGATTATGAATGCTATAAGGTAGTTCATCCTATTTATCATCCGATCATTCTGATCATTCTGCTGTCATACTAGAGTTGAATGAAAAAAAAATTAGAAAACTAAATAAGCCCACACTGATAAATAATATCACAGACTGGTTAAGCTTTAAGTATGAAATCACAAATAACATTAATTTAAACATAAATTTAGAATCAATAGAACAATTAGATTTGGAACTAGAAGGTTTTATTAATATAATACAAAAAGCAGCTTGGAATAACACAAAAATAATTGCGTATAGGTCAGCAGCAAATACTTATCCTAGAGATATAACTGAATTAATAAAACGAAAAAGGAGGGCTAGACGTATATGGTAACAATCACGTTACCCTGATGATAAGAAGATTTTAAACAGATTATCACAATCTCTTAAAAGACAAATTCAGATTTTAAAATTGGTATGATATGAAAATTATATAAAAAGCTTATCGGCAACAAAATAATCAAATTACTCGTTGAGGAAAGAGACGGAGAGTGTAAAAAAGCTGATAAAGTACGACCGCCGTTCATAAAACCACACGGCACTTGGGCAAAGGATAATAAAGAAAAAGTCGAATTATTTGCAGATCATTTAGAAAACATATTCAAACAAAACGATATAAATTCAGATCTTTGTTTAGTGGAGTATGTTACAATAAAAGAGAACAATTTTAATCCATTTACACAAGAAGAAATTAGTGAAAAAATAAAAACTTTAAATTTAAATAAACAATATATAATAAAGCGTTAATTTACAACCTGGTAATTAAACCTATATGTTTATATGGCATTCAACTTTGGGGTTGTGCCTAGAAAACGCATATTAAAAATTTACAAACATTTCAGAATAAAGTCCTAAGTAACATAGTAAGTGCTCCCTTGTATGTACGTATTAGTGACATTCATAGAAATCTACAAATTCGCAAAGCTATGGATGAAATAAGTAGATATGCCATAAAGCATAAAGCTCATCTAGAAGGACATACAAATATTGAAGTTGCTCAGTTAATAAATAATCAGATTCTTACAGGAAGACTTAAAACAAAAGACCTTTAGATAAGATAGTACAAAGTACTGATTTCCTAAGGGAAAATACACAAAATACAAAATACAAAACCAATTTTATTTTTTATTTTACGTGGATTGATTGCTACGAGGCAGTTTGTATCTTTTCAAGATTCCCACCAATCCACGTAAAATAAAAAAACAAAAATAGGTTTGAGTATATGTTTTGTGTACTTTACCTAAGGAAATCTGAAAGTTTAAATTTTTAAATCCTAATAGCCCCCCAATGGATAAAGTTCTCAAATTTTTACTAAGCAAACTTATGATAATTATGGAGTATCATCTGACCCACTGTTAACAAGTTGTGTTAAGTGTGAAAAAACACTTAACAGAACTCTTGATATAATATTTTAAATATATAGCTTTTTCCGAAGTTCTGGGACTGTAACTCCGCTACGGAAAAACAGTTTTTCCATGAAATTCAATTTTCTTCTCTCTATTTCAAACGGTGTAAAAGTTTGTGTAAATATACGGACAGACGGATGGACGGACTAACAGAGTAAAATTATATAAGCACATTTTTCCAAAATCCTTTGAAAATGTGCTAAAAATTAAAATAATAGGAATATAATATATATGTAACGTTTTCCTAATTTTGCCAACAAAATAAAAATAGCGAATAACATAAAAATTTTTTATATGGTACTCCTCTCAAGTAACTGAAACGTAGATGCAGTAAACAAAGAAAATAAACACGAAAAATTATAATAATAATTAAAATCAATATAAAAGTTGAATCTTATAGTTATAATAATAATAATTCAAATTAATAAAAAAGCTGAAAGCAATAAAAGTATAAGCATGAACGTTAAATTTTTAGAAATACAAATTTTAAAATTGCCTTCACCTTTTATATTGACTTCACATGCTTGGTGCATGTATATTTGCTTTATTGAGATAAAGTTTTTGAAGAAACTTTGATTGTGCCAATAACTTAGAATATTACAAATGTGTAAATTAATCTTTATTTAATTTTAATTTTAAAATAAGTTATTTTTATCAAATTTTATTTAAATTATTTTACTTTTTAAATAAATTTTAAAATATTAACCTTTTTCGAGGTTAGAAGATTTTTATTTTGAACATAAAATCAGAAAAAGATACATTGTATTATATTTTAAATCATATTAAATTGTAGTTCAAATGTCATAAAATGTTATTTTCCGCTCACCTAAATTAGTATGAAATAAGAGTATAAGTCTTAATGGAAAATCTTTTAAGTTAACCTATACATATGTTTATAATCTGTCTATAGGTAAAAGCGTTGCAATATAGACATAAGTGTTAAATAAAATAACGCCAAAACAAAATATTACAGCCACCCATGCTAATAATACCTTTTGAATTAATATTATAATATTAACTATATAAAAAATAAATAAGCTAATTAAGAATAAAATAAATATCGAGTATCTTCTCACCTATAGTTAAAACGTTCTGTTAAGTGTGAAAATGGTTTTTAGCCCATTTTTCGGAAGTCATACTTTTTATTAGCCCAATATTTGGAAGTCATACTTTCATCTAATGGTTGAGATGGTGCGGGGTCGGGAAAATTATAACCGTGTCTGGAAGAGCAATAGTTTTGGAGATATATCAAATTATAACTTTAGGATTACAATCATCCAAATTTTAAATAGAAGTACAAAATATTTTAGTGAAATTTTAATTTAAAAATTAAACCATACATATACATATACATATTTAAAACAAATTGCAAATCATTTTTTTACTGGGATACTGGGTTTTTTATTTATAATAGGTATTATTTATTGAAATTACTTCCAAATTTGTTTGACATAGATTTTGATTTAAAATATAAATATGAATTAAGAAAAAATATAGATATTTATATCAATTTAATATATTCTAAACACAAATTTAACAAATCAATATAAACTTAAATTTTAAATATAGAACAATTTTAACCTAATTGTTCATACAGTTTAGGCTACGTCACTCTGTAGGCATGAAACGTCACTCACAAGCATGAAATAGTTAAACAATAAATAATGAAATAAAAATAATTGTATCAGTTTCTTAAACAAACATGGAATATGCAGTTGATTAATGAATTATTATTCATATAAATACTTTCTTCACCAAAATTTGAAATGCTCTTTCGATAGTGGTATATTTTTAACTTCTGAAAACGTCATGATAAAGATTTTTAAACTGAAAATTTTCTGAAATCAAATTTTCATTACACGGTTTTTCAAGTATTTTCTTTTAAATTTTATAACATAGCTATAACAAAATTTTATATAACAAGTAAAGAAACAGTCAGTCGGTGCAACCGACTTAGAAATACCCTACACCTATTTGGTTCAAATTTAAGGACATATCCATAAGTCGTTTTAACACCATAAGAGCTGTTATTAATTTGATCGTAAGACATAGCTAACCAAATTAACTTTACAATACTAAAAACATTTTCTAATTACACTATCTATTAAAAAATATTACAAATTCTTACTAATTTATCTATTTAAAAATATTAAAACAAAAAAACTTGAAATAAATGAAAATATATTTATTCCAATTCAATTACTAAATGAAAAAATTTAAATTATTACATTTTGTGATAAAAAGCTAATATATTTAATAATTAAAATTTTTCAAAATTGCAATTATTTTAAATGGCTTGTTTATATACCTAATAGAAAAGCTTATAAACGCAAAATATGCAATAAATGTATTTCTAAAATACATATACAAATTTACACCTTTTCATATAATTCATTTAAATATAAAAATAAATTTTACATAAATGCAGCAAGTACCTTTGAACATAGCTGAACCACTGCAATTAAGTCAAAATTTCGGGGACACATAGGAAATAGGAAATATATTCTTTGGCTTCGAAATTGAGCTCGACCAGGACCAATTCCCATGGTACTTTCATTACTAGTAGCCTAGAGTTTAAATTTCATCAAAATAGCGGCATTATTTTTTGAGTTATGGTGTTTTAAGATATATGTTTGTTAACCCTTGAACTTTGCAAGGGTTTCAGAACCCGGAACCATGGTACGAAGTCGCCCATACGCAGTCCCCGTCATACTTACAATACTAGTTAACTCTTGTACACAATTGGAACGTGTTATCTTAATTTTAAGTTACTAGTTTTATTAATTTCGATGATAAGCTTTTACACATTGGTGGGTCTAAGAGAAGTTCTGAACCACCACTCCAATTGATCCAAAATTAAAGGGACACGCAGGAAATAGTAAAGAACATCCATGTGTTAAATTTGAAGCTTCTACTTTTGTTTCAAGTTATTATCTTTATTAATTGCAAAAATATGCTTTAAGGTCCTCGGAACTGAGTGGCTGGTCCCCACCCACTACTCCAATTGGGCTCAAATTTCAAGGAGACTAAGTAAATCGAAATCGACACTCTGATACCAAATTTGGAGGTTCTATCTTCATAGGTTACGGAATTATGCTAGTTTGGCCTAAATTCGATCAAAAAGTTCTATGTTCCGAACCCATTGTCCAAACCTCACCGTGCGCAATTGCCGCCGTAGTTTCATTACCAATAACCTACAATACAAATTTCATGAAGATAGCGTCATTAGTTGTTGAGTTATCGTGATTTTTTACATATGTTCGTTAGCCCTGAAACCGATTAAAAGGTCCAGAATCCGAACCTTTGGGCTGATTTCGGTTTTATACAGTCCGCGCTTTACTTTAAGTACTAAAATTTGAACGTTCTATCTTAATTTTAAGTTACTATTTTTAGTAATTTCGAGTATAAGCTTTTAAAACTTTGGAGGTCTAAAGGTATACTGAACCACCACTCCAATTGATCCCAAATTAGGGGGACATGCAAGAGATAGTAAAGAACACAAAATATGAAGCTTCTACATTTTTTCAAGTTGCTATCTTTATTAATTTTAAAGATATGCTTTAAGGTTTTCGGAAATGTGTGACTGGTCGCCGACCCCCAACTCCAATGGGGCCCAAATTTCAAAAACACTTAGGAAATAGGAAGGGACACCCGGATACCAAATTTGGAGGTTCTATCTTTATTAGTTTCGGAATTATGCTTGTTTGGCCTAAATTCGATCAAAAAGTTCTAGGTTCCGAATGCATGATCCAATCCCGAACTTACGCAGTCCTCGAAGTAGTTTCATTACTAGTAACCTACAGCAGAAATTTTATGAAGATAGCGTCATTAGTTGTTGAGTTATCGTGATTTTTTATATATGTTCGTTAGCCCTTCGATCGATTAAAAGGTCCAGAATCCGAACCCATGGGCCGATTTCGCCCATATGCAATCCTTGCCGTACTTTCAGTCCTAGTAACCTACAGTTAAAATTTCATCAAGATAGCTCCATTATTTTTTGAGTTATCGTGCCTACGGACGGACGGACATGGCTATATCGACTAAGGCGGTCACGCTGATCACAAATATATATACTTTTCCATATCTAGCTCGCTTCCTTTAGGTGGTTACAAACACCATACCAAAGTTAATATACCCTTTTACCTATTCTATAGGTGTAGGGTATAAAAACTATTTTTGTTTCGAAAATTTTTAAGACAATAAACAGCGAAAAGCGTTCAGTTTTTGGAGATAACATCGGCATATACGAGTACAAGTAAGAAATATCCATATAAAAAAAACCATAACTCGATTATTTGAATTGTATCACATATTCGAGACACTCGGAATTAAAGCTGAGCTTTTTCTAATATTTTTTATATTCACATACCCTTAAATAAATTATTCATAAACTAAAATATGATGAACATATAACAAATAAACAATTTTTGGGAACGAAATAATAATATAACTATTACACAAAATAATAAAACAAAATATAAAAAAATAATAGGTATAAGTTATTTATTTTCCATATAAAAGTGAACAAAGACGGTAAATGAGATAATGTTTAAACTAAAATAATCGACGCCATGTTAAGTGCACGACATATGACAAATTTTTTGTGAACTCCATCGAAATTTTGGAATTTTTCCTAAAATTTTATTATCTAAGTAAAAAGGTTTAAAACTAAGAGACAATTTCTTCAAGAACTCCTTTTAAATTTCAGGAAAACGGGCTGCAGCTCCGTAACGTATTTACCCGTGGTAAAAATTTCTTTACTCTATTTCAAACGGTGTAAAAGTTTGTGTAAACATACGGACGGGCAAAGTCAAATTTAAGAAAAACTTTTGACACTCATTGAAACTTTCGTTTTGGAGCTTTCAATTTTGTATATAAATAAAAAAAATATTTTACAGGTGTTCAAGTTATAGGTGTTTAAACCATAATTTATAGCAAAATTTAAATTTTCTACCCCTTAAAAAAATTTTCTCAACGGACTCTTACTTATTTCTGAGGATCTAACATCTCCCGAAATTTCAAGTTTCTAGATTTAGCCGTTCAGAATTTATGAGGGACTGTTTTGGATAACGGTAAATTTTAGTACCGTATGGTAACCCTATACAATTGGCTTTTAAAAATTTGTAAAGCTTATAACGGCAGCTATCTGTTATAGAATTATAGAATTCTAATTATAACTGTTTAAATATAGGGCTTTTTCCGACTTTGTTGGGGCTGTAGCTTTGTAACGAGGGGGTAAACTACAAAAAAAAGTTTTAACATTAAATTATTTTTATTGCAATACCTAATCGTTGCTGATATTTTTTAGTCAGCCGTAGGTTAAAAGGGATGGACAGGGTGAAGCTATATAGGCACATTTTTACAAAATTTTTTGAAATTGTGCTAAAAAAGGATGTCAAAAGAGATACTTGTTAAAATTAAAATTATAGACTCCTACCATAAATACTCACGTATTTATAAAGATAATACTCATGTTCTGGATCTATATAAAACAAGTGATGAAAAAAACTAAGGGTTTTTAAAAAGCACATTTACATATATATGGTTTCCTACTGATCATAATATTATAATTTAGGTATTTAATCAATTTATTAATTATGACTAATAGTGAATTCAATACTTAGAATATAATACCAATGCATTCAAGAAAACCTGTTAACAAGTGCCAAATATAATGTTGAAGCTTCAATATTAACGTTTAATATTGGAAAAACATACACTGTCAAATAAGTTCCTGTTTAATAAAAACATAATATTTTAAAAATATAACTTGGGTACCTTCTCCATGAGAGGGCTATTAGAACTTGAAAATTAAAAGTTGCTTGTTTTTATAAAGCAGTAACTTATTCACCGGTGTATATTTTTCCAAAATTAAATTTTAACATTGAAGCTCCAACATTATATTTCGCAATTTTTAAGAGGTTTTCTTGATTAGCATTATATTCCAAGTATTGATTTCGCAATTATTCATAATTAATTGGTTATATATTTATATATATATTTTTATAAAAATAAATTATAAAATACTCAGTATGAAACACTATATAATTTAAAAAATGTGGTTTTTTAAAAATCCTTCGTTTTTTTCATCATTTGTTGTTTTTTAGGTTGCCAGATATTTTGCTTTTTGAGAAAAAAACAATGGAAATAAAATTGAATTAGCAATTCTATTTTATTTTCAAAAAACTTGAACGTTACTGAGCACACTGCTATTTTTGACCCTCGAGTTTTGAAAAATATAATTTTAGAGTTGATTCAATTGGAAAACAGGATGGAAAATAATTCTGCTCAAGCAAGTTTGTTTGATTCTGAAACTTTGAAAAATACTATTGCGGATATTGTACAGAGGAAGTTCAAAACGCTACCAGAAGTCGGAAAAGTAGATAAAAAGATAAATATAGACCAATCACTTTCTGGTTAGGATGTAGTACAGTAAGAAATATTGCAGAATTTTCAGGAAACTTAATAGAATACAGTGCATCGAAAAAAGATGTAGGAAGAAGACTAAATATTTATAATAAAAATAATATAATATATATTGCAAGTTATAAGAAAAATATATTTTTATGAGAGGGTTAAAAGAGGATCTTACAAGTTTACTTATTAGTCGACAACCATTAGACTTGAAGAATGCACTTCAAATTGTTTAAAGTTAAAGCCTACAGATAATCAAGATGTAAACCAACAATCATCATATTATACTCCAAAAAGACAAGGTTACCTAAAAAATTTTTCCCTAATAAGGATTTTCATCCATATTATAATCGTGGTTATAAAAATCCCTTTAATATGAAATTTCAACATTCACGACCATTTAAGTCAGAACCAGAATCTTTGAGACATCTACAATATAAAAGGGGTTATAATAACTTTAATAAAGATTTAAATAATAGCTACAATAAACCATTTGTAATAAATATGCATTTTAAAAATTCACCACCAAACAGCCGCCGTCAACTAAATCTCAACAAATGCAATACACGGGGATAAACTTTCGGAAAGGGGTTCTGAGCTATCAAGATGACGTCATCCCATTAAATATCTCAAAGTTTCCGAGTATATATACTATTAGTGGCGATAACGCCATCTAGTGATCGAAAAATGCATTACAAAAATTTCCTAAGATTTTGTAGCATTTTAATTAAAATGTTATATTTTTCCTGTAAGACAATAAACTGTAACCAATATCTTACAAAATTGTAAGACATGATATTGTCTTTCATAAACATGTTGTTTCATCTGAACCGGTGCTACCGTTTTTGAGATATTGCAATTTCAAGTGGAAATTTAGAACAAAAAAAAAAATAAATTTTGAACTTTCAAAAAAACCACTATAAGTATGAAATTTTCAAAAATACCCTGAATTTTATATTATACTGTTAGAAAGGTCTTTTGACACTCTTTCCAACGGTGTATAATAAGTATGTTGACAAATAGCCCCACCAGAGAACATATTTTGGGTTTTTGTTTTCCAGTTGAAATATTTATTTAAAAATGTAAGAATTTACTTTATACTTTGATACAACATTGAGTTGGGTTTTAGTATTTTATTTGGAGGGATTTTGGAGGTGGTGGGACCCCATAGTTTTAAAATTTTTGTTTTTGAAATATGTATGTAAAAGTATAATTAGAAAGGACCTTAGAGTTGGCTACAAAATCAGAATTATGCGCTTTTTCCAGAATATTTATAAACATATATATACACAAGAATCTGAATCAGGAGGGATCTTAGAGTTGAATTCTAAATCAGGATTTCCGCTTTTTCCAGAATATTTATATGTATGTTTGTATACACAATGTTAGAAGAGATTTTAGAGTTGGTTTCTAAATCAAAATTTCCGCTTTTTCCAGAATCTCACATATAGTGGTGGCTCAGGAATTTGCAGTTCGAAATTAGGAACAATGTCGCAAAAAAAGTACTCATATTACCAATCTATATATATAAAAGCGAGAGTTTGTTTATTTGTTTGTTTGTTTGTTTGTATGTAGCGAATAGACTCCTAAACTGCCCAGACGATTTTCATGAATATTTGTATATAGAGGTATTTGGGTACGGAAAAAAATCGTGGCCCAAAAATTTTGCTCTAACGGACCGCCAAGTGGGGGCTGTGGTGCAAGTATTTAAACTTCTTTATTCTAAAATGAAAACGGTTTGACCGATTTACTTCAAATTTTGTATACGTGATGCTCTTTAAGAATTGAGTAGACACTATTAACAGTTTTGGAATTTGTTAACCCATGTTGGGCCGACGGGTGGTCAAAAAAAATTTTGGGTCCAAATTTTGTCCGATATTATGAAATTCTGCTTTGGCTAAAAAGAAAGCTCACAAAAAAATTTTATTCAGTTGCATTAACCCATTGGGGCCCAACAGCTTTTTATAGGTGTTTTCAATACTTAACTCTAAATTAAAAACGGTTTGACCGATTTTCTTCAAATTTTGTATACGTGCTGCCCTGTGAGAATTGAGTTGACACTATTAACAGATTTGGAATTTGTTAACCCATGTCGGCCCAACGGTTGGTCAAAATAATTTTGGAAGCTAATATTGTCAAAATTTGCGAAGTACTGCTTTGGCTAAAAAGAAAGCCTCAAAAAAATTTTGTTGAGTTCCATTAACCCATTGCGGCCCAACAGCATTTTATAAAGTTTTTGGTTACTTTACTCTAAATTAGAAACGGTTTAACCGATTTTCTTCAAATTTTGTATATGTGTTCCGTTTTGAGAATGAAATTAACTCTTTTAAAAGACTTGCAATTGGTTAACCCATGCCGGCCCGACGATTGACAAAAAAGAGATTTGGAAGCAAATTACGTCCAATTTTGCGCAATACTGCTTTGCCCAAAGAGAAAGTTTAGTTCCGTTAACCCAATGGGGCTTTTAATAGATTTTTGCGTTACTTAACTCTAAATTAGAAACGATTTGACCGGTTGACCTCATATGTGTGAAGCAACTTGAAAATGGAGTTGAGTCTGTTAACAGTCGGTCCTACGATTGGTCAAAAAATTTTTTTTGGAAGTAAATTACGTCAAATTTTGGAAAGTAGTTTGTACAGCTTTGAATTACAGAAAGTTTAAAAAATTACTAGAATAAGCCTAGAAAAATCGTTTTAAAAAGATTGCTTTCATCGTTTTAAAATTTTCGTGTGTAAACCGTGTGTAATTTTTGTGTTAACTTTTTGTAACAATTGTATTTTGTAATAATTGCAGTAACATCAACTTCAATTAAACCTCCATTGAGAGGCGCAGCAACGCGCACCGGGTATTAGCTAGTAATGACTAAATAAAAAACAACAATACCTACCACCAATTTTTATTGAGCATACAGGAGGGAGTGGCAAAATATTAAAATTCTTAATAGATACGGGCTCAAATAAAAATTACTTTTATTCAAAATTTATAAAAAATCCAATTCCAAATAATCAGTTATTTTATGCAAATATTTTATGCAGTAGGAGGAAAATTGAAAATAACACATTATGCTTTAATAAATCTTTTTGGACCAAATTCAAAACAATTGAAATTTTTTGTATTAACAAAAAACATGACATTCAACGAATTAATTGGCAATGATAGATTAAAAGAACTTAATGTAATTCACGCAAATGGAACTTATCTTAATGTGGATTGTAATATAAATATTTTATTAAAACTCGTACATCTCAGAAAATGTCAATACTATCGACATAAGAAGAGATCATCTAAACCAAGAACAAGAAGAAAAATTGAAAATCTTAGTAAGAAAACACGTAAATTTATGCTCTGAACCTAATGAAAAACTAACTTATACAACTGTAGTGAAAGGAGAAATTAGAACAACAACGAATGAACCAGTACTTACTAAATCTTAGCCATATTCAATGTGACTGAAAGATGAAATAGAAAACAAATAGAAGAACTCTTATATAATAGAATTATTAGACCATCTAGATCTCTTTACAATTCTCTAGTTTCGATTGTACAGAAAAAACAGGACGCATCCGGAAAAAGGAAATTTAGAATGGTGATATATTATAGAAAGCGAAATACTATTACTGTTGTAGAGAAATACCCAATTCCCGAAGTAAATGAAGTATTAGCAAATCTAGGACAAATTAATATTTTTTCAGTTATTAATTTAAAAACTGGATTTCATTCATCAAATATCGTTAAAAGAATCAAATATTGAGAAAACTGCTTTCTTAGTAAAAAATGAGAAATATGAACTTACTAGGTTACTATTTGGATTTAAAAACGCTCCTGCAATATTCCAAAGGACTTTAGATGATATTTTGAGAGAACAAATAGGAAAAAATATGTTATGTCTATACTGAAGAAATAATCATATTTTGCAAAAATGAAAAACATCAATTTGAGAATTTAGAAATAATTTTTAATACTTTAGAAAAAGCTAATATGAAAATTCAACTGGACAAATGTGAATTTTTAAAGGATGAGGTGGAATTTCTGGGCCTTGTTGTTTCTTCCAAAGGTATTAAGACTAACAAGAAAAAAATACAAGCAGTTTATGATATACCAATACCAAAAACGTTAAAAGATTTAAGATCATTCTTAGGAATGTCGGGTTATTATAGAAGATTCATTTGTGACTAGGCAAAAATTACAAAACCCTTAACATCGCTTTTAAGAGGGGAGGATAAGCGTGTTTCAAAAAATAAATCAAAAAGATTCAAGTAAACTTAAATGAGTAAGCTATTGAAGCTTTTGAAAAAATAAAGAATTGCTTAATATCAGAAAAGGTATTACTAGCACATCCTCATTTTTCAAAAGCATTTCAATCAACAACTGACGCATCAAATTATGCAATTGGTGGAGTATTATCACAAGATAGAAGGCCGATAATGTTTTTATCACGAACACTCACAAAAACAGAATGGGCATATGCCACGAATGAAAAAGTGATGTTAGCTATTGTATGGGCAAAGTAAAGTAAAAGTAATAATTTACTGTGATAATAGTACATGTAAAACATATTTTAGTAACAGTGTTACACAGTCTGTTAAAACATTAATTAATGTGTTTAAAACAAATTATACTAACAATTAATGAAAACGAAGATTATCAATTTTCAACTTTATTTAAAACCTACAATAGTCATAAATTTATTAGAAAAGATTTCACAGAAGTGGACTTGATTAATATAGTAAAGAAATTTTTTAATTCAAATATCATAAATGGATTGATGGTAGACGAATGCATTAAGCAAAAGGTTGGAAAAGTTTGCAGAGAATATTTTAAAAGGTATAAAATTAGGTATTAGTTCAAGATGTTTTAGATGAGAGCAACCAAGATGAAATAATAGCACAAGTTCATCGTAGAGCACACAGGAATGCAAAGTAAAACAAACAATAAATATTAGAAACTAGCTGTTGGCCCGTCACAGAATGACGGAAGGTCAATTGAAAGAAGAACTTTTTCTAATTAAGAACTATTTCTAATTTCATTATATACATATACATTTATTGTATATCAATATCATATCCTTAAATAAAATCTCAACCGTTACTTTTCGTATAACGCAGATTATGCTTCGATTCTAGTAATACTCACATAATTTCTTTTTGTATCTTAAAAACTTGAAGATGAATAAGTTACGTTGTTTACCTTTTGTATGTTTTGAGTTTGATAAAATGTTAGGGTTTTTAAATCAAGTCCTTCTTCGTCAAATTTTTTTTAAATTTCAATTAATATTTCTTTTTATTTAAATGCGAACTTGCTTAAATTAAATAAATTAATAAAAGATTTGAAATTTTTTTTATAGGTTTATTTTTTTCAATAATGATCTATTTCTCCATCTATTCATGTTTTGTATACATATTTTTAAAAAATATTGCTGTACATAGTTTTCACAACGTTTGTTTAGATTCCAAATCGAAATATTGGTTTGTTCTAACATTCTATAATCTACCTACTCAACATGCTAAAATGTACCATTTATATGTACATAAAATTGTATTAAATGTTGATTTTTGAATTGAGTTTTGTTTTATTTATAAATTTTGGATTATAAACTGTATTTGGATTTTTTTTTTAATATACCGAATTAAGTTAAAAAAAATATATTTGTTTGGCTTGGTTCTGGGTGCATCGAACTCAAGTTATTGTACACCCAAAGCCACTTTGCCAACCTCTACACCATTTTTCTCCATTTTTACCTTTTTTGTAAACAGAAAAAATAATTAAAGGGAATTACTAGGGAAAGATGCAGGGATGACAGGGAGATGAGGGAACTTTAAGGGCACCTTGAGGGAACTTTGAAATTACTTTGATTGCATTGCTTGGTTTATTTGCTATTCAAAACAAAGCAAATCAAGCAATGCAACAAAGCGTACACTGATTTCAGATTTTCTCTGAAAATAAGTAACACAATGTTCCTCTGAGGCATAGTCTTCTTAATTTTTATTTACAAACTGTTTTACAATTTATATAAAATTTCCAGAAAATGTTCTGTGAGTTTTAAAAATGCAAATGAACAAATTCTTAAACATTTAAAATTATTTAAATTCATAAAATAATTTTATTTATTTTTGTTTTTTTTTTTTATTAAAAATAAATAAAATATTTTTTGGCCTGCTTATGATAATTTATGATATTTTATTTTCTTAAATAAAACACATTCAACAAAATATAAATATTTTATTTTTTTATAATTGAACACATCCAACAAAACACATTTAATTGAATGCATTTGTTACACCTCATTCTAGACAAATATATTAATAATAATATATTATTTTCAAAAACTTGCAAAAAAAATTAAAAAATTTTTTGAAGAAGTGTTCTTTATGTAGGAGAACAAGTATCATAGACACCCAAACCATCAAGTTATAGGAAACACTCCCATTCCAAATTACGATGGACACACAGTTCATATTGATATATTTTCAACTGAATCAAAACGAGCTTTACAGCCTTGGATAAATTATCAAAATTTGCTTAAATTAGGCATATAGGAAGTAGATCAATTGAAGACGTGAGATTAGCTTTAAGACATAAACTTTTCTTAAATTAATATATATTATGGATAACCAGAATGGCTCATCATTGATAATGAGAAGTCTTTGAATTCAGCGTCCATCAAATCTATGATGGAAAAGTAAATGAATATTAAGATCTTTACAACACCGCCGTATAAAAGTGAGGTGTATGGACAGGTTGAAAGATTACATTCAACATTGGCTGAAATAATGCGTTGTCTTAAAGCTGATGGAGTAAATCGAACATTTGAGGAGTTAATAGAAAGAGCAATTAATGAATATAATTACACCATTCATTCTACAACAGGAAAAAAACCTATCGAAGTATTCCTAGGTCAAGCTCTAAATATTACTCCAGAGGAATTTGAAAAAACCAGATATAGTTTAATACAAAAGTTAAAGGAAAAACAAATTGAAGATTTAGAACTTCGTAAAAGAAAAAGAAAAGCCCTAAAACATTATATGCCCTACTTTATAGTGGTATACGTAATATATAAACAAGTGATGAAAAAAAACCAAGGGTTTTTAAAAAAGCACATTTTCAAAATAATATAGTGTTTCAAACTAAGTATTATATCGGAATATAATGTTGAAGCTTCAATATTAACGTTTAATTTAGGAAATATATACGTTGGTGACTAAGTAACTGCTTACCTATAATAACAGTAAATTTTTAAGTCCTAGTAGCCCCTGTATGGGGAAGGTTGCCAAATTTCTCAAGGATATAATGCTCACTACTCCCCTTCCCCCAAACTTTTTTAGGTTCTAGGAATTAAATTGTGAATTCCACCAAAATTTGGAATTTTTCTTAGAATTTTACTATTTAGGCAAAAATAGATAAAACTGAGAGACACTTTCTTCAATTTAAAGAACTGCTTTCAAATTTAAGAAAATCTTTAAACATATGTTAAAGTATAATGTTGGACCTTTAAATTTTGTATATTAAGCAAAAAATATTTAAACAGGTATTCAAGTTACACGTGTTTTTAAAAAAGCAAAATTTCAGTTTTTGAGCCTTTATAGCTCCTGAACATGGGGCTTGACAAAAAAATTTTGTTAACCGACTCCTACTAATTTCTGAGGATCTAACTTCTCCCAAAATTTCAAGGCCCTAGCTTGAACCGTTTAAAAGATATGTGGGGCCAAAAATTTTGCAAAAATTGAGTTTTGCACAGTGGTAAATTTTAGTACCGTATGGCAACCCTAAACATATAGGCAAAATATATTTGTAAAGTCTATAAAAGCAGCTCGCTTCAACCGTTTTTCAATTGAAAATAAACCTATCAGAACTCTTGTTATGTCAATTTAAATATAGGGCTTTTTCGGAATTTGCAGGGGCTGTAGCTTCGTCACCCTTCAACATTAAGAAAAACCTTTGACACATGTTGAAATATTATTATAGTGCTTTGAATTTTGTATATTACTAAAAAAAAATTTGGACAGGTATTCAAGTTACAGGTGTTTAAATATAGCAAAATTTCAATTTTCGAGCCTTTATAGCTGCAAAACAGGGGACGTGAAAAAAAAAATTTGTTAACCGACTTCTACTTATTTCAAAGGATCTAACTACTCCCAAAATTTCAAGACCCTAGCTTGAACCGTTTAGAAGATATGTGTGGCCAAAAATTTTGCAAAAATTGAGTTTAGCATAATGGTAAATTTTAGTACCGTATGGCAACCCTAAACATGTGCCTTTTAAAAATTTATAAAGTTTATAAAACCAGCTATCTTTTGCCGTTTTCAGATTGAAAATACACTTAATAGAACTCTTGTTATCACAATTTGAATACAGGGATTTTCCCAACTTTGGGGGGCTTCAGCTCCCTAACAGGTGGGGCTACAGAAAAAAATTCTTCTACGAAATTATTTTTTTTGTAATACCTACTCGTGGTTAAAATTTCTTTTCTATATTTCGAACGATGTAAAAGTTTTTGTAAACATACGGACGGACAGACGGACAGACAGACAGACGGACGGACAGAGTGAAACTATATAGGCACATTTTTACAAAATTTTTTTGAAAATGTGCTAAAAACGATTAGGATTAAAAAACGCACATAGATATGAAAAGGAAATTGTTAAAGAAAACAAATATACAACTTTTCTAATATAATCTAATAAAATTGTTAAATCTTATATTAAATTGTTAGGTCCCTGATTTGTTCCTGTATGGGAAGGTTTCAAATTCTGGATTATACATATTCGCAAAAAATTACTTTTGATACTGGTCAAGCAAAAATAGAAGAAGGCAAATTTTAAATAATCTACATTATCGAAAAAGGACAAATTCAAAAATACTGGATGACATCAAAGACATATCACAACGCATTGGTAAAACACATCCCCTATATAATTACTTGGATCTCGAAACAAATTCAGGAACTGATAGACCAATTTCAAATTAAAAAGGAGAAGATTAATTAATTTCCTTGGAACAGCATGCAAGTGGGTTGCTGGAACTCAAGATCACTCCAACTTAATAATGATAAAAAAGAAAATAAACGGAATACTAGAAAATAATAGTATATAAGTAGTTATTACAAAATTCACACCGATAGGATAAATGAAATAACTAACATACCGAACAAAATTTTAGAAAACATGAGAAATAAAAGTAGTATTGATAATCAATCACTATTTCAAATTCAATAGAAACTAAAATTATTTAAAAAAGAAGTAATAAATATTAAATATTCTGTCCACTTGGCAAAAGTAGATGTAATTAATTCCATTTTACATTCTAAATTAGAAATTGAATCCATAACTAACTTATTAGGTAAAGAATATATACCATATTCTACGCCAGAGCAAGCGTTAAATTTCTCAAATATAAAAATTTTTGGTAATGGTACTTGCTTATTTTACTATAAATTTATTTATAATATAAAAATTATTACCGTAAAGTTCTGAATACAGTACCCCCCCGAATAAAGTACCCCGGGTACACTAATTGGAACATTTTTCCAATTACAGTACCCCGGGTACACTAATTGGATTTGTTTTTTCGCAAATAAATTTAAAAATAAAAAAAAAAGACATCGATCTTTGTGTTAGTTTGGGTGGTTCAATGACCACAGATTTAATGTTACGTTGGATGAAAAAGTGTTTCTATAAGGAGAACAGTTCTTTTGGTATTGAAAAGTTACTTTTAATTCTTATAGTTGCCATTTAATGGATGAAGTGACAAAAGAACTAAAGAAGCTATGCATTGCAGAGTCAATCATAATACCTCCAAAAACTACATCATTTTTACAACCATTTGATGTTTCAATTAACTATCCATTTAAAAATTTTATGAGTGCTGCTTGGAATGATTGGCTTATAAATGGTAAAGAGGAATTTACAAAAAAAGGATACAGGAAAAACCGACTTATCAAGATATTGTTGATTTTACATCTTCAGCTTTAAAACAAATTTCGCCAGAAATCATTGAAAGGTCATTTGAGTGTTGCGGAGTTGGAGAGTTTGGAAAAGAAATATGTTTGGAAAAATTAAATTGTCGCCTTCAAAATATTCTTAAATCTTGCGGGGACGTACATGAATCAAATATTTCTGAAATCCAAACTGAACCAAATAATACAACTTATGAGCTGGTCGGGGTTGATGAAGCTAATGCAAAGTTAGCGAATTTTGATGATGATATAGAAACTATTGATGAACGTGTAATTGATAATCAGACTTCTTCTGATGATGATGAATATATCAGCGAAACTTCAAGTGAAGTTGATACACAGGAGCTTTTCGAATTGGTTTAACTGGCTAATAAGTAATAGTTTAAAAAATTATTTAAAAAATTTAATCAGACTATATCTTAATAAATGTATCTAGTTTTTCTATTATTAATTAATTAATGTATATTTGCAGATTTTTTTTATTATTAATAAGCTATGTATATATATTTTTTTATTTTGAATAAGTAATATAGTTATTTTGTTTTGTGAATTATACTAATTGCTTTAATTTTATTTTCCATAATACATTCCCTATCATATATAATTTTTTGTTGTTCCGAATAGTGTACCCTGGTATAGAAAACTAATTAGTGTACCCGGGTATACTAATTGGATTTATTATTTTTTCAGAATATTGCCATTTTCCAATTAGAGTACCCGGGTATTGTATTCAGAACTTTACGTTAGTAATGGTACTTGCTTATTTTACATTATTGAAATACCCATGATTAATTTTAAATTTTTAAAGAAACGAGGAAGAGTGTAGTAGAGTAGACTGTGTCAACTCTGGGATACCCGTATGACCGTAACATATACATTATATCATCCGGTTAATAACTTTTGGCAAAATTTCAAACATTCAGCTTTATTAGGTGTAGAGTAATGCTCATATAAAAGAAGGAGTTGTATGGCAGCAACTAGAACCCTTTGCAGTAGACCAACCAAATTTTGCAGTAACTTTGGCCATTACACTAAACTATTTTTGGCAAAATTTTAGACACCCAGCTTCATTTGGTGTAGTGTAATCCTCATTTAAAAAAAGGAGTTGTATGGCAGCTACTCGAACCCTCAGCAGTAGACCAACTAAATTTTGCAGTAACTTTGGCCATTACACTAAACTATTTTTTGCAAAATTTCAGACACCCAGCTTCATCAGGTGTAGTGTAAAGCTCATATAAAAGAAGGAGTTGTATGGCAGCTACTCGAACCCTCTGCAGTAGACCAACCAAATTTTGCAGTAACTTTGGCCATTATACTAAACTACTTTTGGCAAAATTTCAGACACGCAGCTTCCATAGGTATAGAATAATGCTCATATAAAATTATAAGTTGTATGGCAGGTACTCGAACCCGTGGACCAAAATGGCTGAATTTCAAACTCGATTCCGTTTTTTGCATAAAAACGAATTTGTGAAAATTTCATAATCCTAGCTCCTTTACTTTTTGAGTTATCGTGATGACGGACGGACGGACGGACAGACGGACGGACATACATAGCTAAATCGATTTATTTTTCCATTCTGATCCGATCCATACACTTGACTCTATATCTACCCCCCCTCCTTCTCTGCGTCACAAACGTAATGGCAAATTTATTATACCCTTGGACTATATAGTCATACGGGTATAAAAAGCTATTAAATGAAAAAATATTGTAACACAAATTAGTTTTAATAAGGTTAATAAAGAAAAATTTTTGGAATTTTGAAGAAATTTAAAAATATATTTTCTATAACTATTTGTAATCAAGAAAATTTAATAAATTTAGAGAATTCAACTTGTATACCAAATTTGAAAAGGGTGAACACTCTAATGTTGCACAATCAACATATTCCAACAATTGAAGAAATAACACAGGAACTTTATTACTTAACCAATACGAGGGACAAATTAAAATTGATGGTAACAATCAAAATATCAATGTGACATTTTTGCTGGAATTTCATAATTCCACAATAGAAGTTAACAACCAAGAATTAAAATCAGCAGAAGTTATCAAAGTAAAACTATTACCAGCTAGTAAGCTTCTACCAGCTTCTACAAGCAAATTAATTATCGGAAATGTGTATGATTTATCTTTAGAATTATTGACGGAAATAAATATCAACAATACCAAAGTAATTAATTTAATTGATGATGATAGGCAAAGAGACAGATATATTAATTACAGTCTTACTACTATTATAATAACAGTATTAATTTTAATAAATTATGATTAGTTAATAGATAAACCGATTCTAACTATTAATGATTTGGATCCAACTTGGAAATTGTCAAATTAAATATTGTAAGACATACTGTCTAATTAAATATTGTAAAGACATACTCGCTTTGTTGTTTTTTAATTTTTAGTAAATTTTTTAGTGAATACTACAATTTAATTATAAAAACATTTAAACTTTAATATTACAATATTACAATTTTGTTGACTCTTGCGTTTAATATATTTTCTTTTGTTTTTTAACCTTTAAAACAAGAAAATAAAAAAAAAAATAATTTAAATATAGATATCTCACTAACGTAGGCGACAAATTAATTACAGATCCTAAAAAGTTTTTTGACTTCGTTAACACAAAACGTAAAAGTTATGGTTATCCAAGCGTAATGTCAAAAGACAATACGTTTTCTAATTGTCCTAAAACGATCTGCAATTTCTTTGCTAAGTCTTTTCAAAAAGTTTATCGTCCACACGAGTCTCCAATTAATTTCGATTTCTCTAACTTAATTAATAATTCAAATCCTATTATTACGGACTTATATCTTACCGAAATTGAAATATTTGAAGCAATCACTAAACTTGATACTAAAAAAGGTATAGGACCTGACCTAATCCCACCGACTTTTTTATACAACTGTGTTAGTTATCTAACTTATCCACTTCATTATATTTTTAATAAATCTCTTTCTTCAGGTATTTTCCCTCTTGTTTGGAAATCTTCTTATCTTACCCCTATTCATAAAAAGGGAGATAAATCATTCGTCGAAAATTACCGTGGCATTGCTATTTTATCAACTATTCCAAAGTTGTTCGAAAAAATGGTTGTTAACAAAATTACGCCCATCATTAATACAAAACTAAACGAACAACAACATGGATTCAGAAAACGTCGTTCCACAACAACAAACCTTTTGGTTTATACTTCTGAAATCCTTAATGAAATGGAAAATGGGCACCAAGTTGATGCTATTTACACGGACTTTAGCAAAGCATTCGATCGTGTTGATCACAAAATTCTACTAAACAAACTTGCAACTTTAGGTATTTCTGGCTCTTTTCTTTACTGGATATTCTCCTATATTTCAAATAGATCGCAAAATACCAAATTTCAAGGATTTTTGTCGGACCCAATTAATGTTACATCAGGAGTACCACAAGGTAGCCACTTAGGACCACTCTTGTTTAATATATTCATTTCCGATCTTTCTAGTAAACTTTTCGGTGTGTCACATGTTGCATTTGCTGACGATCTCAAGATTTATCATGTAATTAAAAATAGCTCTGATGTTGCATTACTTCAGACAAATCTTAATTCTCTACAAGAATGGTGCTTCTCTAATAAACTAGAACTAAACATTGAAAAATGCAAGGTTATAAGTTTTACACGTAAGAGATCTACCATTTCATTCGGTTATAATATAAATAATGTAACCCTTGAAAGGGTTAGAAGCATTACCGATTTAGGGATTCTGTTGGATGATAAACTGAACTTCCATCTCCATTATGAGTATATGATTTCCAGGGCAAACAAAATGCTCGGCTTTATAAAAAGAAGAGCTAAAGAATTTAGCAGCATTGCTGTAACTAAAGCTCTTTATTGTTCTTTAGTACGTTCTATTCTTGAATATGGTAATATTGTGTGGGATCCTGCATTTCAAATACATTCTGATAGAATAGAATCCGTACAAAAGCAATTTCTTCTTTTCGCTTTAAGAAATCAATATAATCCTAGAGATTATTCAATTCTGCCTAGCTATCTCGTAAGACTTAATTCATTGAATATGTTAACGTTATCCTCACGCAGGCAAATTCTTTCTTCCTGCTTTACTTTTGACGTCTTAAGAAAAAACATTGACGTTCGGTATTTATTGGATAACTTTAAAATAAACAATGGTGCGAGAAATACGAGAAGCACTAAATACTTAGTTGAAAATACTCATAGAACTGAATATGGAAAAAATGAACCAATAAATAGATGTTGCATTACATTCAATAAACACAGTCATCTTTATTCTACACAAATTTTTCGATACACTTTTAAACATAAATTAAACTTAAAATTCATTCATGACCTAAGACAATAATTTTAACCTTCATTATATCATATTACACTTCAAGTTCATATTATTTTTTTTAATTTAGTTATTTTATACAGTTAGTTAATACAGTTAGTATTCACAAATTTAATTTCAACTGTGTTTTTGCTTTGTATGCATTTTCTACGAATAAACAAATAATTATACTTTTGATTCTTAATGTATTTAAAATTTTTTTGGCTATGTAATCAAATTTCATGTTAATTATAAGTTTTAGTTTTAAGAATTTTTTTGTAAAGACCTTGTTTTGGTTCAAAATAAATTCATAAATAAATAAATAAATAAATAAATAAATTTTATATAAATAATTGTGTAAAAAAATTGAATTAATACTAAAAAGTATAAAATAAAATAAAATAAAAAAAAATATTTTTTTCAATATATACTTTTATTAAAGTAGTACTAGCCCCCTAAAATGTAGAAAATAAAAAATTTAATGTTAATATTTGAAAACTTTTAAGCTTAAAATGTTGAACCAAAAATTGATGGTAGATCTTTTGCATTTAAAAGTGTTTTAGTATAAAAGTAAATTGGTGGATTAAGACTATCTGAAAGAAGAACTGTTACCATTTCAGCAATTTACTTTTATACAAAAATTTCAGCAATTTACTTTTGGACCGCCAAGTTGGGGCTGTGGTACAAATATTTAAACTTTTTTGTTCTAAAATTAAAACGGTTTGACCAATTGACTTCAAATTTTGTATACGTAATGCTTCTTGAGAATTGAGTAGACACTGTTAACAGTTTTGGAATTTGTTAACCCATGTCGGCCCGACGGTTAGTCAAAAAAAATTTTGGGTCCAAATTTTGTCCTTCTCTACGAAAAACTGCTTTGGCTAAAAAGAAAACCTCAAAAAAAAAATTTTGTTCAGTTCCATTAGCCCATTGCGGCCCAACAGCTTTTTATAGGTTTTTTCAATACTTTACTCTAAATTAGAAACGGTTTGACCAATTGACTTCAAATTTTGTACGCGTGATGCTCCTTGAGAATTCAGTTGACACTAATTATATAACAGTTTTGGAATTTATTAACCCATGTCAGTCCGACGGTTGATCAAAAAAAATTTTGGGTCCAAATTTTGTCCTAATATATAAAGAAGAAAAACTGCTTTGGCTATAGGTTTTTTCAATACGTTACTCTAAATTAGGAACGGTTAAACCAATTTTCTTCAAATTGTATGCGTGAAGCACCTTGAAAATGGAGTTGAGTCTGTTAGCAGGCTTGGTGTTTGGTAACCCATGTCGGTCCTACGATTGGTAAAAAAGAAACTTTGTGGAAGTAAATTACGTCCAATTTTAGAAAGTGTTGTTACTGCTTTGAATTTCAGAAAGTTTCAAAAATCGTTTTAAAAAAATTTCTTTTATACATGTTAAAATTAACATTTATACCATGTGTAATTTTTATGTTAACTTGATGCAGTAACATCAACTGAGACTAAACCTCCATTGAGAAGCGGAGCAACGCGCACCGGGTATTAGGTAGTCTAATATATAAAGAAGAAAATTTTTGTTTTTATTTGTTTGTTTGTCCAGGGTTCACGTGAAAATCACTGGTCCGATTGTCAAAAATTTTTAGAGGAAAAATTATGAGAGCCCGGGGGAGGACATAGGTTATGTCACATTTTTATAAGTCAACAGGTTGCGGTCTGGCGGGCTTCCAAAAATTTTATATTTCCGATTTGTGCCCAATTTTACAGGGTGGTTTTGCAGTCGAAAAGGGAGGCTGACACAAATTTTTGTTGTTCGGTTAACCCGTTTGGGCACGAGTGCGCAATTAAGCTTTTTCAATGTTTTTATTGTTGAACCGAAACAGTTTGACCGATTGACTTGAAATGTGGCACAAATGCTCCTCTTAGCTAGCAGAAGCAGTCGTGTAAAGTTGGTTGGAATATGTAAACCCATTTCGGCCTGGCGTGCTTCCAAAAAATTTTTTGTTTCCGATTTGTGTCCCTTTTTCCAGGGTGGTTTTGCAGACGAAAAGAGAGGCTGACAAACATTTTTGTTTAGTTCAGTTAACCCGTTAAGGAACGAGGGCGCAATGAAGCTTTTTCAATATTTTAGATTTCCAGCCGATTAATTTTGCCTGTTAGCTGGCGGAAGTAGTAGTATAAAGTTGGTTGGCATATATTTATCTCTTTCTCCCGGCGGTCTTCCAAAAATCTTTTTGTTTCCGATTTATGTACAATTTTACAGGTCGATTTTTGAGTCCAAAAGAGAGGCAGCAAAAAATTTTAGGTAAATTCGATTAACACATTTTCCACGACGACACCATGAAGTTTTTTATAAATTTTATTTGCTTAAACGATTAAATGAATTTTATGCAAAATTTTGTACCACCGTTTTAATTATAAAAGCCCTCCGGGTTAATTTGTTTTTGACCTGTTTACACATTTTACACAAAGATTCAATGAAATTTTAAAAATTTTGGTATTAAGAAAGTTAACCTTTATTCAAAAACCCACTTAATTAATAAGACTAATTTTTTTGCTCTCCTTAAATAGTGCAAAAGCTAAATGAGATAATATTAAATAGAGCTTATAAAGAATCCGAATAAGAATATCTTTAAATTTAAATAACGTAACATTTTCCTTTCCTACGTTTTTTCGTAAGTCTTTGTTTTTTATCTACTTTGCAGTTGTTGTTTTTTAAAAATAGATTTCATTGAAATTGAAGATTTCATGTACAAAACAAAATATAAGTTGGAAAGCAGATTTTTAAACCTTTTCTAAACCATCGACCATATTTTATTCAAACGTTGGCAATTCAAGAAAACTATTATTGATAGTATAATGACATAATGGCAAATTTTGTATACCCTTTTGACTTATTCAAACAGGTATAATAAGACTTATATGTAAACTACCCGGCGCACGTTGACCCGCCACTCAATGAAGTTTTAATTTAAGTTGATGTTATTGAAAAAAGTTAACACAAAAATTACACATGGTGTACATGTTAATTTTAAAATGAAATTGAGAAATTTTTTTAAAACACTTTTTATACCGTACACCTATGAAATAGGAAAAGGGTATATTAACTTTGGTATGGAGTTTGTAACCTAAAGGAAGCGATCTAGGTATGGAAAAATATATATATTTGTGATCAGCGTGACCTCCTGAAACGATATAGCCATGCCCGTCCGTCCGTCATGGGATCGGATTCTATACCTTTTAATTGTTCTAAGGGCCAAAGAACATATAAAAAAAATAAGCATAACTCAACAACTAATGGCACTATAATCATGAATTTTGTGGTGTAGGTTACTAGTAATTGGAATATGGCGGGGACTGCGTGCTGTCGAGATCGGACCATGCGTTCGGATTCTAGAAGTTTTTGAACGAATTTAGCTCAAACAAGTACGCATTCCGGGACCAATGAAGATAAAACCTTCAAATTTGGTATCAGGGTGCCTCTTCATATGTCCTTAGAGACCTTGAAATTTAGGACCAATTGGAGTAGTAGGTCGGGGACCATCCACACAGTTCTGAAGATCTTAAAGCATATTATTGAAATTAATAAAAAAGCAACTTTAATTTAAGATAGATCGTTCCAATTGTGTACAAGGGTTCACTAGTATTGAAAGAACGGCGTGAATTACATATAGGGGAAATTCGACCATGATTTCGGATCCTGGAACTTTTTCATCGAATTTAGGCCAAACGAGCCTCCAAATTCGGTGTCAGGATGTCCCTTTCTATTCCTATAGTGTCCTCGAAAATATGATGCGTCCGTTGTTCATCCAAATGCTTTTGAAAAATCAGGATGTGCTAATAATACCTCTTCTGATATTAAGCAATTCTTTATTTTTTCAAAAGCTTCAATACCTTCTTCATTTAAGTTAACTTGAACCTTTCTTGATTTATTCTTTGATACACGTTCTTCCTCCCCTCTTAAAAGCGATGTTAAGGGCGTTGTAATTTTTGCATAATCGTGAATGAATCTCCTATTAACATGAATTCTTAATAAATATAATTATTCTTAATAATTGATTACATAACATTATTGGTTTAATATAGGCTTGTCAAATCATGTTCAATCAATTTACCTTCAAAGTGTTGCTGACTTAATATATATTAGTAATTTACTTAGCAATATGTTAATGACCTTATGGGTGTAATGTAACTTTAGTTTATAGCGGAAATCATTTAGACATGAATACAAATTTTATTATTTCCAAAATTTTTGGAATTGTTATTATTAAAAACAATTATTTGAAATTATGCAAGTGAAATAGAAGAATTTAAGTACAAGGTTTTTATATTATATTTATATTATATCTATACTACTTATAACACCATCCCCCTTAGCCGGAGGCTCCGACGAAGGTATTATAAATTTTACGCGTTTATTTGAAATGTGATTGTAAAAAGTAATCACTAGTAGCAAAGTTACAATTATTATTGTGCCCGAAAATAAGCTAATATTTAATAAGTTTCTTAAGTTATTTGTTTCCATGATTTCCTCTATATTTTGCCTATTATTAAAAATTTTTCTAAGTGTACTTTCTTAAAAATTATTTCAGTATTATTTTTATTTTCTTTTACCGGTGTATAATAATTAGGTAATATGAGATGGTATTTAATTTTTATTGCATTGTTTGTATATGTGATATTGTCAATTTCAATTTCACAGTTTTGAAATTTAATTAGTTTAGTACCTATTATCGTAATATTTAATTTGTTGCAATTATGATTAATATTGGTTTCTTTCATATTTTTTGTAATAACTAATCCATCTTTTATTTCGTTTATAACGTTATCGGTAAAATCTTTCATATTACAATATACATTATTATTTTCATCTACAATTATATTTTTTGTTATATCAATATTTAGTATTTTATTGTATTTGTTTGGTAAAGAATCTACATAAGTTGTAAAATATTTTTTATTTGAAAAGTTCGGTACTAATAGGATTACTACAATTTCATTGTTAAGACTGGCTAATGTTATTTTTATATTGGCGAGAGCTCCTATGCTTGGAATTTTATGTAATTCAAAATTTAACAGTAGGTTACTAGTAATGAAAGTACCATGGGAATTGGTTGTGATCGAGTTTAATTTCGAAGCCAAAGAATATATTTCCTATGTCCTATGTGTCTCCGAAATCTAGACTTAATTGTAGTGGTTCAGCTATGTTCACAGGTACTTGCTGCATTTATGTAAAATTTATTTTTATATTTAAATGAATTATATGAAAAGGTCTAAATTTGTAATTGTATTTTAGAAATACATTTATTGCATATTTTGCGTTTATAAGCTTTTCTATTAGGTATATAAACTAACCATTTAAACTAATTGCAATTTCTAAAAATTTGGATTATTAAATATATTATGCTTTGATTATCTTTTTATCACAAAATTTAATAATTAGAATTTTTTCATTTTGTAATTGAATTGGAATAAATATATTTTCATTTATTTCAAGTTTGTTTGTTTTTTAATATTTTTAAATAGATAAATTAGTAAGAATTTGTAGTATTTTTTAGTAAATAGTGTAATTAGAAAATGTTTTTAGTATTATACAGTTAATTTGGTTAGCTATGTCTTACGATCAAATTAATAACAGCTTTTTTGGTGTTAAAATGACTTATGGATATGTCCTTAAATTTGAACCAAATAGGTGTAGGGTATTTCTAAGTCGGTTACACCGACTGACTGTTGCTTTACTTGTTTTTTTTTATCGTTGGAATTTTTTTCTTTTCTTTATATGGGTTTTGTAGTATTTTAAATTTCTTTTGTTATCAATAATGTGGTCGTCATCTAATTTTTTAGCAGTACTTTTCCGATATTTTGAGTGGTTTTTTCCACCTCTGATTTCTTTAATGTAATTTTTTCCTTCTCTAATTTCAAAGCCTTTCCTTTTTTCATTTAGTTCATCATTTGTTTTAAGTTTTTTATTGACGATTAAATTATGGAGTTTTGGGTAATTTATTTCTGAAATTTTGCCATTAATAAAGTCGATTGGTCTATCGTTAGTCGTACCATGAATTGTATTATTATAGAAATGTATTATTTTTAAGATTTTCTCTTCGACCGTTCCTTGATTATTGATATTATCGTGCTTTAATAAGTGAATGTGTTCGTTAATTGTGTTGTGTGTCTTTCTATGTCGGCGTTTGAACAATGGTTACTATTAGAAGTATAATGAATTTCTATGTTTAGTTCTCTAAGGAACTCTTGGATTGGCAGTGCTTTAAATCCGAGTTCGTTGTCAACTATGATTTTTTTCATTTTGCCGTGTGTACTTATATATTGTAAAAGTTTTGTTCTAAATTCTGTCCATGTTCGTTCTAGCTTTTTATAGGCTTGAGCGTATTTGGAAAAGCTGTCGATAGTTGTCATAAAAAGATTTTTTTCTAATGTGTAAAATACGCCAATGTGTACAATTTCGTTAGGTCTTATTGGTGTTTCTTTATTTAAATGGTATTTTTGGTGGATTTCATATTTTTCTAACATAATTCTTAATTTTAAATTTGGGTGGTATATTATCTTTTTTAATTATTTATAGACTACGTCAATTCCCCTTTGGTTATTGTTTTCGTGTTCCTTTTCAATTAGTTCTACTAATTAATTTTCATCTTCTACATCTTGTAAATTTTTATAGCATCTTCATATTTTAAAATCTTTATTATTTGAAAATTGTTATTATAAATTTCTTTGAACATGTGATAAAATTCTTCATCTATTAGGATTGCATTTGATTGCTTTGGATTTAAGTGGTTCTTAAGAATAGTAATTGCAGTATCTCTATATCAACTTCTTAATATACCTATTTTTCTTATATTTTTAAATATTTTTATTTTTTATTTTCATGGCTCCTGATAATGATTTTTCTATAATGGTTTGGTTTTTAAATATATTTAAGGGGACTCTGTGTTTTCAATGGTATTCAAACTAACTTCTATATTGTGCGTTTCCGTTTTTTACTCCCCTTTTATATTTAATTGCGTAATCAAATTCTGATAGTCTTATTCTACATCGAACCAATTTAGAATTTGGTTCTTTAATTAAAAATAACCAGGTCAAAGGTTTATGGACAGTTTCGATTAGAAATTTTCTTCCGAATAAATATGGTCTGAAATATTTTGTTACCCACACGATTGCAAGCAATTCTTTCTCTATTGTACTGTAATTTATTTTGTGGTTGTTGAGTGTTCGGCTTGCATAGCAAATAGGATGGTTATTTTAAGATAATATTGCTCCTAGAGCGAAGTTACTAGCGTCCATTGTCAGAGTGAATTCTTTTGTAAAATCTGGGTATATAAGTATTGGGTCCGAAGTCAGTACTTGTTTTAGTGTGTTCAAACTTTTTACATATTCGGGGTCTAAAACGTTTATTTTGGTGTATTTCTTTAAATATTTGGTCATTGGTTTTGCTATAGCCGAACAGTCTTTAACGAAATTGCTGTAATAGCCCGTGAGACGAAGGAATCGTTGGAAAGTTTGATTTCTTTCGGGGTCGTTGGTATAAACTCCAGTAACGCATTCTACCTTTTTTTGGTTTTGTTTTATACCTTCTTCACTAACAACATGTCCAAGAAATTCTGTTTCCTTTTTTTGAAATTAGGATTTGTCCGTTTGAATTTTGAGGTAAACTTCTCTTAGTCTTTCTAAAATTTTTGTAAAGAGTCTAGGTGTTCTTTTAGAGATGTTGAAAAAATTATTACATCATCAAGATACACTAGGCAAATTTTATTTATGTCATCTTTTAAAACATTGTTCATTAATCGTTGGAAAGTTACGGGTGCCGTTTTTAAACCGAAAGGAATTCGTAAGTACTCGTAGTGTTTTTGTTATTTAAATTGCGTGGGTTAAAAATTGTTATTAAAGTTACTTGAGTTAGGTTGGTAGTAGTTATTATTTTGATTATGTTTGTTGTATTGGTAAGGACGTCATTGGGGGTTTTCTTGCTATCCATAAAAGTTTTGATTTGAATATCCTTGTGGTATATTTCGATTAGCACGATTATAATCGGTTGTGCTACCATAATTACGATTACGGTTTAAGTTTTTACTTTAAAATTTTTTATGTTAACAAGCAAAAATGAAAAAACTGATAATTAATTTAAATGTAATAGCACTTCTTTGGTAAAAAGATTCGTATATTTTAATACGCATGTTTTTATATACTTACATAAAAACATTTTAGTTTTGGTTCCTGAAAATTTTCATGTTTAAATAAAAAATTGTACATATAAGCATTTGAGTTATGTACCTGAAAACTTTTGATTAAACTTATTAATCTGCAAAATTTAAGGTACGTAATAAAAATTTAAGTAGTTCAACATTCTTTTTAGCACATTTTCAAAAAAAATTTTTAAAATGTGCCTATATAGATTCACTCTGTCCGTCCGAAGTTTACAAAAACTTTTACACCGTTTGAAATAAAGAAAAGAAATTTTAACCACGAGTACCTATTGCAAAAAAAAATAATATCGTAGAAGAAATTTTTTCTGTACCCCCACCCATTACGGAGTTATAGCGCCCCAAAGTTAGAAAAAGCCCTATATTCAAATTGTTATAACAAGAGTTCTATTAGGTGTGTTTTCAATTTGAAAACGGCAAAAGATAGCTGATTTTATAAACTTTATAAATTTTTAAAAGACAAATGTTTGGTGTTGCCATACGTTACTAAAATTCAGCAGTATGCAGAACTCAATTTTTGCAAATTTTTGGCTTTCCTTTTTTCATTTAGTTCATCATTTGTTTTAAGTTTTTTATTGACGATTAAATTATGGATTTTTGGGTAATTTATATCTGAAATTTTGCCATTAATAAAGTCGATTGGTCTATCGTTAGTCGTACCATGAATTGTATTATTATAGAAATGTATTATTTTTAAGATTTTCTCTTCGACCGTTCCTTGATTATTGATATTATCGTGCTTTAATAAGTGAATGTGTTCGTTAATTGTGTTGTGTGTCTTTCTATGTCGGCGTTTGAACAATGGTTACTATTAGAAGTATAATGAATTTCTATGTTTAGTTCTCTAAGGAACTCTTGGATTGGCAGTGCTTTAAATCCGAGTTCGTTGTCAACTATGATTTTTTTTATTTTGCCGTGTGTACTTATATATTGTAAAAGTTTTGTTCTAAATTCTGTCCATGTTCGTTCTAGCTTTTTATAGGCTTGAGCGTATTTGGAAAAGCTGTCGATAGTTGTCATAAAAAGATTTTTTTCTAATGTGTAAAATACGCCAATGTGTACAATTTCGTTAGGTCTTATTGGTGTTTCTTTATTTAAATGGTATTTTTGGTGGATTTCATATTTTTCTAACATAATTCTTAATTTTAAATTTGGGTGGTATATTTTTTTAATTATTTATAGACTACGTCAATTCCCCTTTGGTTATTGTTTTCGTGTTCCTTTTCAATTAGTTCTACTAATTTATTTTCATCTTCTACATCTTGTAAATTTTTATAGCATCTTCATATTTTAAAATCTTTATTATTTGAAAATTGTTATTATAAATTTCTTTGAACATGTGATAAAATTCTTCATCTATTAGGATTGCGTTTGATTGCTTTGGATTTAAGTGGTTCTTAAGAATAGTAATTGCAGTATCTCTATATCAACTTCTTAATATACCTATTTTTTTTATATTTTTAAATATTTTTATTTTTTATTTTGGCTCCTGATAATGATTTTTCTATAATGGTTTGGTTTTTAAATATATTTAAGGGGACTCTGTGTTTTCAATGGTATTCAAACTAACTTCTATATTGTGCGTTTCCGTTTTTTACTCCCCTTTTATATTTAATTGTGTAATCAAATTCTGATAGTCTTATTTTACATCGAACCAATTTAGAATTTGGTTCTTTAATTAAAAATAACCAGGTCAAAGGTTTATGGACAGTTTCGATTAGAAATTTTCTTCCGAATAAATATGCTCTGAAATATTTTGTTACCCACACGATTGCAAGCAATTCTTTCTCTATTGTACTGTAATTTATTTTGTGGTTGTTGAGTGTTCGGCTTGCATAGCAAATAGGATGGTTATTTTAAGATAATATTGCTCCTAGAGCGAAGTTACTAGCGTCCATTGTCAGAGTGAATTCTTTTGTAAAATCTGGGTATATAAGTATTGGGTCCGAAGTCAGTACTTGTTTTAGTGTGTTCAAACTTTTTACATATTCGGGGTCTAAAACGTTTATTTTGGTGTATTTCTTTAAATATTTGGTCATTGGTTTTGCTATAGCCGAACAGTCTTTAACGAAATTGCTGTAATAGCCCGTGAGACGAAGGAATCGTTGGAAAGTTTGATTTCTTTCGGGGTCGTTGGTATAAACTCCAGTAACGCATTCTACCTTTTTTTGGTTTTGTTTTATACCTTCTTCACTAACAACATGTCCAAGAAATTCTGTTTCCTTTTTTTGAAATTAGGATTTGTCCGTTTGAATTTTGAGGTAAACTTCAGTCTTTCTAAAATTTTTGTAAAGAGTCTTTTTTTTTTTTTTTTTTTTTTTTTTTTTTTTTTTTTTTTTTTTTTTTAAGTGCTAACTGTTCAACTGTTAGGCTAATTAGCCTGTCTATACCATAGGTACATGTTGGAACAGGGGGTCATATTATATTCGTGTTATTAGAATTGGTCTTATTGAATTCCACATACAATTTAAACATGAGATAGTACTAGGCCTTATAACATGTAGAAACGTCTTAGATTTTCAATATTTACAATTCTATTTTTTGTTTATATTGTAATATTTTATATTTTACTTATATGGTATTCTATATCTGCGAGTTATATTATTTAATTAAATTATTTGTTTTATATTTTGCATTTGTTTATATTTTTATATTAAAGTATTTTTTATTAAAGATTTATAATTATTAATTATTGATTATGCCATTAATTTGAACCCAATGGCGAATGGTAACTGAGTCGAGTCGAAAACCAGAAAAGTTTTTTCACTTTCACTAGAATTCGAACCCGGGCCCTTCTGCATGAAAGGTCGGCACTTAACCACTGTGCCACCCAGTCTAGGTGTTCTTTTAGAGATGTTGAAAAAATTATTACATCATCAAGATACACTAGGCAAATTTTATTTATGTCATCTTTTAAAACATTGTTCATTAATCGTTGGAAAGTTACGGGTGCCGTTTTTAAACCGAAAGGAATTCGTAAGTACTCGTAGTGTTTTTGTTATTTAAATTGCGTGGGTTAAAAATTGTTATTAAATTTACGTGGGTTAGGTTGGTAGTAGTTATTATTTTGATTATGTTTGTTGTATTGGTAAGGACGTCATTGGGGGTTTTCTTGCTATCCATAAAAGTTTTGATTTGAATATCCTTGTGGTATATTTCGATTAGCACGATTATAATCGGTTGTGCTACCATAATTACGATTACGGTTTAAGTTTTTACTTTAAAATTTTTTATGTTAACAAGCAAAAATGAAAAAACTGATAATTAATTTAAATGTAATAGCACTTCTTTGGTAAAAAGATTCGTATATTTTAATACGCATGTTTTTATATACTTACATAAAAACATTTTAGTTTTGGTTCCTGAAAATTTTCATGTTTAAATAAAAAATTGTACATATAAGCATTTGAGTTATGTACCTGAAAACTTTTGATTAAACTTATTAATCTGCAAAATTTAAGGTACGTAATAAAAATTTAAGTAGTTCAACATTCTTTTTAGCACATTTTCAAAAAAAATTTTTAAAATGTGCCTATATAGATTCACTCTGTCCGTCCGAAGTTTACAAAAACTTTTACACCGTTTGAAATAAAGAAAAGAAATTTTAACCACGAGTACCTATTGCAAAAAAAAATAATATCGTAGAAGAAATTTTTTCTGTATCCCCACCCATTACGGAGTTATAGCGCCCCCAAAGTTCGAAAAAGCCCTATATTCAAATTGTTATAACAAGAGTTCTATTAGGTGTGTTTTCAATTTGAAAACGGCAAAAGATAGCTGATTTTATAAACTTTATAAATTTTTAAAAGACAAATGTTTGGTGTTGCCATACGTTACTAAAATTCAGCAGTATGCAGAACTCAATTTTTGCAAATTTTTGGCCACAAATATCTTCTAAACGCTTCAAGCTAGAGTCTTTAACTTTTGGGAGTCGTTAGATACTCAGAAATAAGTTGAAGCCGGTTAACAAAATTTTTTTGTCAAGCCCCATGTTTAGCAGCTATGAGGGCTCGAAAATTGAAAGTTTGCTATTTTTATACACTTGTAACTTGAATACCTGCTCAAACTTTTTTTTTGTGATTTACAAAAATTGAAAGCTCTTTAATTATATTTCAACATGTGTCAAAGGTTTTTCTTAATTTTGAAGGGTGACAAAGCTACAGCAGCCGCAAATTCCAAAAAAGTATATTTAAACTGGTATAACAAGAGTTCGGTTAGATATATTTTCAATATAAAAGCGGTAAAACAGAGCTGCTTTCTCAGGCTTTACAAAAATACATCGCCAATATATAGGGTTGTCATACGGTACGAAAATTTACCATTACGCAAAACTCCACATATCTTCTAAACGGTTTAAGCTAGGGTCTTGAAATTTGGGAAAGTTAGATCCTTAGAAATTAGTAGCAGTCGGTTAACAAATTTTTTTATCATGTCCCTGTTTAACAGCATTAAGGGCTTGAAAATTGAAATTTTGCTATTTTTATACACCTGTAACTTGAATACTTGTTCAAATTTTTTTTTCTTAATATACTAAGTTTAAAGGTCCAGCATTATACTTTAACATATGTTATATTCTTTAAATTGAAGAAAGTGCCTCTCAGTCTTAACCATTTTTGCTGTAGTAATATTCTAAGTAAAATTCCAAATTTTGGAGGAATTCACTATTTAATTCCTAGAACCTAAAAAAGTTGGGGGAAAGAAAGTAGTGGGGATTAGATCCTTGAGAAAGTAACAACCTTCCCCATAGAGGAGCTATTAAGACTTAAAAATTAAAAAATTTACTGTTTTTATAAGTAAGTAGTAACTTAATCACCAACATTCCTAATTTAAACGTTAATATTGAAGCTTCAAAATTATATTCTGATAAAATACTCAGTATGAAACGCTATATTATTTCGAAAATGAGCTTTTTTAAACCCTTGGTTTTTTTCATAAATAAGTAGGTTATTCAAAAGGACTTGAATTATTTTTAAACTTCTATTTAAATATGTTTAAAGCGCTTCTCATGTTATCCCACGTGCATTCGTTTGCACAGCTCCTTGGCCTAGTAAAATTACTGTTTTATTGTTTAATGATCTGATTTTTTTTTAATTTCATTGTAAAATTCTATACTACTACTTTTAAATGTTATAGCTCTAAGTTCGTCATGTCAGTCATCTATGCTTTTATCTGAAGTTGTTTTGTAATATTGTTTTTATGTCTGGCCATGAAGTGGCTGGACTATTGATTTATATTATTTCCATAGCTCTACCTAATAGTTTACTTCTAATAATATCTGAAAAAATGGTTTGTGCTAATGCGTCGTAAATTAAGACAAAAGCATGCAAGCCCCTACTTTCACCATAAAATGTGGGTAATCTATCAATATATTTTAACGGATCAAAAGTTAAATTGTTGACGCGATTATTATTAGCCATTTTTAACAAATGATTTGTTTACAAACTTATTAGGTAAATACTACTCAATAACATTTTTTTCTTAGAACTAATTAAGCTTACGTTTGTTTGTGGTATTTTTGCTTGTTATTGGTGTTGTTTTTACTGTTTTTGTATTGACTGATGTTGTGTTGATTGTTGTTGTGTTAACGTTGTTGTTGTTATTGTTTTTGTTGTTGTAGTGACGTTGATGTTCTTATGTTTGTTAATTAATAAACAGCGCACTGGGCCCGTGTTTAATAATAAGTGTTTAGAAAAAACCCTTGTTTTTTTTATGTATACAATTTGTTGAGTGGTTGGCCTAACAAAAATTTATTAATTGCCGGCCAGTGTCTCCTCTTCAATTGTACTACTTTATTTGTTGGCCTAACAATTTATATTTGCAGCCTAGAAACTTATCTTTAATTGTATCGACTGTTAGTACATTTCTGGTGTAAGTTTAAAGTCCATTTTTTACACCTTTAGGTATTAGTAGATCAACTAGCACCTTTCTTATATATATTACTGTGCCTTAAGCAGACTCACTTAAGGATAACGAAGAAAAAAGACTTGTTTCACAATATATATAGTTTTTAGTCTAAAATTTACAAACTTCTGCTTCTTAAGTTAGACGTTTAAAAGTACAGCTTCTTAGCTCTAACTAATGCAGAGATACACTATTAAGTATTGATATGAAAGTGATTTGATACCGTTTACCCAGACTCAAGTAAACTTTATGCAATTGCTTTCCTGCGAAGTATCAAATATTCTTCACTTAGTGTATCCTACCGACTGTGTCAATTTTATAACTGAATTTTTTAAAAAAAAACACTTTATTTGTTTTTACAGTTATTTTATTATGAAATTCCACTTAACTTATTATGTTAGGACTTCGATAGCCAGACTGGAATTTAACTTTACAATGATTCAAAGCTTGTATTTATACTTAGATTTTATCAACTAATTTTGCATAAGTCAGCTTTAATTAATATGATTCTTAATAATTAACATGAATTCTTAATAAATATAATTATTCTTAATAATTGATTACATAATATTATTGGTTTTAATATTGGTTTGTTAAATCATGTTTTACCTTGAAAATGTCGTTGACTTAATATATATTAGTAATTTACTTACTAATATGTTAATGACCTTATGGATGTAATGTTACCTTATTTATAGTGGAAATCATTTAGACATAAATATAAATGTTAATGTTTTCGAGAATTGTTTATTAAATAGAATTCTAGGAAAGTTAGCCAAAAGTGCAGTAAAAGGGTTATTTCAGTTTAAGGTTTTTATATTATAGATATACTACTTATAACACAGATACTCGAGATTCATCATAAGTTTGCTTTGAAAAAATTTGGGAACTACTACCATTTAAGGGCTTTTAGGATTTAAAAATCAAAACTTTCATGTTTTTATTAAATAGTAAATTTTTCACCATATATATAGGCGAAATCCGACCATGAGTTCGGATCCTGGAACTTTTTCATTGAATTTAGTCCAAACGAGCATTTTTCCGAATCCAAAGAAGTTAGAACCTCCAAATTCGGTATCAGGGTGTCCCTTTCTAATTGAAACCAATTGAAATAGTAGGGCGGGGACCATCCGCATGAAGACCTTAAAGCATATTTTCGAAAATCATAAAGTTCTTTATTATTTGTTCTTTACTATTTCCTACGTGTTTCCTTAATGTATGATCAAATGGATTGGTGGTTCAGGTAACTCTCTTAGACCTCTAAATGTAGAAAGGCTTATCATCGAAATTAATAAAATCAGTAACTTAAAATTAATATAGAATGTTTCAATTGTGTACAAGGGTTAACTAGTATTGAAGGTATGACTGGGACTTCATATGGGCAAAATCGTACCATGGTTTCGGATTCTAGAACCTTAGAAAAGTTTAAAAGCTAACAAACATATATCATAAAAACACCATAACTCAGAAAATAATTACGCTATTTTGATGAAATTTATATTCTAGGTTACTAGTAATGAAAGTACCATAGGAATTGGTTCTGGTCGAGTTCGAATTCTAGAAGCGTTTGGTCGAATTGAGGTCAATTTAGTATAATTTCGAAACCAAAGAAGATAGAACCTTATATTTGGGGCACAGGTGTTTCTTCTTATTTGTTTTGTGCACTTGAAGTTTTGGATGAATTGGTATAGCGGTTTGCGTACCACTCCATTACTCCCAAGACCTTAAAGCATAATATATTCGAAATTAATAAAGATAAGAAAATCAAATTTGATACACTATTTCCTATTTCCGTTCTTATTTTTCCGTTCTTCCGTTTGAAAAGGCTAAGAATTTTACTATAAAACATATTATGTATAAATTAAAAACAAAATATTTTTTTAATAAATGACGAAATTTTTTTTTTTTAATTTTTATTACATTATTTCTATATTTTATTGAATTATTACCATAGGCAATATATAATTAAGAAATTGTGTACGATACTTAAGTTGTAAAATTTATTTTTTTATTTAAATGAATTATATGAGAAGTTCTAAATTTTTCATTGTATTTTAGAAATACATTTGTTGAATATTTTTATTATTAAATTTTGTGATAAAAAGCTGATGAAAGCATTAATGGTTTTAACTAACATTAAAAACCATGAAATTGTATAAACTTTTATATTTATATTATTACAAATTAATATTTCTTTCGAATAACTGACATTGTTACAGATTATGCATTTTTTAATTAGAATTAGTTATGAATATAGATAGCTGAAGAAGATATGAAAAATATCGAAATGCATACTACTAAAACAAATTAATTTAAAAAAGAATTTTTAAAAGAACCTTCAAATTTAAAAAGAACCGCTAAATTTTATTTGTTAGTAAAATTAGTAAAACTTAACTGGTTAAAAAAAAATATAAAAATATTTTTTTTATAAAAATGTATTCTTTAAATCTATATAAAAAGAGTTTTATGGAATCAGTTCAACTAATAAATATCATAAATATTATGGGAACCAAGCCCAATTTGAAACTAAAAATAAAAAAACAGTGCACAAAAGCTGATTTTCTTTTTTTTTAAAAAAAGGAAGGAAAATAAAGTGTTTAAAAATTAAATGTTCAATTTTAAATAATAAAACTAAAAAAGTTTTGAATTTTAGTAAGTTTGTGTGATTAAATTTGGAAAAAAAGTTTTTACATTATCATATATATAATACACAAATGCTGGCGAGACCTTGCCAACGAGTAAAAAAATATTGTACATCAAAATTAACATACTTCACACAATAAATAATGATGGCAATGCTCATACCTTTAAATTTATTACAATGCATCCCATACACGTTGGACTTTTTTTGTTGTTATGCATCCTATACACGGTGTTTTCAACTTGGTCCGCGTATTGCGAAGTTGAATCGTGTAATGGAAATTGAAAGTTCATTTTGAAGGTTGAAAAGTTGGCTGGGAAAAAATCAAAAAATATTTGTTTTTGGGGCTTTTTGGTTTGTATTTAGAGTTGTATCGTGTATGAACAAGTTGAACAACTTAAATATCATTTTTTCCTTTTTTTGATATGAAAGAACGCTGAGATATTCCGATTTGAAAAATTTTTATGTTTTCTTTTTCCCTAAAATTTGACGTTTTATAAAATGACAAACCAATTATAATATGATTTCGTTGTGTAAGACTGAAATCGAACCAAATGTGAGTAAATTTAAATAAAATTGTACTTTTGTCTTATATAGAAAAAACTATTAACATATAGCGCTACAAGAAAAGTGCAACGCATGATATAATTTTTTACTGAACGAATTGTATTGTGTAGCAATTTTCAATTGACGTTTTAGTGTTTACATTTTAATGTAAAAAGTGTTTGTTTACAGGATTTTTGAGAGTAAAGACTTTCTTATAAAATTAAAAATGTAATTTAATTAAAAAACGCTTTTGATTAATTTTAAAAATTCGAATTTTAATAACACTTTAAATAAAAGAATAATAAGGATAGAAATGATTTTGAATACCATAGAAATTTTCCGTTGTGTCCATAATTTAAATAAAATAAAAATATACCAAAAGTCACTCAAAATCAAATGTCATTTAATTTTGCTGCAAATTATTCAGTACAACAATTTAGCGCTAGATGGTACATCGCTACGATTCAGTGTAGGCCTACTTCATTCTACGACTATTGCTTACATTTTTTCGAAGATTTTTTATATCAAAAAAAAATGTACAAAACAAATATATTTTTAGATTAGGCTACATGCAAAAAAAAAATTTAACTTAAAAAAGACATTTTATCAGTGGTGTGATGATCAATTTGTCCTAAGATATACGTAATTAATTTAAAAAAAAGTTAAATTATTGCTTATGAAAACTTTTGTAACTTTTGTAAAAATAGTTCAACAAAAGATACAAATGTTTGAAAAAACAAAAACTCTGATTCTTTATTTCGTCATATAAATTAATTTGTCACACAACTCTATAACTTTTTTATGATACGAACTTAATAGCTCTATTAGAAAATTTTTTTAATAACATACCATTTTTTGTGAAAGATTTAGGTGCACTTTCAGTGAGTTCAGAAGACATCATCAAAAGTTTTTCGCTCTTCATAAGTAGGTCTTGTTCTGTTATTCCGGTTGCCTTGAAAACTGACTGTGATGAAGCATCAGATTCCAAAAAAATATCTGGTTCAAGTTTTGACTCTATATTAAACTGTGACTCTCGTTCAATTTTAAATGAAGTTTCTGTCATAGGTTCTGGTTCCGACCCCGATTTGAGATCAAATTCTGATATTAAATTGTCTTCTGCTTTTAGTTCAGATTGTAATGTTGGTTCAAAATTTTGTGGAGATTCCAAATATGGCTCAGATTTAGCTATAAGATAAAATATTAAAAGTATTGGAAGTAAATACAAATTTATAATTTTAAAGTTGATATAATTATTTCATTCTTAGTTAATATATTTTGCTGTGGCAAAAATGTTTACAACTTATGTTCAAAATTAGAATTTTTCAAACATTGATTTTATTTAATAGTACCAATGAAAATTAATTTCTTTATGATTTTTTTCAAATCATGCATTTGTACACATTAACGTAATAAGTATGTATTAATTAAATTCCTCAAAATAAAATTTATTTTACATACTTTTATATTAACTTGTGTTAATAAAAATGGCTTAAGCTGTAAGAATATGTGAATTCGATGCTCGTTAAAGATAAAATTTTTTTGTTAACAGGGATTGTATTCTAAGTACTGATTACACTATTATTCATAATTAATAAATTGATGAAATAACTAAATTATAATATTATCATTTATTTTTATATATATTTTTATAAAAATAATTGATAAAATACTTAGTAAGAAACCCTATATAATTTTGAAAATATGCTTCTTAAAAACCCTTGGTTTTTTTCATCACTTGTTTAATAATTTTTTTACATACATACATACATACTTATACTCATAATAATGTGACAATACCATGGTTGTAAATCTAATTAGAAATATTATTTTCATAAATAAAACGAGGAAGAGTGCAGTAGAGTAGACTGTGTCAACTCTGGGATACCCGTATGACCGTAACATATACATTATATCATCCGGTTAATTACTTTTGGCAAAATTTCAAACATTCAGCTTTATTAGGTGTAGAGTAATATAAAAGAAGGAGTTGTATGGCAGCTACTCGAACCCTTTGCAGTAGACCAACCAAATTTTGCAGTAACTTTGGCCATTACACTAAACTATTTTTGGCAAAATTTCAGACACCCAGCTTCATTTGGTGTAGTGTAATCCTCATATAAAAGAAGGAGTTGTATGGCAGCTACTCGAACCCTCAGCAGTAGACCAACTAAATTTTGCAGTAACTTTGGCCATTACACTAAACTATTTTTTGCAAAATTTCAGACACCCAGCTTCATCAGGTGTAGTGTAAAGCTCATATAAAAGAAGGAGTTGTATGGCAGCTACTCGAACCCTCTGCAGTAGACCAACCAATTTTTGCAGTAACTTTGGCCATTATACTAAACTACTTTTGGCAAAATTTCAGACACGCAGCTTCCATAGGTATAGAGTAATGCTCATATAAAATTAGAAGTTCTATGGCAGGTACTCGAACCCGTGGACCAAAATGGCTGAATTTAAAACTCGATTCCGTTTTTTGCATAAAAACGAATTTGTGAAAATTTCATAATTCTAGCTCCTTTACTTTTTGAGTTATCGTGATGACGGACGGACGGACGGACGGACGAACGGACGGACATACATAGCTAAATCGATTTATTTTTCGATTCTGATCCGATCCATACACTTGAGTCTATATCTACCCCCCCTCCTTCTCTGCGTCACAAACGTAATGGCAAATTTATTATACCCTTGGACTATATAGTCATACGGGTATAAATATATATAGTAGCCCTTCAATGGGGAAGGTTCCCAAATTTTTGCTTAGCAAACTTATGGTGGATCTGCCTGCCCATTCCCCTTTTGTGCCCACCCTTCCATTTTTGTAGGTTCTAGGAAATCATTTAACTCCACCAAAATTGGGAATTTCACCCCTTATTTTCTAAGCATAAATTGTTAAAACTAAGAGACAAATTCTTCAATTTAAAGAACCCCTTTCAAAATTAAGAAAAAATTTAACATATGTTAAAATATTATGCTGCAGCTTTAAATTTTGTACATTTGTAAAAAACAATTTCAACAGGTATTCAAGTTACAGGTGTATAAAAATAGCTAAATTTAAATTTTCGAGCCCTTATAGTTCCTAAATAGGCGACTTGACAAAAAAATTTTGTTAAACAATTTCCATTAATTTCTGAGGATCTAACTTCTCCCAAAATTTCAAGGCCCTAGCTTGAATCGTTTAGAAGATATGTAAGGCCAAAAATTTTGCAAAAAATTGATTTTTACATAATGGTAAATTATAGTATCGTATGGCAACCCTAAACATTTGCCTTTTAAAAATTTATAAACCTTATAAATTCAGCTATCCTTTGTGTTTTTAGATTCAAAATGCACCTAACAGAACTCTTGGTATAACAATTTAAAAATAGTTCTTTTTCCAATTTTGGGGGGCTGTAACTCCGTAACGGGTGGGGCTGCAGAAAAAAGTTCTTGTACGAAATTATTTTTTTTGCAATACCTATCCGGGGTTAAAATTTCTTAACTCTATTTCAAACGGTGTAAAAGTTTTGTAAGCATACGGACATCGCTACTAATAATTCATATATTCCGAAATTTTGAGATATAAAATACTGTTATATGATGACGTCAACTTGATAGCTGCGGAAGTATATCTCAAAAATGTATTTAGGTTTGAAGAGAGCTACTAAATATTAAACAACTTTGTTTAAGTTTTGTTTAATCAACTAGATAATTTCATCAGATACTTATAACGCTTTTATTTTAATTTTCCAGTATCTGTGAATATTTTTTTTTTTTTTTTTTTAAATTATTTTATATTGTTATTCGATATGTTACATGATTATACCCGTATGACTATATAGTCCAAGGGTATAATAAATTTGCCATTACGTTTGTGACGCAGAGAAGGAGGGGGGGGGGGTAGATATAGACTCAAGTGTATGGATCGGATCAGAATCGATTTAGCAATGTATGTCCGTCCGTCCGTCCGTCCGTCCGTCATCACGATAACTCAAAAAGTAAAGGACCTAGGATTATGAAATTTTCACCAATTCGTTTTTATGCAAAAAACGGAATCGAGTTTTAACTTCAGTCATTTTGGTCCACGGGTTCGAGTACCTGCCATACAACTTCTAATTTTATATGAGCATTACTCTATACCTATGGAAGCTGTGTGTCTGAAATTTTGCCAAAAGTAGTTTAGTATAATGGCCAAAGTTACTGCAAAATTTGGTTGGTCTACTGCAGAGGGTTCGAGTAGCTGCCATACAACTCCTTCTTTTATATGAGCTTTACACTACACCTGATGAAGCTTGGTGTCTGAAATTTTGAAAAAAATAGTTTAGTGTAATGGCCAAAGTTACTGCAAAATTTAGTTGGTCTACTGCTGAGGGTTCGAGTAGCTGCCATACAACTCCTTCTTTTATATGAGGATTACACTACACCTAATGAAGCTGGGTGTCTGAAATTTTGCCAAAAATAGTTTAGTGTAATGGCCAAAGTTACTGCTAAATTTGGTTGGTCTACTGCAAAGGGTTCGAGTAGCTGCCATACAACTCCTTCCTTTATATGAGCATTACTCTACACCTAATAAAGCTGAATGTTTGAAATTTTGCCAAAAGTAATTAACCGGATGATATAATGTATATGTTACGGTCATACGGGTATCCCAGAGTTGACACAGTCTACTCTACTACACTCTTCCTCGTTTTTTTATAATTTTATGAATATTATATATTTTATTTATTTTATTTTATTTTTTTATTTATTTAATAAAAAGAAATATAAGTTACAATTATTATTTATAAATACTAGACTTAGACAATAACTTAAAATTGGTATAAAAAGTCTTAGCAGTTATAAAGCTTATATAAACAATTATACAATATAAATACAAAAATAGCTATATATTCATACATATATATACACATATACATATATATACATATATATACATATACACATATATTCATATACACATACATACATATACATTTAATTTTTTATAAGCCAAATAAATCATTAACAATAGTAGTAACATTTTTATATTTTATTAACATTTCCATTTTATTAATTTTTTGTTATAGTTCTAATAACCTTCCTAATAAAATTGAATCATTTTTTATCAAAAACTTTAATTTAGTTGTGAATCTACCCATATCACTGCATTTTTTTAAATCCTGAGGAAGACTGTTATAGATTCTGATTGAGGAGCAAAAATTACTGTTATTAGCCAATTCAGTTCTAGCTTTTTCGTGACACAATTTATCCATATTTCTTGTATTATAGTTGTGTATATTCCTTCTCTTTTTTAATAAAGTTTTGCTTTTAGTTATGCCCTTTTCAATTTTGTGAATTATTTTAGCCTTTTCCAATATTATTAATTCATTTAGCTTAAGAAAACCTGTTCTACTATATAGTTCTTCAGTAGGTGTGCGCCAATTTAACCCATAGAGTATCTTAATGGCTTTATTAATCACTGTGCTCACTTTCTTTCTTAGTGTGGCAGTGCAACACGACCATGTCGCCACATTGTATCGGATATGGGACATGATGTGTGCGTGAAACAACAGTCTAGCTGATTTATCCTCTAATTTCAACCCACATCTCTTAATAGCACCTAGTAATGGCATAATTTTTTTCAAAATGCAATTAACATGATCGTACCATGATAGTTTAGAATCTATGGTAATGCCAAGATATTTATAACATTGTTCCCTTTTGATTTCTTTGTTCCCAATACAAATTTTTAGATTAATATCAGGTTTATTGCCCATTCTAAATATCATATACTTTGTTTTTTCCACATTCACTGTTAGTTTATTTCCATTTACCCATTTCCTATATCTATCTAGATCCTCATTTACAAGTCTTTCCAGAGACTCAGCATTTTTTCCTGTATATATAAGTAAAGTATCATCAGCGAATATTTTATAGTCCGCTTTTAAGTTAGCATATTGCATATTATGTACATATAGTAGATATAGTGTTGGTCCAAGTACAGATCCTTGCGGGACCCCCAAAGTTAATGCACTTTTACCACTGTACACACCATTGACTTTGGTCACAATAAACCTGTTTTCAAGATATGATTTTAGAAGTTTATAAGGAAGCCCCCTTATTCCAATTTCATATACTCTATCCAATAGAATTTTATGATCCACAGTATCAAAAGCTTTTCTTAAATCAACAAAAATTGAGCAGACATAATTTCCTTTATCCAGATTGCCAATAATAGATCTGATAGAATCATTTATTGCTACATCTGTGCCATGAGATTTCTGGAAACCAAATTGATTAATATCGAATCCACCGGAACTTTTGATAAATTCACAAATTCTTTTATTGATTATTTTTTCAAAAATCTTACTCAAACAACTAGTAAGTGTAATAGGTCTATAGTTAGAAGTAATCAAAGGAGAACCATTTTTGAAAATAGGTATCACAGATGCGGATTTTAATGTTTGTGGATAGACACCTGAGCGAAAGCAATTATTAACAAGATTACTGATTATTGGCGATATAATATTAGCTATAGTTTTTAAATCCTTTGCTGCTATGTTATCCGAGCCAGGTGCATTATCTTTCAAATTCATAATAACAGAATAAACTTCATTATGATTTGTAGGAATTAGAAACATAGAGTTTTCATTTATTATATTTCTTATCGTATTTTCATCCCTAACTTGAATGTTATCAGCTAATTTTTTCCCAATATTACTAAAGTGATCATTAAAACTGTTAGCTAAGTCATTACTTCTATTTAAAAGTTTATCATTATATCTAATTTCCTTAATTATTTTCTTATCATCTGATTTTTGGTTTGCTACGTGAGAGTTCAAAACTGTCCATATCTTTCTAGTATTTGAACCTGCTGTTTGTAGTTTTTTGTTAAAATGAGCTTGTTTAGCTTTTTTTATCTCAATATTGACCTTGTTTTTCATTTTGTTGTAATTAAATTTATGCTCTAAACAATTTGGGTACTTTTTGTGTCTCTTGTATAATTCGTTTCTATACTTAATCATTTTTAAGATTTCCTTAGACATCCAGTGATTGTGCTTTCTGGTTCTAATGTTTTTAACAATTGAACACCTTTCTTTAACAGTACTTATTAGTTTAACCAGTTCATCCACATTTTCGTAATCATAATTACGTAAATAATTTTCCATTAGATGTGAGTATTTTGCATAATTTGTAATATTTATTTGTTTATTCTCCATAGCTTCAAGTTTTCTAAGAACTGTTTTAATTTCTACACAAATAGCTTTATGATCTAAGTTTGGGATATCATGCATTGTGATATCAAACCCAAATCGATTCGTTTTAAGATCCGAAAGTACATGATCAATAAGTGTCGTTGAATTTGCCGTTACTCTAGTAGCATTATCAAAATCAATATTATTTTTTATATGAACTGAATTGACATCTAGCATATCTTGATACCGTCTGCTTACATCCGTTTCAGAGAGTAGATCAATGTTTGTATCACCAATTAATATTATATTTTTATACTTATCAAACAATTGGTCTAAGTACTCTATAAATGCATCATTGTTCTTATTCGGGCTTTTGTAGCATACCGCAATGTTAATAACAGGCTTAGTATCTTCTAAGGAAATTACTATAGTATTGAATGAATTCGATGTTTCCAAAATTTTATAGCTAATACTTTGTTTTACATATATGGCAGCACCACCTCCCCTGCTCAAGTTATTTGAAATAAATGATGCTGTATACCTAGGATTCTATTCTGTGTCATACCCTCATAACAAATGTCATCACGATCATAAAAATAAGATAAGAACAATCTTACATTATTATATATTCTATGATCTCTAAATCTAGAAGTGGCATAAATATTATCACCAGATTCAATGGCATTTCTTGTTAATCTGACTATCGGTGGTGCTAAAGGATCTATAAAACTTTTACCTTTAGATTTTTCAACATCGGTACAGCTATCATTTAGAGTTTCTCCCTTAATCCAGTTAACATATTTATCTGTTGTCACTTCTTTAACTTTCTTTGTTTTTACAGCTTTGATATCAATTTCTTTGTTTAATTTATCAGATTTATTATCAGAAATTATACTAATATTATTATTGTTATTATTATTATTATTAATAGTAGTATTATTATTTTTATTATCATCAATAATATTATTATTGCTATTATTACAAGATACATTTTTACTACTAATGATTTCATCACTAATATTTTCAACATTATTATCATTATTGGCACATTTATCATGAATGATTTTGTTTTTATTGCCTTTATCATTCATTAGAATTTTATTTTTTCTTGACCAAAATTTAGGAACATAAGTGAGTATGCTAAAATGTCTTTTCACATGATTTGTCTTAGAGCTTTTATTTTTAATCGTAATTCTAGTTTTATTATAACTATTATTATTGTTATTGGAAACATGAACACTAGTTTTCTTGTAAATATTATTATTATTATCATTATTATTTTTATTATTATTATTGTTATTGTTATTATTAATATTAATATTATTATTATTATTATTAATGTTATTATTATTATTATTAATGTTATTATTATTATTATAATTTTTATTTTTATTATTATTATTGTTATTATTATCATTCGTATTAGTATGTTCACTACTAATATCCAAAGCAATTGAGATTTTGTTTTCTTTCTCAACTATCATTGATTGCTAATATCCAATTTTTTGTTTTAGATTGCTTAACTTTCTCTGGTAAACTGGACACGTTACACTGAAAGTTTTGTGATCAACGTTTAAACCAAGCTTAAGTGTTTCATTAACTTTTAAACAATTAATACATTTGTTAATTTCTTCTTTATTACAATCTTTACTTTTGTGATTTTGATGGCATTTGCTACATGTTTCCTCTTTGGTACAATTCACAGCTTTGTGATGAAACCCCTTGCATTTGTAGCATCGTAGAACTCTCAAAGCATCGAAAACTTTACAACGCTCCCATCCAATTGATACCTTTTCATTTTCAATCGCTTTTCGGAAAGATTCTTTATCAATTTCTATTATAGCATTATATTTAGCATTTGTAAAATTTTTTGCTTGATATATTTTCACCACTTTCATAGAACTGTGCTCTAAATTAGCGTTCTGTGCCTTAAGTTTGTTAATTAAGTCCTTTTCAGTATATTTAACACCCATATGTAAAACTTCAATTTTTGTTTTTATTTCAGCTGGCACCTTAATTTCATAATCTTCCATCTTATTTTCAAGTTTATTTATTATTTTATCCCGTTCTTCTTTTGTTTCAGTTTCAATAAGCACCATTCCATTTTTCCTATTTACCACATTTTTTATCTTGAGATTTATTGGATCCACTTGCTTACTTAAATCCATTTTAGTTAATTGGCATTTTTGTTTTTGTTTCGGTTTAATAACCAGTGGTACACCTATTTTTATTGGTGGCAAATTTTTTTTGCTTACACTAGCCCTTTTTACAATATCAGCAAATGAAATATTTTGAGCTATATTTATATTTTTTTTATTTTCATTGTTTAAAATTTTTAATTCACTACACAGTTCATTGTTCTTAGATAATGTATTTTTAAGATTGGCATTCATATTTGCACTCTCCAATTTGAAAGTTTCCGTAAGTTGACACATTTTTTCAATTTAGCTTTTTTGTTCTTTTTAGCACATTTTCAAAAAATTTTGTAAAAATGTGCCTATATAGCTTCACTCTGTCCGTCCGTCCGTCCCTTTTTACCTACGATTGACAAAAAAATATCAGGAATAGATAGGTATTGCAATAAAAATAATTTAATGTTAAAACTTTTTTTTGTAGCCCCCCCCCCCCCGCTACGGAGCTACAGCCCCACAAAGTTGAAAAAAGCCTCATATTTAAACAGTTATAATTAGAGTTCTATAAGGTATATCTCCAACCTGAAAACGGTAACAGACAGCTGTTTTTATAAGCTTTATAAGCTTTTAAAAGCCAATTGTATAGGGTTATCATACGGTACTAAAATTTACCGTTATTCAAAACTAAGTTTTACAAAATTTTTGGTCCTTCATAACTTCGGAACGGCAAAAACTAGAAACTTAAAATTTTGGGAGAAGTTAGATCCATAGAAATAAGTAAGAGTCAGTTAACAAAATTTTTTTGTCATGCCCCCTCTTTAGGAGCTGTAAGGGGTCGAAAATTGAAATTTTGCTAAAAATTTTGCTTTTAAACACCTATAACTTGAATACCTGTCAAAATTTTTTTTATTTGTATACAAAATTGAAAGCTGCAAAACGAAAGTTTCAATAAGTGTCAAAGGTTTTTCTTAATATTGACTTTGTCCGTCCGTCCGTATGTTTACAAAAACTTTTACACCGTTTGAAATAGAAAATTTGAAATAAAGAAATTTTAACCACGGGTAGATATTACAAAATTTTTTTCGTAGAAGAATTTTTTTCTGTAGCCCCACCCGTTACGGAGCTACAGCCCTTCAAAGTTGGAAAAAGCCCTATTTTTAAATTATTATAACAAGAGTTTTGTTAAGTGTATTTTCAATCTGGCAAAAGATAGCTGGTTTTATAAGCTTCACAAAAATATAAAGCTAAAATGTATAGGGTTACCATGCGGTACTAAAATTTACCATTAAGCTAAACTCAAATTTTGCAAAATTTTTGGCCCCATATATCTTCTAAACGGTTCAACCTAGGCTCTTGATATTTTGGGAGAAGTTAGGTCCTCTAAAATTAATAGGAGTCGGTTAACAAAATTTTTTTGTCACGCCCCCTGTTTAGGAGCTATAAGGGCTCGAAAATTGAAATTTTGCTATTTTCAACCACCTGTAACTTTAACACCTGTTCAAATTTTTTTTTACAAATATGCAAAATTTACAGCTGCAGCATTATATTTCAACATACGTTAAAGGTTTTTCTTAAATTTGAAAGAGTCTCTTTAAATTGAAGAAATTGTTTCTTAGTCTTAACCATTTTTGGTTAGATAATAATATTCTAGGTAAAATTCCAAATTTTGTTGGAGTTCCAAATTGATTTCCTAGAACCGGAAAAAAATGGAAGGGTGAACACAGGAGGGGGGTGAGCAGATCCATCATAAGTTTGCTAACTAAAAACTTGGGAAGCTTCCCCATTGAAGGGCTACTAGGTCTTCAAATTTAAAATTTTTATGTTGTTATAAAACAGTAACTTATTCACCAGTGTAAGTTTTTCCAAAATTAAACGTTAACATTGAAGCTCCAACATTATATTTTGCACTTATTAACAGGTTTTCTTGAATGCATTGGGGTTGTATTCTAAGTATTTCACTATTAGTCATATAATTAATTATTAATGAAATAACAAAATTATAATATTATCATAATATATATTTTTATAAAAATAAATGATAAAATACTCAGTAAGAAACCGTATATGATTTTGAAAATGTGCTTTTTAAAAACCCTTGGTTTTTTTCCCTCACTTGTTTTATTTGCTCTAATCTCTCTAAGTATCTTCCTTCGATGGCTTTTAGTAATTGAATAACCTCTTGTTCATTTTTCTTCAAAGCACATTCAAATTCAGCCTTATATTCTTTTAAATAATCACTATTTTTTCTGACTGAGCAATCTATGTTTTGAACCACCATATCAACATTTTGGATGTATAAAACACATTCATCACATATAAATTTGATATTGGGATTCACATTAAGTACCCCAATTGAAGACTGATCTAGTCCCGAGTATTTAATTTGACTGTGATATATCTTGTTACATACCCCAGCACACCTTACACCTGTTTCACCTCTAATTTTCAGCTTACATTTAGTACAATCCATTGCTATCACAAGCTTATGGTTGTAAGAACAACTGCTCGATCACTTTAAATAATGAAGTGATCAAATTTCAATTTCAAGCGGTAATAAAAAAATTACGCAATTTAAGTTTAATAAAAAAAAATAAAAATTATTAATTTCAGTTTTTCCGTTAATATTTAGCACGTCTACATTCGATAACGATAATTGAATGAATGAAGAATATTTAAATATGTCTAAAATTTATCATTCTGTTTAATAAAATTTACATTAATTCAGGTAAATTTATTAGTAGGCAGTGGCGGATCGTGGTCTAAAATTTTGGGTGGGCAAACTTTAGTAGTAGGACTGTAATGAAAAAATAATGTGTAAGTTTCGGATTTACTATGAATTACATCCCATGTGTAGTATTAAGAATCCAGTTTCTCCAAAGTTAAAAATCTTTAGTAGATATAATTTTGGGCATATCACACAAGTTACGTATTCACCAAATTTTTTATGTAATAAAATTAATTATTTACAATACACTACGTCAGCACTTCCTTTTATTATCAAAACAAGTGGTAATTCTTCAAATTATATTCCCACAAAAATAACAGACACTAAATTTGCGTTTCCTGTTAGTCCTAAATAATATCAATAATTTAAAAACAAATAATTAATCAAATAATTTAAAAGCAATATCATATTTCAATAATGTTTAATAATAATTTTATCGTGGAATAATTAAAATAAAAGCTTTCCCACATTTAACTAACATTGCTCGAATTACGCCAAAATTGAATAAAATTAAGTTAAGCATTGCTGATTTTGCAATTTTTAAATAATATAAATATTCATACAAATCAGAAGAACATCAATCATTGTTTAGACCTGAAAGTGGTCATAAATATAATTTTTTTAAATTTAAATTAATTAAAAGTGTTGTAAAGTATAAGATAACTGTTAAATAAAAACTGATCCGAATAGAATTAAAAATAAAGTTTTTTTTTAAAAATAACCAAAAAAAGTTATTTAAGTCAAATTATCCAGTGATCGAATCTTTTATTTATTTATTTATTTATTTATTTATACTGCTTAATATAAACAGTTTACAAAAAAGCTTACAAGTAACAATCAAAATTATAAATTTAAAAGCAATATAAAAAATTACATTTTTGATTAAATATTAAAACTAAAATTACGAACTTTACAGTACTACAAAAGAAACAAAAATGATCCTAATAATAGCGATTATATAATTTTTGTTTTTGGGAATGTTTTAAAAGTGTAAAGTCAATATTAAGTTTGTGTAAGCATTCTATAAATGGGTTCAAGTTTTCCATAATTAGTCCTATGATTATTTGTTTTAAATAAATTGCAAGAGCGAAGGGTTTGAAGATTTCTAATAATAATTTTATTAGAAATTAAATTAGATTTAACGTTACCCTTGACAATTTCTGTAATAAAAATTACATCAGAAACCTCTCGTCGAAAATTGAAAGTTTACAAGTCAATTAATTTTAACCTTTGTTCATATGGTAGTAAGATAATGGGTTTTGACCATAGTAAGTGGCGTAAGGTAAATCTAAGAAAATTTTTTTGTATTGCCTCAATCTCATCAATGTGTACCATATAAAACGGAGATCAAACTTGACTATCATACTCAAGATTTGGTCTTACAAGACAAGTGTACAACGATTTAAAAACGTAAGGATCTGAAAATTCCTTTGCAAAATGTTTAACAAATCCCAACAATGAATTAACTTTATAATATTGTTATAATGAGTTTTAAAGCTAAGTTGTTAATCAAAATACATTCCTAAATCCTTAATTGAGGTAACATTAAGTAAACTAATACCATCTAAGTTATAATTGAAACAAATACGACTAGATCGGCGTGTATGAGATATCAATGCGCATTTATTTACATTAATTTGTAAACAGTTATTAACGCACCAATTTTTAAAGTTTTGAAGATCATTCTGCATAAGAATGGCGTCATTGTAACATGTAATCTTTTGAAAAAGTTTCATATTATCAGCGTAAACTTGGAGCTCGCAATGAGATAAAAGAAACATAATTTACGGATAAGATAAAAAGTAGAGGACCAAGGTGGCTACCTTGTGAGACTCCCGAATTTGCCACGAAAGGTTCTGAAATTACAATTTTAAATATAACACTATAGGAACAATCACATAAATAACAATCTATACAATTAAGAAAAAATAGTCGAAAGCCATATTTTTCAAGTTTTAGAAAAATAATACTATGGAGCAAGAGATCAAATTCTTTACTAATATCAGTATAAACAACATCTGCTTGAAATTCTTCTACCATGTTATTAAGAGAAGAGATGTGGTTTCAACTAAATGGTTACAGTAGATTTTTGTTTTACAAAGCCATGTTGGTTATATATTAAAAGATTTCTACAGTGATTGTAAACTAAATCGGTTATAATTATCCAAATAATTTAGGAATTAAAGATAGTTTGGCAATGGGGCTATAGTTAGTAATTTAATTTTTAGAATTCTTTTTAAGCAAAAGGTGGAAAATATCCGGAATTTAATAAACTTTTGAATAGTAGTGTTAAAGGCGTAGTGAGAATGTTAGAACACTTGCCCAAAATTATTTCTGGTGTACCTTCAGGTCCTGGAAAAGTATTATCGTCCAGGTTATTTAGATATCTGGAAACTATTTGCTTATTAGTAAAAGAAGTTTTTTGATTGGTCTTCATATAGGAGAAATAATTTTCATTAGGCGTAAAAGAAGAACCGCTATATGAATTGTTAAAAAACGCAAATATTTCGAAATAGTGAAGGGTCATTACTAGAAAGAGAATTGAAACTCACAAATGTTGGGTAATCATCACATTTGCGTTTAGAATTTATGAATTTCCAAAATTTTTTCGAATCAGACATCAATTTAGTTGCCATTAGGTTAAAGTTTTTAAAATTCTCAAACAATATGACAAAATTGTTATATTCATTTAATATCTTTTGTTTTGAGATATTTACGCCAGGCTTTGATTATCTTATTTCTGAGAGATGTAAGCTCCTTTGTGAACCATGCTGGGCTAGAGTTAGAACATCTGTTTTTTGAAATAGCAACAAATTGAGTAAATCCATCGAACATTATTTCATAAAACCTAATTGTCATTTGATTAAAGTCTTAAAATTAAATTAGTAAATATAGACGTGAAGTCATAGGCATTTAAGAAATTTATCACTCCCGGAAAATTTGTTTTATTGAAATTAAAACTAAAAGAATCTGTTGCTTCATGTTTTACGGGATTTGTTAAACAATAGGTAAAATTGGTTGGAGGGTGATAGGAGTCCAACACCACAAGCGGTAACATCGATTCACAGAAAATAATATTATTCCAATCAGAAGTAAATATTAGGTATGTGTTAACAATATTAACACTTTTATTTAAAAGGTTTATATTCACGCTTATTATTTCAACACAGTCCGCGTTAGAAATAGGAATTTCATTTGCATTATAATAGTTTTTAATAATATTGAGTTAAGTAGGGCTTGTCTTGTTTTTGTTCTAAGAGTTAATTTAAATTAATTGAGTTAATTAGGACTTGTCTTGTTTTTGTTCTAAGACCTCCGACATTTTGATAATATAATGATAAATTTATCAAAATTGAAGGATCAATCAAAGATGTAAAGGTCTTATTTAAACTATTTTTTAACATTAAAAAAGTTATTAAAAGTATCATTTGAAACCTGTAAGTGATTGTAATAATTACTACTACAATGACTAATGTATGCCTTTAAGCCGTCAGAAACATCTTTTGAAGGTATACCTTTAGTTTCATGAAATTTAATATATAATTTATATAATTCTTTGTATCATATCAAACAGGTATGACAAATATAATCTGACCATGTTATAAACTTTTCATCTCTAAGCGTAGAAAGGGCGATTGTATAATCGTTGTTGGCAAGAAATTGTTTTGCCATTTTTATTGGTGGTAAAAGTGGGTTAATACTTGAAAGTTGAAGAGTTTCACCTCGAACAAAATTTATGATTTTGGAAGTAGAAGGATTTTTTGGAGAAGTCAAAGATGAAAGAGGAGGTTCACTAACTGAAGTAGAATATGAATTAGAACTTTCAGGCTCTTTAGATTTTGATGAGGTGTTAAGAGTTTGTTTCATTATTATTGTTCTGAATAGTATTGTGGTATGTTGTTCTGATTTATATTTGAAATAGTTTTTGTATGTGAATTTGTGTTTTCGGATTTATTTGTGTCTGTTGAAGAAGTAATAATTGAATTGTTAACAGTTTCGCTATTATTAGAATCAACAGTTACAGTATTAACATTAATGTTATTATTAATATTACTATTGTCAGAAATATTATTGATATTTTCAGAACTATTATTATTAACATTATTATTTATATTATTATTATCATTATTGTTATTACTATTGTTAATATTATTATTGTGGTTAATATTGTTATTTCTTTTAATATTTTGATCGGTTTTATTTTTACTATTATTATTTTATTAATATGTTTATTTTTACCAATTTTCACTATTATATCTACGATATAATATTCGATAGTGGACTACAGACGATATTAAATTATCCACAGAAACTAGCTTCGTACATAACAAAATTAATATCATAAATACGATAGTAGAAAACAAAGTATCACACATTATCCGCAAAAACAAGTTGCGTAATTAAAATAAAATAAAATAGTCTCTTAGTTAATACATTAAAATGACACAAGGAATTTTGTTAGATAAAATTTATTATGAAAAAGAGTTGAGTTACATTGCTGCTACCATGAGACAATTTAACAAAAATATAATTAATCAAACAAATTTTAATGTTAACCAAAAAATGTAAAATACAATAGAAATTCAGCCTTGAATAATGATTTTTCTAAGTAAACATTTCAAAATAGATAAAACAATAATAATAACAGAAAATTTCAACAAAATAATTATTCAAATAATAATTTTAATAATAACAATTCAAGACCATACAGGTCAAATGACAATTTTTATAAAACTAATAATAATTCTGACAACTTTCGGACAACTCAGGACAAAAGAAATTTAGGATCGTGTAAGACTATAGAAGACTAAACGAAGTGACAGTGGACGATAAATTTCCTTTAAGGAACATTGACTCAATATTAGATAAATTAGGCAAGGCACAGTACTTTACAACAATAGATTTTGCAATAAGTTAACACCATTCTATAAAAGAGGAAGATAAACAAAAGACAGAATTTGTAACACCACATGGGTTATATGAATTTAACAGAATGCTTTTCGGACTCAAGAATGGTGAATGGCAGCATTCCAACGACTCATTTAAGAGACTATATTAACAAAGTATGTGTAGTGAAACTAGACTTATATTCAGTACTACACTTTAAGAACATATTTTAATTTAGTAAAAATTTTAAAATCCAAATAGATAAATGTAACTTTTTGCAAACAAAAAAGGAGAGAGAATTTTTAGGACAAATATTAACTAAAGACGGACTGAAACTTAACCCAAATAAAATTTATACTATCCAAGATTTAACTTTATCAAAAAAAGAAACACAAATCAAAGGTTTCTTAGGCTTAACCGGTTATTATCGGATATTTGTGAAGGATTATGCAAAAATCGTACAACCTCAGAACTATTTTTCAAAATATTTGAAAACAAGTAAAGAAACAGTCAATCGGTGCAACCGATTTGGTTCAAATTCAAACTAAAGACGGACTGAAACTTAACCCAAATAAAATTTATACTATCCAAGATTTAACTTTATCAAAAAAAGAAACACAAATCAAAGGTTTCTTAAGCTTAACCGGTTATTATCGGATATTTGTGAAGGATTATGCAAAAATCGTACAACCTATCACAAAATATTTGAAAACAAGTAAAGAAACAGTCAATCGGTGCAACCCTACACCTATTTGGTTCAAATTTAACGGGAACTCCATTAGTAATTTTAAAACAATAAAAGCTGTTATTAGTTTGGTCGTGAAACATAGCTAACCAAATTAACTTTATAATATTAAAAACATTTTCTAATTAGACTATTTATAAAAAAATATTACAAATTCTTACTAATTTATCGATTTAAAAATATTACAAAACAAAAAAACTTGAATTAAATGAAAATATATTTATTCCAATTCAATTACAAAATGAAAAAATTCTAATTATTAAATTTTGTGATAAAAGGATAATCAAAGCATAATATATTTAATAATCCAAATTTTTAGAAATTGCAATTATTTTAAATGGTTAGTTTATATACCTAATAGAAAAGCTAATAAACGCAAAATATGCAATAAATGTATTTCTAAAATACAATTACAAATTTACATCTTTTCATATAATTCATTTAAATATAAAAATAAATTTTACATAAATGCGTAGTACCTTTACATAACTTACAAGTACCTTTGAACATAACTGAACCACAACAATTAAGTCTAAATTTCGGGGACACATAGGAAATAGGAAATATATTCTTTGGCTTCGAAATTAAACTCGACCAGAACCAATTCCCATGGTACTTTCATTACTAGTAACCTAGTGTTAAATTTCATCAAAATACCGGCATTATTTTTTGAGTTATGGTGTTTTTAAGATATATGTTTGCTAGTCCTTGAACTTTCCAAGGGTTCCAGAACCCGAAACCATGGTACGATTTTGCCCATATGCAGTCCCGTCATACTTTCAATACTAGTTAACCCTTGTACACAATTGGAACGTTCTAGCTTAATTTTAAGTTAATAGTTTTATTAATTTCGATGATAAGCTTTTACACATTGGGGGGGGGTCTAAGAGAGGTTCTGAACCACCACTCCAATTGATCCCAAATTAGGGGGGCACGCAAGAAATAGTAAAGAACACCCTGGGCCAAATTTGAAGCTTCTACATTTGTTTCAAGTTACTATCTTTATTAATTTCGAAAATATGCTTTAAGGTCTTTGGAACTGAGTGGAGTAGTGGAGTCCCCGACCCACTACTCCAATGGGGTCCAAATTTCAAAAACACTTACGAAAACGGAAGGGACACCCTGATACCAAATTTGGAGGTTCTATCTTTATTGGTTTCGGAATTATGCTCGTTTGGCCTAAATTCGATCAAAAAGTTCTAAGTTCCGAACCCATTGTCCAATTCTCACCGTAGCCTCATTAGTTGTTGAGTTATCGTGATTTTTTATATATGTTCGTTAGCCCTGACACCGACTAAAAGGTCCGGAATCCAAACCGTTGGGCTGATTTCGCCCTTATATAGTCCGCGCTGTACTTATAGTACTAGTTAACCCTTGTACACAATTTGAACGGTCTATTTTAATTTTAAGTAACTATTTTTAGTAATTTCGATTATAAGCCTTTAAAACTTGGGAGGTCTGAGAGGGGTACAGAACCACCACTCCAATAGATCCCAAATTGGGGGAAGACGCAAGAGATAGTAAAGAACACCCTTGTGGCAAATTGGAAGCTTCTACATTTTTTCAAGTTGTTATCTTTATTAATTTTAAAGATATGCTTTAAGGTCTTCGGAAATGTGTGGCTGGTCCCCGACCCACTACTCCAATGGGGCCCAAATTCACAAGACTCTTAGGAAATAGGAAGGGACACCCTGATACCAAATTTGGAGATTCTATCTTCATTGGTTTCGGAATTATGCTCGTTTGGCCTAAATTCGATCAAAAAGTTCTAGGTTCCGAACCCATGGTCCAATCCTGACCTTACGCAATTCCTGAAGTAGTTTCATTACCAGTACCCTACAACACAAATTTGATGAAGATAGCGTCATCTGTTGTTGAGTTATCGTGATTTTTTATATTTGTTCGTTAGCCCTGAAACCGATTAAAAGGTCCAGAATCCCAACCCATGGGCCGATTTCTCCCATATGCAATCCCCGCCGTACTTTCAGTCCTAGTAACCGACAGTTAAATTTTCATCAAGATAGATCCACTCTTTTTTTGAGTTATCGTGGCTATATCGACTCAGGAGGTGATGCTGATCACAAATATATATACTTTTCCATATCTAGCTCGCTTCCTTTAGGTGGTTACAAACACCATTCCAAAGTTAATATACCCCTTTACCTATTCTATAGGTGTAGGGTATAAATATAATATACTACCGAAAATTCTTAGAAATAATTCAAATAGTTATAAATCTATGTCAGCTGGTTAAATACAGCAGAAAGCCTATTAAACCTAAATATAAACTCACAGAAACACCATGTGATATAAATCAAGTTATTCACATCGATACTTGCGCCATAATGAAATGTTAATATTTTTTTTGTAATTGACAAATTTTCGAAATTCTGTTCTGCATACTATTTTTCGGACAGAAACCAATTAACTATTACCAAACAAATAGAGGAAGATTTCGAGAAGTTAGGTAAACCTAAAAAAATTATAGCAGACAATAAATTCAAAGCCATAGAAATAAAAAGTTTTTTACTAGAGCAAAATGTAGCTTAACATTTGCATAAATCAATCAGCAATACAAGAAATGGTGATATCGAACTTTTTCGTAACCTCTTAGCGGAAAAATTTTGAATTTTAAAACAAACCGTAAATAACTTATCGTGTATTCACCCAGTCGAAATTTTGGACTTACTAGACAACATTTCAAATAAAGCCAACTTACTAGAATCCAAGCAAAGGGAAGTACTACCAACTGAAATTTCAGAAATTACAAATAAACCATAAACTATTCTATCTATGAGAAGATTAAAACGTGGTTTAATAAACGGCATAGGTATTATGTCTTATTGGTGATTTGGGACAATGGACGAACAGGACCGAAAAAACATTTAAAAACACTTACAAATAATATAAAATTATTAAATAGACTTTTACAAATTACAATACCTTAAATTAGGTCTAGCTCAATTTAAAGAAAGTTAATTATTACTGGCAATTAAAATTCCAAAACAAAATAAAATCAGTACTAGAAGTTATAATTCCTATTCCCAATAATGAAAATAAAGAAATATATTCTACTAATGAAATCATATACATATTAAAAATTGAAAACTTTAAATGAATTAACTTTAAGCAAAAATTGTATATTTAAAAATAATTGTCCATAAATAATAAATTAAAAGATATTGTAAAAATTTATAAAAAGACAATTTTAGTTAAAATATATGATATAATAATTTTCATTTAAATCAATCATGCGATAATAGAAACATAATGGTATCAAATCATGTTCTTATTCACTTTAACAATTATACATTAAATAAAATGGATCACCTTTTTTTCAAATTTAAAAAATATGTTTCAAGAAAGATTGTATTATCCAGTAAATCAAAACGATAATTTTAAAAATAAAATAACATTTGATGAAATTGTATTAGAAAATGAAAATAATGTATATATAATCAAAGAATTAAAATTTCATAAACTTGACTCTTACATATTCGACATGATGAAATTTTCGTAATTGATGTAATTGGAGCAATTGTGTTATTTAAAAAATTTGAATAATATTTAATAAAAGAATTAAGGAGAATTCTAATTTAAAGGAGGGAGACACTACATCAGCACTTCCTGTTATTATCAAAACAAGTGCAAATTTTTTAAATTCTATTCCCACAAAAACAACAGACGCTAAATTTGCATTTCCTGTGTTTCCTAAATAATCAATTTATTAATTAAATAATTTAAAGACAATAACATTTTTCAATCATGTTTAATCATAGTTTTATCGTGGAATAATTAAAATAAAAGCTTTGCCATATTTAACTAACATTCCTCGAATTACGCCAAAATTAAATAGAATTAAGTTAAGTTATGCTGATATTGCAATTTTAAGCAAATTTTAAAAAAATTTTGTAAAAATTTGCCTATATAGTTTCACTCTGTCCGTCCGTCCGTCTGTCCGTATGTTTACAAAAACTTTTACATCGTTTGAAATAGAGAAAAGAAATTTTAACCACGGGTAGGTATTGCAAAAAAAATAATTTTATAGAAGAACTTTTTTCAGTAGCCCCACCCGTTACGGAGCTACAGCCCCCCAAAGTTGAAAAAGCCCTATTTTTTAATTATTATAACAATAGTTCCGTTAGATGTATTTTCAAACTTAAAACGACACAAAATAGCTGGATTTATAAACTTTATAAATTTTTAAAAAGCAAATCTTTAGGGTTGCCATACGGTACTAAAATTTACCGTTATGCAAAACTCAATTATTGCAAAATTTTTGGCTACACATATCTTCTGAACAATTTAAGCTAGGGTCTTGGAATTTTGGAAGAAGTTAGACCTTCAAAAATTAGTAGGAGTGGGTTAACAAAAGTATTTTGTCACGTCCCCTGTTTGGAGGCTATAAGGGCTCGAAAACTGAAATTTTGCTATTTTTAAACACCTGTAACTTGAATACCTGTTAAAATTCTTTTTACAAATATAAAAAATTTGAAGCTTCAGCATTATATTTCAACATATCCTAAAAGTTTTTCTAAATTTAAAAGGGTTTCTTTAAATTGAAGAAATTATCTCTTAGTTTTAACCATTTTTGCTTAGATAATAAAACTCTAGGTAAAACTACAAATTTTGGTGGAGTTCACAATTGATTTCCTAGAACCTAAATAATCATACAAATGAGAAGAAAATCAATCATTTTTTAGACCTGAAAGTGGTCATAATTATCATTTGTTTAAATTTAAATTAATTAAAAGTGTTGTAAATAATAAGATAATTGTTAAATAAAAAATTGTTCAAATGAAATTAAAAATAACCAAAAGTAGTTATTTAAGTCACATTAACTACTATGAAAATTAATAAACATAAAAATAATTGAAAAATAACAATTTATAAAATATATAAGTTAAGACACCTGTACATGTGTGAATGATAAAACGCTCAGTCAGCAAATTTATATTTCTCATAATTTTAAGTTTATTTAATAATTTCAAATCATTTCATAATTTTGCTTTAAATATCAAATTACAATACTTAAATTATTTTTTTAACTTTAATTATTTCTCACGTGAAATAATTAATTTCGTAATAACGTAAAATGTCATATCAGCATATTTTATAATATAAATTAGCTGTTAATTATTAGTTAAGTTACAGTTTAAACTTGTCAATTAAGAAGTAATTAATAAAGTGGACATTAGTCCTAATAATTATTTTTTTAAAAGAATTTATGTTAAAATTCTTAACTGGCGACCGTGGCAGGACCCTGGAGAAAAACTAGGAATCATTAGACATTCTACAGGGATTGATCCAGAAATATATTCGACAAAACTATGCCCGTGAGAACATAGTAGTCAACCAATATTTTGTGATCATCAACAAGACGCAGCTGTTACCGTGGGAACACAGTGCTCAACAACTTGGAAGATTAAGTTATACCTGTGAGAACATAACCAAAACTCCAAGATCAACTAATTCTGATATTGTAACCGTGGGAACACAATACAGAACACCGAGTAAATATAATTGTACCGCAGTAGGTCCTTTGCGAGTATAAAAGCTTAGGGCTAAAAAGGAATCATACGTTATATTTCAAAAAATATACGAAGAAGCTGAACCTTCTTAATAACTAAGGAAACGTCAATCCTTAGCTAAATGCAACTTACTCTAATTATAACGTAAGTAAAAAGAGAATATAAAATTGATAATTAAAAAAAGAATATAAAATTGATAATTACAAAAAGAATATAAAATTCAAAATTACAAAAAAATATTAAGAAGCCTATATAAATTAAAATATAAAAAAAAATAGTAAAAAAATAAATTTTATAATGGAAGAAATCCAAGAAACACTTAGACAATTAACTGGTGCAAGTAACGCACAACTCGAGCTTATCAGAAATTTAAACATAGCAATTAGAATAAATCAACAAGCAGCACAAGCAGCACAAGCAGCAACTAACAATAACACAGGACTACAGCGTCCAAGAAATGAGCAAGATTTAAAGGATATTTGGAAATTAGCGGATGCAGTCAAAGAATTACAAACATTCGATGGCAACCATTTATATTTTGTATCTTGGGTGCATAATGTAGAAAGCATCCTACAAGATAATGAAATAGTAAAAAATAATCCGATTTACAGATCTATACTACAACACATTTGACGAAAGGTACGAGGAAATGCAGACTCAGCCTTAATATCCTATAACATTTTCGATAACAATTGGGAAGATATAAAAGATTGTTTGTCCCTGCATTATGCCGATAAACGAGATTTAAGATCCTTAGAACATCAATTGGCAAATCTTCAGCAGAAAAATCAATCTACAGACGAATTTTTCGCAACTGTAAATAACCAATTATCGCTAATAATAAATAAAATAAAAACTGAAAATGGAAATACAGACGTGATAAATGCTCTAACTAAAACTTATCGTGATAGAGCACTAGATATTTTCATCAGAGGACTCAATGGAAACCTGGCAAACATGCTAAGGGTACAGAGACCTCAAACACTCCCCGAAGCATACTCCTATTGTTTGGAGATCGAAAATTCCAATTTCCGGAACATTACGATTCACAGCCATAATTCTATCACTGTGGCAAAACAAAGAAATCCAGTTATAAGAAAGAAGCCAGTCCAATTTCAACCACAACAAAGAAATACTCCAACCAACCAAAATATGTCATACTTACAAAATCGAAATAATTATACTCAATACAACCAACAGCCAAATCAAAAGATAAATCAACCAATTCAAAATAATTACTCAGAGAGACCAGCACAACCAAAATATCAATCAATGGAGGTTGATCCTTCAAAAAGCGAACTATCAAGAGCCCGAAACAATTACAGATCAAGTGCGCAACCGAATCACCAAAGAATTTTCAATATTGAACCAACAAATTCAGAAAAAGATGATGAAAACTACGAAGATTATATTCAAAACTTCGATGACCAAGAAGAAGAAATTGAATATGAGAAACAACAAATAAATTTTACGAACCAAGCCTCAATAGTAGCATACCCTACTTAGAGTATATTACTAAAGGCAATAAAACTCTAAAATTCTTGATAGATACCGGTGCAAACAAGAATTTTATAAAAGAAGAATTAGCACCAAATGCAATACCAACAAATAAATCTTTCAAAATTAAGTCTGCAGGAGGAGACATCAATATAACAAAGAAAATAGTGGTTAAATTTTTTGAATGTATTGGGAACAACCTAAAAACAGAATTCTTCATACTACCTGGTTTAAAAAGTTTTGATGGGATAATAGGTGACGATACGCTCAAAGAACTCGAATCAGCAATCGACCGCAAAAATCATATGCTTACCGCAAAAAATAAGAATGGATGCTTCAGGGTTAAAACCGGAATAAGAATGGATGCTTCAGGGTTAAAAAAATATCGACTTGTAATAGATTTCAAAAGATTAAACGCAGTTACGGTTTCGGATACCTACCCCATTCCGGATATAGCTTCAACAATAGCTAGTCTAGGAAACTCTAAGTTTTACACTACTATAGATCTAACTTCTGGCTTCCATCAAATAAGAATGAAATCAAGAGGCATTCCTAAAACAGCATTTTCTACACTAAATGGAAAATACGAATTTTTGAGACTCCCTTTTGGACTGAAGAACGCACCCGCGATCTTCCAGCGTATGATCGACGATGTACTCAAAGAATATATTGGAAAGATCTGCTACGTATACATCGAAGATTTGATCATCTTTGGTGGTAAAAACGAGGAAGAACATCTCCAAAACATAGAAAAAGTTTTTAGTAAATTACAAGCCGCAAACCTAAAAGTCAACCTTGATAAAACGGAATTTCTCAAGGAAGAAGTCGAATTTCTCGGATTTATAATAACAAGTCAAGGTATCAAACCAGATCCAACGAAGATTCAAGCAATTCAAAAAATACGTCCTCCCGAAAATCTTAAGGAACTCAAATCATTCTTAGGATTAGCATCCTACTACAGACGATTCATCAGAGATTTCGAAAAAATTGCTAAACCTCTAACCAACCTGACAAGAGGCGAAAATGCTCAAATCAAATCTAATCAGTCAAAAAAGATAAAAGTAAAGTTTAAAGAAGATGAGCTCACCGCTTTTCGAAATTTAAAGGAGTTATTATCATCATCTGATCTTCTAATATTTTCGGACTTCGATAAACATTTTAATCTCACTACAGACGCCACAAACGAAGCAATAGCAGCAGTCCTATCCCAAGGTGAAATGGGAAAAGATAGACCGATAACATATATATCAAGATCTCTTAATAAAACCGAAGAAAATTACGTGGCGTAACGAGCGAGAAATGCTAGCCATTATATGGGCACTGGACAAACTTCGCAACTACCTATATGGCGCAAAGAAGATTAAGATATTAACCGATCATCAACCCTTAACCTTTACCCTGAGTAATAGCAATAACAACGCTAAATTAAAACGATGGAAATCACGGCTTGAAGAGTACAACTATGAGCTCATATACAAGCCTGGATGCACAAATAAAGTGGCAGATGCATTATCCCGACTGAAACTCGAGGCAAACTTATTATCAAGCCCAAGAAGAGAACACGAGGATTCTTCAACTGATACGGCATCTGAAGTGGATGAAAACAACCAAAATACTTCATCAATGGCAACAGTTCACAGCGTGGAAGACGATAATTCTGATCTCATACCACATCATATAGGACCAATTAACGTTTTTCGAAATCAGTTGATAATATCAGTAGGAAATGGAGTCACAGCACATGAAGAACCGCATCCTAATTTGAACAGACATTATATTAGTCTTATAAAAATTACTAACTCGGAACTTACAAAGGTTTTAAAAGAAAAACTGTCACCCTTCGTTATTAATGGAATCAAAATTCCTGAAAATTACATCCAAACATTGCAGGATATTTATAAAGAACACTTCCGTTCGTACAAAATCAGAATAACTCAACGAATCGTAACAGATATTTGCAATGAAGAAAATATATTTAACATCATCAAAGACGAGCATAAAAGAGCACACAGAAATTGGAAAGAAAACAAACAACAAATTTTGGAAAATTTCTATTTCCTACAGATGGCAAGCTTAATAAAAAAATATACTGCTAATTGTGACATCTGTAACATAAATAAATACGATCGTCATCCGAACAAACCACATCTTATGGAAACACCAATACCGAAATACCCATCCGAAATTATTCACATAGATATAGTGGAAATAAAAAGGGAAAAATTCATAACTTGCATAGATAAATTCACAAAATTTAAAAAATTCTTCAAAATCAAAAGCAAATCAGCATTACATATCAGGCAAAAATTAATCAAAATTGTACATTATTTCACAACACCGCGACTAATCGTAATGGATAACGCAGCGAGTTTCACATCCAATTATTTAAGGACTATTGGCATAGAAATCTATTTGACACCCACACAAAAAAGTGAAGTTAACGGAGTAATTGAACGAGTCCATTCAACAATAGAAGAAATAGCAAGGTGCTTGCAACAGGAATACAGAAATTTATCTAAGAAAGAAATCGTTTACATAGCAGTAGATAGATATAATAACACTATTCATTCGGTTACTGGACAAAAACCAGCCGACATCTTTCTCGGAAGAATACAAAGAATTAATTATCAAAATTTAATTAACTTTCAAGAAAAAATTAATGAGGATTTAATAGGAAAAATTAAGAAAAATCAAGAAAAGAAATTAGAAAGAGAAAAAACCAAAAGAAAGGAACTGAAAACTTACGAACCAGGGAAAACTGTGTTCGCTCAAATTAAACAAATAAAAGGGAAAAATAAACCACTCTATAAAAAAGAAGTTGTAGCAAGAAACAAAAGAGTTACAATAACAACAGAATCTGGAAGACGGATTCACAAAGCTGACTTAAAAAATTCTGCTAACTAATACACGAATTTATTTCTTTTTAGCTTTTTAACACTAATCTACTCAATAAAATAGAAATTCAACTCAAATACACTAGAAGCAATAGAATACACAACTAAACTTGGATTACTATGATTTATTAATTCACTTAAAACAAATATATGGAATAGCTGAAAAATGCAAGCATTCCAACAAAATTATCACCTGCAAAATAAATCAAATCAGGGAAATTGAGGAAGACCATTGCATATCACAGCTCCTTAAAGGATCCAACTCCAAATGTGAACATCATTTCAATAAAAATGAAGAAATCGAGTCTTTAAATGATGATACAATTTTCCTTAACAATTTTAAAAATGGTCAATAATACTGAAAAACAACTACTTGGTAATTTTTCGATACAACTTCAAAATGAAACTATCAAAATTAAGATGCAAGTATTCACAAATGAAGAGGTTAAACTATCACAAATTCTACCCCCTTGTATGCACAACGAATCAAGAGAAGTTAAAATAAAACCAAACCTGGTTTATTTGCACAGTCTACATTTGGACAACGTTAAGAAACTAGGAAAACTTTTCATGGCCTCTACAATCGGTACAACAACAGATATAATTTTTATTTCATCAATTATATTTGCAATTATAATCTTCTTTATAAAGAGATTATTCAGAAATAAGAGGGATTCACTAAACATTTCAATGAAAACAACAGCAACAGATACTTCAATTGAAAATCTTCAACCAATCAGATTAAACTTCTGATCCACGGGCCGTGGATTTTTTAGGAGGGAAGAGTTAAGACACCTGTACATGTGTGAATGATAAAACGCTCAGTCAGCAAATTTATATTTCTCATAATTTTAAGTTTATTTAATAATTTCAAACCATTTCATAATTTTGCTTTAAATATCAAATTACAATACTTAAATTATTTTTTTAACTTTAATTATTTCTCACGGGAAATAATTAATTTCGTAATAACGTAAAATGTCATATCAGCATATTTTATAATATAAATTAGCTGTTAATTATTAGTTAAGTTACAGTTTAAACTTGTCAATTAAGAAGTAATTAATAAAGTGGACATTAGTCCTAATAATTATTTTTTTAAAAGAATTTATGTTAAAATTCTTAACTTATATATAAAAACAAAAATAACCATTCATTAAATAAAAATAATCTAAAAAGCAACTTCAAATTATAAATTTATTTAAACAAATATTCTGCCCGTCGGACTTTTTTACGATAATCGAACAAAAGGTCGACGTATAATCGATAACTATATCATTGAAATTCGGAGTTTTTAAAATAAATTATTTTTCTATTGATACAACTACTAATGAATTTGAACGATTTTGCCCCATTACGCTTAATTTATACGTGTTTATATTTAAGTGTACACCTTTCCGATTCTGCCCTTGTTATTGAAGTAGCTAAAACTATTTCAACCAATTTTTTGGTCTGATCAAACTGTAAGTTGTTATCTCATATAAATTTATATAATTCTGATACGGAATTTAATTTTTGAAGCAATTCATGGTAATATATAATAGATAGTTCGCATTTTAAAAGTTGAAAATTAAGAAATGTGTAATAATTAACTATAATTTTAACATTTGTAGAAAGGAAATTGCTGTTGTAATCAAGAAGTTTTTTGAGATTAATAATTTGTATAATATTTCATAATAATTATCTATATATATTTATATTACAAATTTAATATCTTAATGTTTGACTTATTGAGAATAATAATTTGAATCTTAAGAAATTTTTTGTTTTGAAATCGCTAAACTTTTATTGTTTTTAAAAAAGTGTGTTATGAAAGTTACGGTAGCTATATTCTATAAGCCTATTAAAAAATCACAAACATTGGGTACATGAAATAAAGCCAAATAAAAGAAAGCCAAATTTGCATGGGTAAAATATGGCAGAGTGTATGCTACGGTAAGTGAAAACAGTAAAGTTATAACAGTTTCAACAGATAAAGACTTAAATTTTAATAATGATATATAATGACATAGATTTATCTCTACCAACAAATCCCCAAACTGTGCAAATAAATGGAATAGGGATTGTAAAGTTTGGATCTCACAACAATTTAAAAATTTTCTATTTAAATGCTAGAAGTATTAAAAATAAATTAGATGACATTAATTATCATCTTGATTGTATAAATGACACTATATACGTAATAATTTTCCCGGAAACATGAGTTCTAGAAGGCGAAATTGAACAATATAAAACACTTTAAATAAATGTTCATGTCTAGAAACAATAGACGTGGTAGCGGTATAGGAATTTTTATTAGAAACACAATTGATTACAAAACTATAAATTCTAACAATGACAATATTATTAACAAAATGTCAGCTATCTATAAACAATATTACAATATTAATAACAATATTAATAACATCATGTCAGTTATCTACAAACCATTAAAAAGTTAATAACGGTATTTTATTAAACGCGCTTTTTTAATTTATTTTAAAATCTTTATTTTTAATATTTTTATTAAACAAAAAATTTTAATAACAAAAAAAAAAAAAAATTTCAAGAACCAATTTTAATATAAAGTGCTGACTCTTAATCTAACAAAGAAAAAATAACATCATGTCAGTTATCTACAAACAATATTACAATATTAATAACAATATTAATAACATCATGTCAGTTATCAACAAACCATTAACAAGTTAATAACGGTATTTTATTAAACGCGCTTTTTTAATTTATTTTAAAATCTATATTTTTAATATTTTTATTAAACAACAAATTTTAATAACAAAAAAAAATTTCAAGAACCAATTTTAATATAAAGTGCTGACTCTTAATCTAACAAAATAAGAAAAATACAATAATAATTAATAATAAACATTTTTTTTCATTTAAATTTAAAATTACTTTTTATACACTACACCAAAACACACAAAACAAAATTACAAGCAACTATATTCTTTTTAAATCCATAGAAGAAATTAGATTGAAAAAAAAAATAGTTTAAAATTCTTTAAAAAACTATAATTTTGAATAATTTTTTAGTTTGGTTCGTATTTTTCAGTATTTTGTTTTTTCTATTTTTATTTTTGTTATTTTGTTATATATAAGAAGTTTGGCTAGATTCAAAATATACAATTGATTCTTTCTTAATTGCTGTCATTTCTTATTAGGAAAAATGTAATTTTTTTATTCATATATGAATAATATGCAAGTTAATAACGGTTAAACGGGTATTAGTTAATAACAACGAAAAAATGCTATTCAATATAGGTATCTCTCATAAGTCGTTTGTACTATTGGTATGGTATACTTATATCTATGTATTCTATTATGAAATTATAAGTAAAAGTAATCTCAATTTTTCGTTTGTTTATTGATTCTCTCTTCGTCGCTATGGTTTTTGTTTTTATTTTTGTTTTTATAAAATACAATACTCAATAGTCAAAATAGGTACCTATTCTTCTTAAAAAATAAAAATCAAATTTTGTCGTTGGTTCATATTTTCTTCATAGTTTATACTTCATAGATTCAAATAACTAAATTGAATATTTGGCATTCACATGGTAGGGTAAAGTGCCCTATTTCGAGCCCCCTACCAGTTCTGAGCCCCTACGAACAAAATTACTAAAAAGCTAAGAAGAACGTATTATTTTGAAAGTTTCAACCGTTTTATTATAAAAAACACTCTTCCCGCCATTATTTTTATACCCGTGCATACATATATGAACATCGGGTATATTAAAATTACTCCTCCGTTTGTAACGCATCGAAATATAAGAGCTAGATATAGTGTCAAGGGTACGTATCGAATCAGCATCAAAAAGTGAATCGATCTAGCTATGTGTGTCCGTCCGTCCGTCCGTCAGCACGATAACTCAAAAACTATAAGAGCTAGAGTTCTGAAACTTTCACAAAGTAATTTTTAGACAATTTGTAGGTTCCCTATTGTTTTTGGTTAAAATCGGACCAAGGCTTCGGGGAGCTGCCATACAACTTTTTTGCACCAATATGAATTTCTTCAAAACTATTTATACTACGGGGATGAAAATTACACACGGTTAGTTTTATAATGACTCCGGCACTTATATGAAGTTTCAAAATGTTAGGGCCCCATTTTCGGGGGGCTGCCATACAACTTCCTTGCACCAATATGAATTTCTTCAAAACTAATTATACTACGAGGCTGAAAATTAGACACGGTTAGTTATATAATGAATCGAGCACTTATATGAAGTTTCAAAATGTTAGGGCTCCATTTTCGGGGGGCTGCCATACAAAGTTTTCGATTCAATAACTTTGAATCTAATGAAGCTACAAGGTTAAAATTAAAATTGGGCAGGTAAATTAATAGGGCAAGTTACTTGGCAAAGTTGGACATCACTCGGACCATCGGACTTTTAGGGTGGGCCAATTTTTTGTTTTTTTTTATTTTTTTTTTTTTTTTGTTTAAGCTAAAGGTATGGGACAATGAATGAAAATTTTGTTTTTTTTTGTGATTTTTTTTTTTTGTTAATTTTTTTTTTTTGTTAATTTTTTTTTTTTTTTTTTTTTAAGCTAAAGTTATGGGACAATGAATGAAAATTTTGTTTTTTGTTTTGTGAGTTTTTTTTTTGTTTGTTAATTTTTTTTTTTTTACGTTAAAATTATGGGGTAATGAGTTAAATGTATAAGGGAAGTAAATTATGGTTTATTTTATACACAATAGTGGGTATGCACGGGTATCTAAAAGTTGACAAGGGCAACTATAATCTTCCTCGTTTTATCTGACATTTACGTATTTTAATTTAGTTGCACGTTTTATTTAGAAGTGAATGGTCGTACCTCTACAATATTTTTAAAAAGCGTAAAGTTTTAACAAATTTGCTAAGCACCCAGATAAGTTAAACTTATAAGTAAGTAAATTTTTATTTATATTTTATTAGCACAGTTAGTTTTATCAAGTATTTTTTATTATTTATAAATAAAAACTGAATAATTTTAACAAAATTTTGTAAAATATATGGAAAAACAAGAGGGCTCATATCTGGACTAAAAAAAACTATAATTTCCTATTTTGAGCCCCAGGGCTCATAATAGAAATTAAAAAAGAAAATTATTTATCCAATTATGAGCCATATCTCTGTACTACTTAAGTAACTAGGTATGTTTTTCAACCAATTCTAAACTAGGTAGGTAGTTTTTTTTAGGAAATTAATTTAAAATGCCACCCAAACGAAAATATAACATCAGCGATATTGAATTGGCTTTGAATGAAATCCATTCAAAAGTTTCGTCAATACATGCAGCTGCTAGAAAGTACAATATACCACGCCCTACATTACAAAATAGGATTCATCAGCGGTCTCGAAGATCTAGAACTGGTCCTGATACAGTTTTGAATCCCATAGAAGAGAAAAATATTGTAAATTGGATCTTTGAAAATCACAAAAGAGGATTTCCTAGAAGGAAGCACGAAGTATGTGGAGTAGTTAAGGAGTTCTTGGATAGTTCTCAACGAAAAACAATCTTTGTGAACAATTTACCTGGTAACAAATGGTATAATTCTTTTTTAAACAGGCATCCTGAAGTTTCTATTAGAACACCAGAACCTGTAACCAATTCGAGTGCAGTATTATCAGAAAGAGATATTAGAGGTTGGCTCTGCCAAATTCAAGGGTATTTTAAAGAAAAGAATATATCAGATATACTTGAACACCCGTCAAGAATATTCAATGGTGACGAGTCGGGATTTTTATTATGCCCAAAGGGTGGTACAGTTTTAGCCCCCAAAGGAACGAAAAACGTGTACGAAACAGACAGGGGTAGGTCAAAAGAAAGCATAACAGTAATGTTTAGTTTTTCAGCTAATGCATTAATAATTTCACCTACTATTATATTTCCTTATAAGAGAATTCCTAAGGAAATATTGGAATCAATACCAAAAGGCATAAGATATATGACAACAGATTCAGGTTGGATGACATCTGAAGCCTTTTTTTATTATGTTAAAGAGGTGTTTTATCCATTTTTAGTGGAAAATCATATTGTTTTTCCAGTTGTTCTTTATGTTGACGGTCACAAAACTCATTTAACTTTAAATTTATCCAAAATATACGAAGAACTGAAAATCATATTAATTTGTCTGTACCCAAATGCCACAAGAATTCTGCAACCTGCAGATGTGGTTTTATTTAAGCCAGTAAAATTAGGTTGGCAAAAAGAAGTACAACGAGGAAGATTATAGTTGCCCTTGTCAACTTTTAGATACCCGTGCATACCCACTATAATATGAAAAATAAACCGTTATTTATTTCTATAATGCTAGAATATATTACAAAAAATATAAAAAAGTAAAATAGTTTAAAAAAATTTAACTCATTATCCTATAATTTTAAATTAAAAAAAAAAAACAAAAAAAAAAAATCTTAATTCATTATCCCATAATTTTTGCTTAAAAAAAACAAAAAAAAAAAAAATGCCCCACTCTAAAAGTTGGTCCGAGTGATATCCAACTTTGCCAAGTAACTTGTCATATTACTTTACCTGCCCAATTTTAATTTTAACCTCCTAGCTTTATTAGATTCAGCGTTATTGAATAGAAAACTTTGTATGGCAGCCCCCCGATAATGGGGCCGTGACATTTTGAAACTTCATATAAGTGCTCGATTCAATATATAAATAACAGTGTGTAATTTTCATCCTCATAGTATAATTAGTTTTGAAGAAATTCATATTGGTGCAAAGAAGTTGTATGGCAGCCCCCCGAAAATGAAGCCGTAACATTTTGAAATTTCATATAAGTGCTTGATTCATTATGGAACTAACCGTGTGTAATTTTCATCTTCCTGGTATTATTACTTTTGAGGAAATTCATATTGGTGTAAATAAGTTGTGTGGCAGCTCCCCGAAGCTTTGGTCTGGTTTTAACCAAAAAGAATAGGGAACCTAAAAAATGTCCAAAAAAATTTTTTGTGTAAATTTCAAAACTCTAGCTCTAATTTTTCAATTCTATCTCTTGTAATTAATTTTTAATTCACAAATACTTATATTAAAACCAAGCAAAATAAGCATCATATTATAATCATACTCATATAATGATCAGATCATCATGATCAAAAATTATCATCATATTCATAATTTTTTTTCATTTTAATTCATAAATCTCAAAGTACAAAGTCCAAATCTAAAATTTTTTTAAAAATTTTACGCATCATTTAAATCGTATGAAATCGTTACTTGAAAAATTCTTTATCTTCAAAAAACAAAAAAACAAAAAAAAAAACAAACAAAAACAAAATTCATATAAATTCATGTTATACAAGATGTGCAGATATATTTCAAATTTTTATATGAAAATATGGGAGTTAAAAAAGTTAGTTGTTCGAGAGCTACCCGAAGTTTTGGTCCGATCTTAACCAAAAAAAATAGGGAACCTAGAAATTGATTGAAAAATATTTTGTGAAAATTTCAAAACTGTAGCTCTTTTAGTTTTTGAGTTATCGTGCTGACACACAGACGGACGGACGGACGGACGGACGGACGGACGGACGGACGGAGGGACGGACGGACGGACGGACGGACGGACGGACGGACAGACACACATAGCTAGATCGACTAATTTTTCGATTCTGAGCCGATACGTACCCTTGACACTATATCTAGCTCGTCTAGATCGATGCGTTACAAACGGAGGAGCAAATCTAATATACCCGATGTCATATATGTATGCACGGGTATAAAAATGGTGAATTGAAAATATCGATCAGCAATTCTCAAAAAAAAAATTTGCACCAGTTTTAAAATTTGTGGTCGATAAATATGTCAAAAGAGATACAGTAGTAAATGGATTCCGTGCTTGTGGACTTTATCCTTTTAACGCAGATGCAATCGACTATTCAAAATGCTTAGGAAGATCCACTTGTATAGTTGAAAATGCTCAGTTAAATGATGAAATAATAACTGAAAAAATTAATGTTATAAATCTTGAAGATTTTGTTAAAATTATTGGACAGGAAAAAACAAAGGAACTGGAAACTTTTGACCAAAGTTCCTGTACATACTCAGAAGATTTTCTTTGTCTTTATCGATTATATACGAAATTAGGAGGAATTACTACTCAAAATATTGTAAGTTATGTCTGTTTTAAGCTTTTAAATATAATAAGCTTTTTAAATTTACTTTCAAATAATTTTTAGAATGTGGTTTTAAATAAAAATAATGATGATATTGAGAAAGATATTTCTGATATTTTAAACGAAAATAATAATTCAAATGTTAATATAGAGCTTACCGATTTGCAAATTGGACAAAATATTATTATTTCGCAAGCCGAGGAAGTTAATTATTTTGATTCTGACGTAAAGAAATTATTTTAATTGCCGGTTCTTATATAACAAGTTAATTTTTCCTTACAGATGCACTATACCCCCCTCAAAATTTTTGACATTAATAAAATTCCAATTTTTATAGAAGAAAATGAAAAACAGAATAATTCTTCAAATAGTATAGTAACTTATCTCAAAATTGCTAAAACGCCAGCTAGAAAGGGAGTAAAAAATGTTGAACGCAAAAGTTTCATAATTTCATCTACTCCTTATCAAAAGGCAATTATGTTAAAGAATGACAACAAAATGATATTTGAAAAACAGAAAGAACAACGAAAAATTGAAAGAATGGAAAAGAAAAAACTGAAAGAACAAGAATTGAAAGAAAATCTGAAACACAAGACCAAAAAATCTTCTAATCTCCATCAAAAAAATACAAAAAGACCAAAAAATCAAATCTTGAAATCTAAAGGGGATCCAAAAATTAAAGCTGATAACGTAAAGAGTAATAAACCGTTAGTTGAGAAAAACAAACTTGTTAATACTTTTGGTGAGTATTAATGAAATTGGTTATTATTGCTGGATTTTAAAATTATTTTTTTAAACTATAGATGATAAAACCAGTCAATCAAAAATAGCATCAAAGCAAAGGGGCTTAAATTGCAAGGAGCCTCATGTTCGAAACCTCTTTACGCCAACTTTACTTGAGCCAATTGATAATGATACTGTAAACCTAGATACTATTGTAGCCGGACTGTGCTTTGATTGTGGTTTAAACATCAGCAAAATTGATGTAGGAATTGAGCGCTTTATTTGTAACAAAGCTTACCATCTCAAATGTACCCCGAAAATTTGTGGGGATTTGGAATATTTTAGTTGCAAAAAGTGTTACTTAAAAAAATAATTTTAAAATTTTGATTAATATATTTTTCTTTATTAATAATTATTATAATAATTTGCAATTAGAATGCAAATAGAGTGCAATTAAATACAACGTAGTGTGCAATGAATGCAATGTTTCTTTTATATTTTTCAACTAAATATTATAATAATATATCTTTGTTTTGCTTGTAGAAAATTTGTTTTTGTTTTACTCAAATTTAAATGTTCGCAGATATTAGGTAAAAGTTTTGCAATTATTGCAAAAATAAATAACAAAGCTTATTATTCTGGTAAAATGTCCAAGGGGCTCATAACTGGATAAACTGACGGCTCATAATAGAAAAAAACATGGCTCATATTTGGATAATGGGTATTTCAAATTTAAATTAATATTGTTGTTATATTTTTCAATGCCAACAAAATTTCTAAACTATACAATTATTTAACAAATATTAAAATAATATTATGAAACACACTGTTTTCATGAAATCCGAACCAGTAAAATATATCGTGAATTTAAAGGGAAAACTTTTCTTAAGGGGGCTCAGAATCGGAGACTTTACCTACTTTACATTGCATACTTAAACATAATAATATAATACATACAACTTAACGCGAATTAATACTAAACATTTCTAAATGTATGCAAATAACAAAAATAAAAATATAGGAGATGAATTATGTAATATTGTGGGTTCAATTTGTTCTACTGAATCTAAGTTAAAATTTATATTGGCATTTGGACCAAAATATGTGTTTTCTTTTGTTTTGTTCGAATTAATATAAATTTATAATAATTTAAATTTTTTTAAAACTTTTCGATTTTCAGTAAAGCAAAAATTACAACTGATTCAATGATAATTTCATTGGTGGTTCACGTAACTCTCTTAGACCTCTAAAGGTTGAAAGGCTTGTTATCGAAGTTAATAAAAATAGTAACTTAAAATTAATATAGAATGTTCCAATTGTGTACAAGGGTTAATTAGTATTGAAAGTATGACTGGGACTGCAAATGTGCGAAATCGTACCATGGTTTCGGGTTCTGGAACCTATGAAAAGTTCAAAGCTAACAAACGTATATCTTAAAAACACCAAAACTCAGGAACTAATTACGCTATTTTGATGAAATTTATATACCCCCAATACTCCCAAGACCTTAAAGCATAATATATTCGAAATTAATAAAGATAAAAAGTCAAATTTGATATATATACCTATTTCTTATTTCTGTTCCTATTTAACACTTTTATATTTTTAAAAGGCTAAGAGTTTTACTATTAAACATATTATGTATTATATTTTATAACTAAATATATTTTTAATTTTTATTATATCATATCTATATTTTATTGAATTATTACCATAGGTAATATATAATTAAGAAATTGTGTAAGATACTTAAGTTGTAAAATTTATTATACCCGTATGACTATATAGTTAGAGGGTATAATAAATTTGCCATTACGTTTGTGACGCAGAGAAGGAGGGGGGGTAGATATAGACTCATGTGTATGGTTCGGTTCAAAATCAAAAAAAAAATCGATTTAGCTATGAATGTCCGTCTGTCCGCACGATAACTCAAAATCTAAAGGAGCTAGGATCTTGAAATTTTCGCAAATTCGGTTTTTTGCAATAGCCGTCATCGCTATTTAACTCCAGTCATTTTGGTCCATGGGTTCGGGTAGCTGTCATACAACTTCTTTTTTTATAAAAGTATTACTACTTTTACTACTGTACCTGTTACAGCTGTGTGTCTGAAATTTTGCCAAAAGTAGTTTAATTTTATGGCCAAAGTTTCTGCAACATTTGGTTGGTCTATTGCAGTGGGTTCGAGTAGCTGCCATATAACTTCTTATTTTATATGAGCATTTCTCTCCACTTAATGAAGCTAGGTGTCTGAAATTTTGCTAAAATTAGTTAAGTGTAATGGCCAAAGTTTCTGCAAAATCTGGTTGGTCTACTGTAGAGGGTTAGAGTAGCTGCCATACAACTCTTTCTTTTATATGAGTATTCCAGTACACTTAATTAAGCTGTATGATTGAAATTTTGCCAAAAGTAATTAACCGGATGATATAATGTATATGGTACGGTCATACGGGTATCCCAAAGTTGACACAGTCTTCTCTACTATACTCTTCCTCGTTATACCCGTATGACTATATAGTCAAAGAGTATAATAAATTTGCCATTACGTTTGGGACGCAGAGAAGGAGGGGGAGTAGATATTGACTCAAGAGTATGGATCGGATCAGAATCTAAAAATAAATCGATTTAGCTATGTATGTCCGCCGTTCGCACGATAACTCAAAAACTAAAGGAGCTAGGATATTGAAATTTTCGCAAATTCGTTTTTTTGCAATCGTCATCAAAGTTAATATACCCCTTTACATATTCTATAGGTGTAGGGTATAATAATAATGTAACTAAATCTGAGAGTAGCAAAAATATTTCTGACAAAAGTAATATTAATACTAGCATTAATGTTAATACTGTATTTGTTCATCCTAATAATAACTAAACTGTTAACAATTCAATTATTACTTCTTCAACAGACACAAATAAATCCGAAAACACAAATTCACATACAAAAGCTATTTCAAATATAAATCAGAACAATATATGTCATAACCACAATACTACACAGAACAATAATAATGGAACCTATTCTGAACACCTCATCAAAATCTAAAGAGCTTGAAATTTTCTAATTCAAATTCTATTTCAGTTAGTGAATCTCCTCCTTCATCTTTGACTTCTCTAAACAATCCTTCTACTTCCAAAATTATAAATTTTGTTCGAGGTGAAACTCTTCAACTTTCGATTATTAACCCACTTTTACCACCAATAACAAGAATTACACAACAATCTCTTGCCAACAACGATTATACAATCGCCCTTTCTACGCTTAGAGATGAAAAGTTTATAATATGGTCAGATTATATTTGTCATACCTGTTTGGTGATAAATAAAATAAAGTATTGGAAGGTAAGACCAGAAAATGTATAAAAGTTTTAATTGATAACGAAGGTTTACCAATCGCAAACAAAAAAATATATAAATTATATATTAAATTTCATGAAACTAAAGGTATACCTTCCAAAGATGTTTCTGACGACTTAAAAGAATACCGTAGTCATTGGAGTAGTAATTATTACAATCCCTTACATGTTTCAAACGATAATTTTAATAAACTTTTTCATGTTAAAAAATAATTTTAATAAAACCTCTACATCTTTGATTGATCCTTCAATTTTGATAAATTTATCATTATATTATCAAAATGTCAGAGGTCTTAGAACAAAACAAGACAAGGCCTACTTAACTCAATAAATTTAAATTTAGACGTATTTAACTGAAACTTGGCTAAATTCTTCTATTAACAGTCTTGAGGTTTTTCATAGCTCATACTCTGTTTTTAGAAAAGACAGATACTCTCAACGTAATATATCTAGTTGTTACATTATTAAAAGGGCAGGAGCATTGATAGCTATTAAAAACTATTATAATGCAAATTAAATTCCTATTTCTAACGCGGACTGTGTTGAAATAATAGGTGTGAATATAAAATTTTATATTATTTTGAATATTATTTCCTGTGAATCGATGTTACCGCTTGTGACGTTGGACTCTAATCACCCTCCAATCAATTTTACCTATTGTTTAACAAATCCCGTAAGTCATGAAGCAGCAGATTCTTATAGTTTTAATTTCAATAAAACTAATTTTCCCGGAGTAATAAATTTCTTAAATACCTATGACTTCAGGTCTATATTTAATAATATAGACTTTAATCAAATGACAATTAGGTTTTATGAAATAATAGGTGGTGTCGAGAGAATCAATTTTTTTTTTGACTTTCAACTTAAGTCGATTTGAGTCAACTATCGGTGTCGGGGAAATCAATTTGTGTTGTTTAAAGTCGTCTGAGTCGACTTTGAAATTCAAATACATTTTTGTGTTTGAAATTACATTATGACATTGGCGTTGTTTATGTTTAAATCTATTCTGTTAAATTTATTCTGTTATTGGCGTTGTTTGTGTTTAAAAATTTAAAGAAAAATTAAAATGAGTAATTTAGAAAGGTAAATAAAGATAAATAATTTATATAAATATGAAAATTTTTATTTATTATTTTCAGGAAAAAATGTTTCAGCAACAGGAAACAATTAGAAAAATTAATCAATCTAATGGAAGCAACCACAAAAAACTCATTGCAAAAATTTTTAGTAGTAAATATAATGCAGCACAAAATAAACAGTCTAAAAACTAAAAAAAATTTTTCGTTTAAATTATTTTTATAATACTGACTGTTGTCAAAAAATCAAAATTGAAACAATTTGATTCAATTAATTGAAACTAATTCAATTGACTTAGCCGACACCGGGAATTTTTTGAGTGGAATTGAAAAATGTCAAAATCAACCAAGTTGAATTGATTCTCCCGACACCACCTAATGTTTAATGGATTTACTCAATTTGTTCCTATTTCAAAAAACAGATGTTCTAACTCTAGCCCAGCATGGTTTACAATGAAGCTTAAATCTCTCAGAAATAAGAAAAACAAAGCATGGCGTAAATACCTCAAAACAAAAGATATTAATGTTTATTACAATTTTGTCATATTGTTTGAGAATTTTATAAACTCATCTGATCTCCTTTATAATAATTACATTAACCTAATGGCAACTAAATTAAAGTTTAATCCGAAAAATTTTTGGTAATTCATAAATTCTAAACGTAAATGTGAAGAATACACATTTATGCGTTTCATTCAATTCTATTTCTAGTAGTGGCCCTTTCACTATTTTGAAACATTTTCGCGAAGTTTTTAGCAATTCATACAGCGGTTCTTCTTGTACGCCTAATGAAAATTATTTCTCCTATATGAAGACTAATCAAAAAACTTCTTTACTGTCATTAATATTAATGAACAAATCGTTTCCAGCAATCTAAATAAACTGGGCGATAATACTTTTCCAGGACCTGATGGTATACCGGAAATAATTTTGCGCAACTGTTCTTACATTATCACTGCGCCTTTAACCCTATTATTCAAAAATTCATTAAATTTCGGATTTTTACCATCATTGTGGAAAATATCTTATATCAGGACAATTCATAAAAAGAATTTTAAAAATGAAATTACTAACTATCGCCCGATAGCCAAACTATCTTCAATTCATAAATTATTTGAATTAATTATAACGGATTCAATTTACAATCACTGTAGAAATCTTTTAATAGATAACTAACATGGCTTTGTAAAACAAAAATCTACCGTAACCAATTTAGTTGAAACCACATGTCTTCTGCTTAATAACATGGAAGAAGGATTTCAAACACATGTTATTTATATTGATTTTAGTAAAGCATTTGATCTATTGCCACATAATATTATTTTTCTAAAACTTGAAAAATATGGCTTTCCACAATTCTTCCTTAAGTGGATACGTTCTTATTTATATGATCGCTCCTATAGTGTTATATTTAAAAATGTAATTTCAGAACCTTTCGGGGCAAATTCGGGAGTCCCACAGTGAAGCCACCTTGGTCCTCTACTTTTTATCTTATCTGTAAATGATGTTTCTTCTATCATTTCTAATTGCGAGCATCAAGTTTACGCTGATGATATGAAACTTTTTAAAAAGATTACATCTTACAATGACGCTATTCTTATGCAGAATGATCTTCAAAATTTTAAAAATTGGTGCGTTAACAACTGTTTACAACTTAATGTAAATAAATGCGCATTGATATCTTATACACGCCGATCTAGTCCTTTTTGTTTCAATTATAACTTAGATGGTATTAGATTAGCTAATGTTACATCAATTAATGATTTAGGAATGTATTTTGATTCCCAACTTAGCTTTAAAACTCATATATATAAACAATATTATAAATAAAGCTAATTCATTGTTGGGATTGGTAAACGTTCTGCAAAGGAATTTTCAGATCCTTACGTTCTTAAATCGTTGTACACCTGTCTTGTAAGACCAAACCTTGAGTATGCTAGTCAAGTTTGGTCTCCGTTTTATATGGTACATATTGATAGGATTGAGGCAATACAAAAAAATTTTCTTAGATTTGCCTTACGCCACTTTCAATGGTCGAATCCTGTTATCTTACCACCATATGAACAAAGGCTAAAATTAATTGACATGCGAACTTTAAATTTTCGATAAGAGGTTTCTGATGTCATTTTTATTACAGAAATTGTCAAGGGTAACGTTAAATCTAATTTAATTTGTAATAAAATTATTTGAACCCATTGAACCCATTTATAGAATGTTATTATAGGTAACAAGCACAAACTTAATATTGACTTTACATTTCAAAACATTCCCAAAAACAAAAATTATATAATCGCTATTATTAGGATTATTTTTGTTTCTTTTGTAGTACTGTAAAGTTCGTAATTTTAGTTTTAATATTTAATCAAAAATGTAATTTTTTATATTGCTTTTAAATTTATAATTTTGATTGTTACTTGTAAGCTTTTTTGTAAACTTTTTGTATTAAGCAGTATAAATAAATAAATAAATGTCGATTTTAATTAAATTAACATCACACTCATTGCATTTAACTGCAGTTTATAGGCCGCCAATAAACACTGATAAAAAAAATGTTGAAAATTTCCTTTTTGTTCTGACAACTATCTTGAAAATATAAAGAATAATAAATCGATTATAATTGCGGACAATTTTAATATACTCAACAATAATGACAATTTTACATAAACTTATCTTAATATAGTTCAATCCAATGAATATCATTTTTGTAACACACTCCATACAAGATGCTCTTCTGGAACTTGCATTGATCATGTTCTGAGCAACAATTTATCACAAAAAGTTAATATTAGAATAAATACAAATATTTCAGATCACAATATTCTCATACTTGAACTTAATAATTTTAATGCAGCTAAGAAAAGTGCTTTTGAAAATAAAAACAAACTAATTAAGAAAACAAATGTAGCTGAAATTAAGCAACGTGTAGCATCGATATTTCGTCAAGTGTTGTTGAAAACACATATGAAAATGTAGTAGATAAACTAAAAATTTTGATACATAATATACATCATTAAAAAAAGTTGGGGCAAGAAAAAAAATAATAATAATATTAATAAATATAGCAAACCTATCTATCCATGGTTTGAATTCAGCTATGAGTGCATAGATCTGATAAAAAAAAAAAATTTTTGCCATGCAAAACATATACAAAACTATGAAAATGAAGCTTATAAAAACAAATATCGTTTTGGTTGAATAAATTTACGTCTACCAAAAGAAAAAAACAAAGAGAGTATGACACTAACAAATTCTCGAAATGTTTGAATAATCCATGTAAAATTTGGAACGAATTAGGGAAATGGTTAATGATGATATATACATAGAAAAACAAAATAAGTTTTTAGACGAGTGTAAAGATAAAAAAAATGAAATAACAAAAATTAACAAATTCAATTATCATTACAATAATATTGGAAAAAAAATGAGTAGTCTGCCTGATTCACCTATATATTATCCTATAATAAGATCTACCAGTAAATTTAATTTTGAAATAGTTACTGAAAAACAAGCTCTGGAAATAATTGGGCATTTATCGAACACAAATAGTTCAGCAAGTGACGGAATCTCAAATAATGTAGTAAAAATATTTAAAGAAGAATTAGTTAAACATATCACCAAATTTATTAATCTTTAAATTAAGGAAAACATTGTACCAGATGCTCTTAAAGTTACAAAAGTTATTCCCATATACAAATCTGGAGACACATCGGATGTTAATAATGCTAGGCCTATTGCGATATCGTCCATTTTTAGTAAAATTCTGGAAACAGTTGTTAACACACAGTTGACAAAATATTTAACAAATAACAAGCTACTTTGTGATAGGCAATATGGTTTCACTAAAAACTCGATTACAAGTGCTGATTTATTTGACGTCGTTTCTGAAATCCAGAATTCAATCAGCAAAAAAATATAAAGTTGGATTGGTATTCTTTGACTTTACAAAAGCTTTGGACTCAGCCGATCGTAAAATATTATTAAAAATATTATACGAATGTGGTATTACTGGTAGGTGCTAATGTGGTTCGCCAATTATTATGAAAATAGAAAACAATACGCTGAGTGTGAAGAAATACTAGAATAGAAGCAATACTAGAAAGATCGAATATGGTGTTATTCAGGGAAGTTCCTTAAGTCCTACTTTGTTTTCATGTTACATAAGTGACTTTACATCATTAAAATTAATAGGTAAGCCGTACTTATATGCTGATGATCTAGTAATTATATATAAGCGTAAAAGCTATAATGATCTTCAAAGTATAATAAGTTCAGATTTAATTTTGATTCCATTTCTCAATGTGTTTACATAAATTACATGTTAACCCACTTAAAACTAAATACATGTTAATTAAAAGTAGTTCAGAATCTATAACGATACGGTATAATGGTCAACAAATAGAAAAAGTAAATAAATACAAATATCTTGGTATTTTTATTGATGAAGAACTTAATGGGAATGAACACATAAAGGGGGTTACATTGAAAACTAGTAGAATAGCAGGTTTGTTTAGAAATCTCGAGGAAGGAATAACCAATAAAAATAATATCGGTATGCCACACCACATTAACGTATGGAATAAGTATATGGGGTAACACCTTCTTGAAAAACATGCACACTCTACATAGAATACAAAATAAAGCGATAAAGAACTTATTTGTCTTAGAACACCAATAAATCAAATGCACCGAAAATATCTTAAAGGTTAAAGACTATTAGGAATTGCTTCAGCTACTTCAAATATATTATATGAATGCTAATTTAATTAAATTGAGTACATCACTTATAAGTTGTAATCAAATACATAATTATCAAAAAAGATCTGCCTGTCACTTACGTTGTCCCATCTCTATTAATTTGAATGGTTTAGAAGGAATTATGAAAACAGTTGTTAGATCGTATAATAATCTACCTGCCCATGTAAAAGAATTAAATAAATACCAGTTTAAAAAAATAAATGCAAGAATATGTTAATAGAAAATTATAAATGTTAACAATTTAAAAATAAAAAACTGATAAAAAAAAAATTGAATTTTGATAAATTTTTTTTTTTATTGCTTTTTGTTTTATTTTTTATGTCTGAATAATTTACTTTTATTACTTTGTGTTAATTTTTGATATATTTTTTTTTTTGACATTATATTCTTAATTTTTTATATATTAACATTATAATTCTGAAATTATGTAAATTGTTTTGTTAACTTTTATGAATATTCTCTATTGAGATAAATGAAATAAATAAAATAAAAATAAATAACATAAATTTCACATTTTTGCCTTTATTTCAATATTACATTTGAAATAAAACCAAAATCATAATTTTTAATTTTCAGCTTTATTTCATTTTTCCAAATTTTTGAAAAAGAAATAAAGCTAAAAATATTTTAAACATAAGATAAATCAAAATTAGTATTGCACCTTTTTCCAGAATATTTATATATATACTAAATTGTTCAAGATGTAAGTTTTAAGAAAAACACAAAAAAAATTTATTAAAAAAAAAAAAAACAATTTATTTTAGAGTTTTCAACTCTTTAGTTGTCAAGAATGAACTGGTTACAATTTTCCAAAATCATTCTTTTTAAAGAAATTTTCAAATACATAATTACATGATTTCCAAATACATAAAATTAATAATTTATTACAAATTTCCAAAAATATTACAAAGCAAATTAAAATTAGTTTAAATTCAATAATTTATTATAATACAATTTCCAAACTAAAAATAACAAAGAACAAATAATGCAGTGATAACAAATTTTATAAGTGGTTCGGTCATTACTTTATGCATGGTAAATAATATTAATTAAGGTCAGTTTTTGAAATAACAAATTATTAAAAAAGTACTACGATTTAATTATGTGTAATAATTTATTATTAGGTCGGTCATTGCTTTGACCAATTAGTAAGAAAAAAACTGCAATTTGAGAATTAGAACAATAAAAGCAAAAGAAAACAAAAAAATAAAAATTTATTAATTTTTATTTGAATTTTTACTTAAAGAATTTTTTAATTTGAAAGAAATTTTAATATGGAGAAATTTTAATATTGTAACATTTCCAGAGGATAGTTATTTAGAGGATTTAGATTTACATCATTTGATGTAGATGATATAACTCCTCCCTCCTTAAGTTTCGACTCCTGGCGAATACTCTTTAGTACTACATTGATTTTCGGAATTTTATTGCGAAAATAAATTGAAACAAATAGACCGACAAAAATGAGTATTGCTATTACAAGTATTGTTATAATATCAACTGTTAAACTTGTATACCATCTCCAAGTATTTTCATATTTAATTTGTTGGATATGTTTGGTGTTATTGAAATGATTATAATACAAGTCTGTTAAATGAATTTCATCAGCAATGTTTAGAACACTAATATTGCGTTCGAAAAGGTGTATTATGTCACTATAATATTCTTCTTCAAAGTTTTCTTGACGAAAGGTATTGATTAAAATTTTACAATTTGAAATTTTAATGATATTATTACCTTTAATTGTAATTGGTCGTGGATCTTTTCCACAATTATTGAACAATAAAGTTTCATTTAAATTTTTTGTTACTACAATGGAATTAGATAAAGATTTTATTTCCATTGACAAATTTTTGCGAAAACTGCACTGCATTTGATTTGTGTTCAACAAATTTGATATACAATTATCATTAAATGATATTAAATCTTTTTTTAAGATATCCTTTTTGTTTACAAATTTAAAAATATTTTCTTTGCAAGTAATTATTTCATTAATATTAGTATCTAGTTCTAAAAATTTATTTTTATTAGGTATTTTTTCTAAAATGGTTTTAAAACAATTTTCTTTAGTAAAATTTGGTATTGATATTACAAAAATAATTGTACTACTATTAAACAAAACACAATGTTTTATATAAGGTAACATTTCAATGCTTATATTATAATTTATTATTTCTTCTTCTGTAAGGATATCTTTTGACAAAATTTCCAATTTACTTGATAAAATTATATCTTTTATATCAGATATTTGTTTATGTAATAAATTAATATTTTCATTAATTTCTGATTTTATAATAAAGAATTTAAGTTCTTGATCTATATGATTAATATTGTTTCGGAATTTATTAATTACATTAGTTATATTTTCTTGTGCTAAATTAATATGTAAAGTTACATTTTCAATCTGCTCTGAAATTTGTTTATTAATAGAAACTTGATTATTTAAATTTTCAATTATTTTGTCATTATTTTTCTCTATAACCGAGAGATGATTTTCAATTTCTATTCTATCCTCATTATCCATAGTACCGGCTAAAAACTTTAATGCATTGCCTGCTAAATTTATTAATCCTCGTTTTCTTATGTGGTGAGGGACAATACTATGAAATTCTGATTTTAGTTTTATTAAATTATGATTTAAAGTGTTAAATATTTTAGTATTTTCATGCAATTTAATTATGTTAATTTCTAATTTGTTAATTGTTTCTTCATATTTTAAAAGGTAGTTTTAACGGATTGCGTTCATATTTTGCAATATTACGATATAAAAATGTGGCAATTGTTTATTACTTTCTGTATTTCAATTTTTAATTTTGGATAATAAATTTCGAGTTTTAAGTTTAAATAGACATCACTAATACCTCTATGATTGGTTTTGATATGTTGGTCTAATATTCTTTCATGTAACTCACTTTTATTTAATACATCTTTTAAAAGTGAGGAACATTTGTTCAATTTTAAACATTTATTTTTTGAAAAATACTTTAGGTAAGTATTTTGAAAAGTATTATAAATCGTAATATTGTCAATCATAATTCCTATAATTCCTTTTGTTGGAATGTGTTCTTTAAAAATATTAATGAAGAAGTTTTCATCTGGGTTTGTACAGATAATTGTCGTTCGTGTTCTACCGTTAATTTTTTCAATATTTAGAGAATTAGAATCACCATTTTCTATAATAATTTGTGTTTTAAAGAAATTCAGTGGGGAGAATGAAATTGGGATATAATCTGAATTATCTTCGCTAGCTGAATGCATTGTCGCATCAGTTGAGCGTATTTCATCGATTTCCATTTCATTGGTTAAATTAGAATTTAAATTATTTAATGCAGTTTCGTTTAAATGAATTGCTACACGTGAAAGAGCATCCGCTACTTTATTTTCTTTTCCATTCAAATATTCAATAGTAAAATTAAACTCTTCCAACTTCCAACTCTTCCATTTTCCATCTTTGTAGTTTACTATTTGGTTCCTTTAAGTTGTGGAGCCATTGTAAAGGTTTGTGGTCAGTTCGTATAATAAATTTACGACCGAAAAGATATGGGCGAAAATATTTTGTAGCCCAAACAATCGCGAGTAATTCTTTCTCAATTGCAGAATATTTACACTCATGTTCGTTTAGAGTTCGTGAAGCGTAACATACAGGGTGATTATCTTGCGATAATACAGCACCTATAGCAAAATCACTTGCATCAGTTGTTAAAGTAAAAAAATTTGAAAAATTAGGATATATGAGAATAGGGTCAGTAGTAATTAATAATTAAATTATTAATTAATTAAAAAAAGCTTATTAAAAGCGTCTGTATAATCAGAATCATTAACATCAATACGTCTTCCTTTTTTAATCACAAGGTTATAGGTTTTGCAATTTTTGCAAAATCGTTGATAAATTTTCTATAATAGCCCACAAGACCAAGAAAACTCTTAATTTGTTTTGGAGTTCTGGGTATGGGGAATTTAATTATTGCCTCTATTTTATTGGGATTTGGCTTAATGCCTTTAGTAGTAACAATATGTCCAAGAAACTCTGTTTCTTGTTTTAAAAATTCACTTTTATCAAGTTGAATTTTTAAATTAGCATTTGAAAGTCTTTCTAAAATTTTTTGTAAAAATATAAGGTGTTCTTCAAGACTAGTATTAAAAATGATAATGTCATCATGGTATATAAAACAATTTTTGCCAATAAATTCTTTTAAGACTGAGTTCATTAAACGCTGGAAAGTCGACGGAGCATTTTTAAGACCGAATGGCATCCGTAAGAACTCATAGTGACCATTAACTGTGCTAAAGGCTGTTTTTTTTATGTCATTTTTCTCAATTTCAATTTGGTGAAAACCCTTTGCCAAATCGAGAGTGGTGAAATACATTGAGCGACCAAGTTTATCAAGAATGTCATCGATGTTTGGAATTGGGTATTTGTCATCTATAGTAACGTTATTAAGTTTCCTATAGTCTATGACAATACGCCATTTCTGTTTTCCAGAAGCATCGATTTTTTTTCGTACAACCCATAAGGGGGCTGAATATGGTGAATCACTATGCCTTATTATACCTTGTTTTAGCATTTCGTCAATTTGTTTATTGACTTCTTGTTTATGTACCTCAGGGTATCTATAAATTTTGGTATAAATTGGCATTTCATTTGTAGTACTGATCTTATGTTTAATTTCATGGGTCAAAGAGAGGTCATCACCTTCATGATAAAAGGCTTTGTTGAACTTTCTTAAAACTTTCAAAAGCTCAGTTTTTGTAGTATGATCCAAATGATCACACCGAATTTCATTTTCACCAGAAAAAATTTCATTTTGAAACACATTTAGTTCACTTAAAGGAACTGGAACTTGGTACTCTTGTTCTTCACTTTCGTTAAAATAAAGTGGGAGACTGTTTCCCGTATTTAGTTTTAAAATATTCTTTTCATAATTTATTACAGATTTTTATGGTTTGAGGATGTTGTTTCCGATCAATCCATCAAATTTATCGTGAAAATTAACTTCCAAAAATTCTAGTTTATTAGGTGAGTCGAATTCTAGGAAAGAAGCAATTGTAACTTTAGTGTTACAGGTAAAAGAATTTTGAAGCGTTTTAATATTAACAGATTTAATTTTAGATTTAAAAATAGAATTGCATATGCCGGTATTAATTATACTCTTTGTAGCTCCTGTATCCACAATGAATTTTAGGGGACTACCTTTTGATTGCAATTTTATATAAGGGAGAGCATACTCTGCTCCGAGGCAGTTAAGTGAAAATTTTCAATATCACGTTGCGAATTTTCAAGATTTACAGGCCTATTTTTGGCTTGAATTTCAGTACCCAAGGTATTTATCCTGTGGTTTACTGAGGATGGATCAACCTCCATAGGTACAACATTACTATTTTGATTATAGTTTTGAGGTTTGTTGTGTCCATTTAAATTTACTGGATTGCGGTTAAAATTATTATAATTACTATTAGTAAAATTTCGGTTTGAATTAAAATTATTATTATTTCTATTATTAAAATTACCATTACTATTATTTTTAAATTTATTACCATTAAAATTGTTGTTATTTCTATTATTGTTAGTATTATTAGAGTTGAATTTATTAAAGTTATTATTAGAATTACTATTTCGTTTAAAATTAGAGTTAAAATTGGTATTAGAGTTATTATTATTTCTAAAGAAATTTTTTGAATTATTATTGCTGAAGGGATTATATTCAGCATAATTTCCTTCATATAGTATGTCCATTGCACTCTCAAGAGAAGCAGGATTACGGCTGCAAATTACCGAATGCATTGGCTCTGGTAATTTTTCTTTGAAAATTTGTAATCCTGTAAGGATATTAGCCTGAGTTATAGCGGCTGCATTTGTTTGGTTTTTAATTTTGTTGTTCAATCTACGCAAAATTTGTTTAATTTGCGTATAAAGTTCAACGCTGGTACTATTGAATTTAACACATCGCAATTCGTCATAGATTTGCAATGCGGATTTTTTTTCTCCGAAAATATTTATTAATACGTTTTTTATTTCAGGCCAGATTGAAATATGATTATTTATATCAATAGCTTCTCTAGCTTTACCAACTAATTTTGATCTTATTTTGTTAAGCAAAATAGTTTGACTACTTTGGTCATATTTGGAAACTATTGGTATAATATCCTCTACTAATTCTATAAACTTAAATAATTCTTCAGACTTACCATTGAATTCAGGAAGCTGTGCAATATACTTCATAGGGTCTAACGATAATGATAATTGTTTTAGATGATGAGTTTTAGATGTTCTTAGTTGTTTTTTTTTTTTTTTTTTTTATAATAGAAAAAGCGTGGCTTATTGTTTTATTATTTTTACCACCTTCACCAATTTTTTTTTAAATTTGTCTAATTGTTTTTGAATTACTTTTTTCTTGCTTTTTGTAAAGGAAAACACTTCAACAACAATTAGACAAATTAAAAAAAAAATTGGTGAAGGTGGCAAAAATAATAAAACAATAAGCCACGCTTTTTTTTTGTTTTATTTATCAAATTATTCCTTTTTATACCCTACACCTAGAGACTAGGTAAAGGGGTATATTAACTTTGGTATGGTGTTTGTAACCACCTAAAGGAAGCGAGCTAGATATGGAAAAGTATATATATTTGTGATCAGCGTGACCGCCTGAGTCGATATAGCCATGTCCGTCCGTCCGTCCGTCCGTAGGCACGATAACTCAAAAAATAATGGAGCTATCTTGATGAAATTTTAACTGTAGGTTACTAGGACTGAAAGTACGGCGGGGATTGCATATGGGCGAAATCGGCTCATGGGTTCGGATTCTGGACCTTTTAATCGATCGAAGGGCTAACGAACATATATAAAAAATCACGATAACTCAACAACTAATGACGCTTTCTTCATCAAATTTGTGCTGTAGGTTACTAGTAATACTTCGGGGATTCCGTAAGGTCGGGATTAGACCATGCGTTCGGAACCTAGAACTTTTTGATCGAATTTAGGCCAAACGAGCATAATTCCGAAACCAATGAAGATAGCACCTCCAAATTTGGTATCAGGTTGTCCCCTCCTATCTCCTAAGTGTCTTGGGAATTTGGGTCCCATTGGAGTACTGGGTCGGGGACCAGCCACACATTTCCGAAGACCTTAAAGCATATCTTTAAAATTAATAAAGATAACAACTTGAAAAAATGTAGAAGCTTCCAATTTGCCACAAGGGTGTTTTTTACTATCTCTTCCGTGTTCACTTAATTTGGGATCAAATGGAGTGGTGGTTCAGTACCCCTCTCAGACCTCCCAAGTTTTAAAAGCTTATAATCGAAATTACTAAAAATAGTTACTTAAAATAAAGATAGACCGTTTAAATTGTGTACAAGGGTTAACTAGTACTATAATTAAAGCGCGGGCTGTTTAAGGGCGAAATCAGCCCATGGGTTCGGATTCTGGACCTTTAAGTCGGTGTCAGGGATAACGAACATATATTAAAAATCACGATAACTCAACTAATGAGGCTATCTTCATGAAATTTGTGTTGCAGGTTATTGGTAATGAAACTACGGCGGTGGCTACGTACGGTGAGGATTGGACAATGGGTTCGGAACTTAGAACTTTTTGATCGAATTTAGGCCAAACTAGCGTAATTCCGAAACCAATGAAGATATAACCTCCAAATTTGGTATCAGGGTGTCCCTTCCTATTGCGTAAGTGTCTATGAAATTTGGGCCCCATTGGACTAGTGGGTCGGGGACCAGGCACTCAGTTTCGAGGACCTTAAAGCATATTTTCGAAATTAATAAAAATAGTAACTTGAAACAAATGTAGAAGCTTCAAATTTGGCCCAAGGTGTTCTTTACTATTTCATCCGTGCCCCCCTAATTTGGGATCATTTGGAGTGGTGGTTCAGGACCTCTCTTAGACCCCCAAATGTGTAAAAGCTTATCATCGAAATTAATAAAACTAGTAACTTAAAATTAAGATAGAACGTTCCAATTGTATACAAGGGTTAACTAGTATTGAAAGTATGACGGGACTGCATATGGGCGAAATCGTACCATGGTTTGGATTTCTGGAACCCTTGACAAGTTGAAGGACTAACAAACATATATCTTAAAACACCATAACTCAAAAAATAATGCCGGTATTTTGATGAAATTTAAACTCTAGGTTACTAGTAATGAAAGTACCATGGGAATTGGTTCTGGTTGAGTTTAATTTCAAAGCCAAAGAATATATTTCCTATGTCCTATGTTTCTCCGAAATCTAGACTTAATTTTAGTGGTTCAGCTGTAGTGGTTCAAAAGTACTTGCTGCATTTATGTAAAATTTATTTGAATATTTAAATGAATTATATGAAAAGGTCTAAATTTGTAATTGTATTTTAGAAATACATTTATTGCATATTTTGCGTTTGTAAGCTTTTCTATTAGGTATATAAACTAACCATTTAAAATAATTGCAATTTTTAAAAATTTGGATTATTAAATATATTATGCTTTGATTATCTTTTTATCACAAAATTTAATAATTAGAATTTTTTCATTTTGTAATTGAATTGGAATAAATATATTTTCATTTATTTCAAGTTTGTTTGTTTTTTAATATTTTTAAATAGATAAATTAGTAAGAATTTGTAATATTTTTTAATAGGTAGTGTAACTAGAAAATGTTTTTAGTATTATAAAGTTAATTTGGTTAGCTATGTCTTACGATCAAATTAATAACAGCTTTTATGGTGTTAAAATGACTTATGGATATGTCCTTAAATTTGAACCAAATAGGTGTAGGGTATTTCTAAGTCGGTTGCACCGACTGACTGTTTCTTAACTTGTTTAATTTTCAAAAAATAATTCTTATTTTCTTTTAACGTACACTTTTTGTTGACTAGATTCAAATTTTTATTTATTATTTTTGAATCTAATCCTACCGACTGCGCCACTAAATTGTTCAAGATGTAAGTTTTAAGAAAAACACAAAAAAAATTTATTAAAAAAAAAAAACAATTTATTTTAGAGTTTTCAAATCTTTAGTTGTCAAGAATGAACTGGTTACAATTTTCCAAAATCATTCTTTTTAAAGAAATTTTCAAATACATAATTACATGATTTCCAAATACATAAAATTAATAATTTATTACAAATTTCCAAAAATATTACAAAGCAAATTAAAATTAGTTTAAATTCAATAATGTATTAAAATACAATTTCCAAACTAAAAATAACAAAGAACAAATAATGCAGTGATAACAAATTTTATAAGTGGTTCGGTCATTACTTTATGTATGGTAAATAATATTAATTAAGGTCAGTTTTTGAAATAACAAATTATTAAGAAAGTACTACGATTTAATTATGTGTAATAATTTATTATTAGGTCGGTCATTGCTTTGACCAATTAGTAAGAAAAAAACTGCAATTTGAGAATTAGAATAATAAAAGCAAAAGAAAACAAAAAAATAAAAATTTATTAATTTTTATTTGAATTTTTACTTGAAGAATTTTTTAATTTGAAAAAAATTTTAATATGGAGAAATTTTAATATTGTAACATTTCCAGAGGATAGTTATTTAGAGGATTTAGATTTACATCATTTGATGTAGATGATATAACTATATATATACAAAAATCCAGGTTATAATTATGCGATTATATCAGATTCTTAATCAGGAGGGATTTCCTAGTACATAAATTTTTTGGCAAAAGGGAATACCCTGATTTTTTATTTTTTTTTTTTTTTACGAGGGAATGGAAAGCTCGAAAGCCACCCATTGAAACAATGCGGTGTTTCTTTGGGTAGTGTATGATTTTAACACACCAAAACCGCACCCTTTTTGAACCAAACTTTAGGAAGGAGCCTGTAATACAAATGTACAGTTTGGTTACAGGGATGAGGATATGGAAGGATTTAGGATTATGGTGGAAGTTATTTGGAATATTTGGATTATGGGGGATGGGGAAAATTGGATGGGATATTTAGAAGAAAGATGTTAATGTTCTTCTTAAATTTGGTTAAATCGATCATATATACATTATCAACTTTGGGGAACACATTTGCTGGAATATGGTTCCATAAACGAGAAGAGCGCATGACAAACGAATTTCCATAAGCCGTATTTCCATAGATGGCGTAACTGGCTAGTTCAACTGTGTAGGGATGAGCATTTGTTGCCCTCCTTGTTTCCCTTTGGAAAAGCTTGAATGGAGGCATAAGTTGTTTGATTTCTTTAGAACAGGTGTTAGTCCCTACAAGATATCTATAAAACAAGGTCAGTGACCCAACAGTGCGACGATGGCTGAGTGGAGTGAGCGTTGAGGTAACACTGGGATCATTTATAAGACGAATAGCTCTGTTTTGCACTTTATCGAGATAACCCAGCGCCGTAATGGGAGCACCAGCCCAAATATGTGCATTATACTCCATTTTCGGCCTAATATAAGTTTTATAGATATTGAGGAGATCAGAGGATGAGAAGTAAGTTTTGCAGCGATACAAGAAACCCAAACATTTAGCAGCGTCCTTAGCTACTCCAAAAATATGATTTGACCAAGTCAATTTTTGGTTTAGCTCAATCCCCAAAATGTTTAGGTCTTCCGTATGCTGCAAAGCCTCTCCTTGAAAAGAAAGGTCCGGAATAGTTGTTGCTATTTTTCGCGAGACTAGACAGCATTGGGTTTTTTTGGTGTTGAAGTCAACTCTGTTGATTTCATCCCATTTTTGGATTTTAATTAAATCTTTGTTTAATTCACTTATAGTGAAATTTTTTGCTGTTGAGTTAATCTGAATATAACTGTTACAGCGGCTATGAAATTCATAGGAAGCAACAAGGGTACTGTCGTCTGCGAAGCTATGGATTGGATTGGAGGTTATTGATAGTAGGTCATTTATAAATATTAGAAAAGGCTGGGGGATAAAACAGATCCTTGAGGGCCACCAGCATTTATTTTAAAATCTTTGGATGAATATCCATCGATAAGAACGCGAATCGTGCGATTCGAAAGGAAATCTCCAATCCATTTAACAAAAACCCTACCTAGACCTAAAGCCTTGCATTTTGCCAATAAAGCATCATGCCAAACTCGATCGAAAGCTTTAAAAATATCCAAAGCCACAACATCAGACTCACCAGAATGGTGAAGACTGATATTAAGCTTTTCGCACAGATAGGTCATGAGATCACCAGTTGAACGACGGGCTCTGAACCCGTATTGTCGATCATGAAGCAAACCTTTACGATCTAGATATTTCAAAAGCTTATAATTTATAACTTTTTCCATTACTTTGAAGAGGACCGATGTAATAACAATAGCTACCGACCTATTGCTATTAAATCGGTTATTACATCATTAGAGAGATCGCTTTTATCGCCTTTTTTAGGAATTGGAAAAACATCTGCAATCTTCCATTGGGTAGGATGAATACCCGAAGTGAAGGAAAGATGGAAAAGGTTGCGCAGAGGTTTTGAAATGGAAGTATATGTGTTTTTGAGGACGGTAGTTGTAATACCGTCCGGACCGGCTGATTTTCTTGTATCAAGACTTTTCAAGATTTTCATCTCTGCTCGCGTCCTAAAGTATATTCTAATAAAGGAGCAGCCAACTTCTGGAATAAATGGCAGTGATGAGTTAGAAGCGAACTGTTTGCCAAACAAATTCGCTTTTTCTTTTGAATCTGATACGATGTGGTTGTTTATATCAACAAGTGGAGGAAAAGAAAACCCGCTATTGTCCTCTTTTAGATTTTTTGCAAAAGTCCAAAAGGACTTGCTATTCTTTGGCATGTGTATAAGTTTTCGTTTCAACTTTTGGTTGAACAAGAATTTTTGCTTGTTGATAACTCTCTTACATCTGTTCCGAACCACTATATAGTTGGGTCTGTGAGCCTCTAAACCACTGTCCCGGTACTTTTAGAATGGCTTCTTTACAAATGCGATTACACCAAGTTTTGGGTTTCCGTTTAATAGATTTCATGGAGTGAGGTATAAATAATCTCATTCCAAGTAGAATAGTTTCACTAATCGCATTTGCAGCAAAGTCAACATTCCTACCACGGAAGCACAGTGATCAATCAAAGGTTTTGTAAAAATTGTTCAGACCTTCCCAGTTAGCATGGTTATAACGCCATACCAATTTTTTGGGAAGGGACCTTTGATTGGACACTGAGCCTGCCCGGAAGCTTGTATTGACCAAACAGTGATCAGAGCCCCCCAGGGGGCTACCAACTGAAACCACATACTTTTCAGGGTGTGTGGTTAGAAACAGATCCAAGAGGTCTTCTTTCTCAGCACGGTCAGGGATTCTAGTGGGATTTTTAACAAGTTGAGAAAGGTGAAATAGAGTAGAAAATAATTCAACTTGTTTCCCAATCGAGTTTTGACTCGGAGAAGAGGTACTGGAAAAGTGAAGCCAGTCTTTGTTATGAACATTAAAATCCCCCGCCAGAACAATTTCGGTCTCAGGAAAACAATCGAGAATTTCATTTATCTGGTTTGAAAGGTTTTCAGTTTCCATAACAGTTTCTTGTTCACTTGAATTGTGTGATCTGTATAGAAAACAGAAATGTATAACATGCTTTTCAACATGGATTTTGACCCAAACGTAATTGAAAGTTGAGCTTGAAGATTTATATTTGTCAAGCGTGTTAAAAGCAATGTCTTTTTTTATGTAGATGGCGATGCCTCTTTTGGGAACGAGGTGTGAAATGAGTAAGTAGCCGTTAATATCGAAGTTAACATTGTGACTACTAACTTGCGTTTCCCATAGAGCAAGGATTGCCGGTTTAATTAAATTAAGATGACCTTCAACGGCAAAAATTGAGGTTTAAGTTGATAATTTTGCTAGAAATTATAAGCTTTGAAACTTGTATTTTTTTTTAAAGTCCTTTAAAACCCTCTCCTCAAAAATTTTGCAAGGAAATTTTGTTTTTAATATCATATTTGAATAGCAGGAAATATTTCGGACCAAATAATATTGGAAAGACCAAATAATATTGGAAAAAAAGCAAAAAAACTAAAAGAAAAAAAAAAAAAAAAAAACAAAAAAACAAAAATGCTTATTTATGTACGATTTTATCAACCTATCGACAACATCTTTTGAAAAAAAAGAAAATAAAATTTACAAAAAAATTTAAAATTTAAAAGTCTTATTGATTTTGACCCTGATTTTGAGTCCAATTCTCTCTCTTAATTCGAAATTCCACATATAAGCATTTATAAATATTCTGGGCAATCGGCAATCCTGATTTTGAATTCAAGGCTATATATATATACATGAATCCATCCATCTTAATTCAGAATTAACATACACATATACACAAATATTCTGGGAAAAGCTTACAACCCTGCTTTTGAATACAACCAATAACAAATTTAATTTTCACAAAATGTCTGAAAAATAAAATTAAATTTTTTGCACATTAAAAAAATTAGGAATTTGAAATAAAATCAAATTGGCTTTTTTTCAATTTTTCATATTAGTTTTTTTTCAATTAGTTTTTTTGCTTTTTTTCCAATATTATTTGGTCTTTCTAATATTATTTGGTCTTTCCAATATTATTTGGTCCGAAATATTTCCTGCTATTCAAATATGATATTAAAAACAAAATTTCCTTGCAAAATTTTTGAGGAGAGGGTTTTAAAGGACTTTAAAAAAAAATACAAGTTTCAAAGCTTATAATTCTTAAACGAAAGCAGTCATTAAATAAAAGAATTAAATTATTACATTACTGATTTTATTAGTAACTAGCTGTGCCCGGTCCGCGTTGCTGGCCCCCGTCCGTGTTGCTGGTCCCGGTCCATGTTTCCATAGAGTCAAATCAAAAGCTCAAATGACTGGAGATTAATTTTAAATAAAGGAAAAAATTCTTTGAAATCTCCCAAACAAATAAAAAATAGGTTTTTTTGTTGTTGTTTACAGAATTTTTTTTTTTGAAATAATGATTTTATAATAACAGTGATTTTTGGTGTTAAATCATAATGTCTTGTTGTGGGTGCCAAATATTCTTTCCATAAAATAAGAAAATAAAATAATATACCTAGAAAATGAAATAATATACTCAACATGAATCATTAAATAATTGAAAAAAAAAATATATTTTTATTCTTCTGTCTTCTTTAATATACATACATACATTGGTGACATCCAAATTGCCAAAAAAAATTTTAAAATTTTGAAGTTTCAACACGTTTAAGAGCTATCTAGAGCTAAAATATTTAAATTCCTAGACGTAAAACTTTAATTTTAAGTTACGCTAATAGCCCTTTTTTAAAAAATGGATCTTCCATGTTGTACAGGGGTTAAGATATTGTTTTTTGTTTAAAAAGTTTACGGAAATACTTTGAAGGCCGTTATTCCGGAAATCGTTTGAAATAGATCTCCAATTTTATAATTTTTTGTTTGTCTGAATCCTTCCTGCTCTTCTATATAGGACTAAATTGCCCGAAAGGGCCGGGCTTAAATTCCAGTGAAAGTGAAAAAACTTTTCTAAATTTATTAATTTTTATTCTTATTAGTGGAAAGTAAAGCCATACAATATCGAGAAAATTTTTGATATTTATCATAGATTAATTTATAAAATTGGTTTTACGGACAAAAGTTCAAATAATAAGAAGAAGTTAATAGGTATTTTATTAATTGTTTTTTTTCTTTGAATTTTTTTTTTTACTTATCTCTTTCTTAGCATATATTATGTAGGTACTATGAAAAGTAAAATTTTAATCTAACTTAATATTAATTCGTGATTTTTCTTTTTGCACATAGGGTTTGCTTTGGGTGAGTTTCTGGTTGTGAATACGTTCAATAAGGACACGGTATAGTGTAGGTTAAAAAGTGTTGAAACGTTTTTATAAACCATTAGCTTAACCAAAGCAAGCATAATTAACAAATAGTGTTGTTCTAGTGGGGGGTTGAATTTTTTCTACACATAATTAATTTTTAATTTTAATTAAAAACAAAATTTTTAAATTTTAAATTAAATTCTTTCCTTTTTTTTATAATCTAATTAGTCGGCATTTTGAAAAAACAAAATTCAACTGAAAATAAATATATATATGTATATATATAGATTTATATATATATGCGCGTTTGAATATATATATATATATATATATATAATATATATGTATTTATTTATGACTACCTATGAATTCGCCAAGATCTTTTCAATGATATGCCACATGATCATATACAGCAAATTTTATATGAAGGGCTTTAAACGCTTTTTGGACCCAAGTGGGGCGTCCTGGAAACTTGGTCTCCAAACAAAAGTTGTTAAGCTCGCAAAGATACCCCTTTTCAATGATACCCCACATGATCATATACAGCTTTTGTTTGGGGACCAAGGTTCCAGGACGCCCCACCTGGGTCCAGAAAGCGTTTAAAGCCCTTGATATCAAGTTTTAACAGTTTTTAACCTACACTATACCGTGTCCTTATTGAACGTATTCACAACCAGAAACTCACCCAAAGCAAAGCCTATGTGCAAAAAGAAAAATCACGAATTAATATTAAGTTAGATTAAAATTTTACTTTTCATAGGGCTTTAAACGCTTTCTGGAACCAAGTGGGGCGTCCTGGAACCTTGGACCCCAAACAAAAGTTGTTAAGCTCGGCAAGACCTTTTTAATGATACCCCATATGATCATATACAGCTGATTTTATATCACGGAAAGAAAAATTAAGAAAATTCCTCCAGGACGCCCCTATTGGGCCTAGAAAGCGTTTAAACTTTCTAGGCCCAATAGGGGCGTCCTGGAGGAATTTTCTTAATTTTTCTTTCCGTAAGAACCTTCTACAAAGTATTAGAAAACTAAAAAAAAATGGTTGAATAAAATCGGTAAAGTCGTTCTCAAGTTATGCCGTGACCAACAGAACTAACGATTCATTTTTATATATATAGATATTACAATATTTTGAATCGTTTCAATCGGTCTTATAGTTTTTCAGATAAAGGTGTTTTAGTAAAAGTCTTTCCGAACTAAAATTTTGTGTTAGAAAAGGTAATATTAATTTGTTCTAAGCTGGGAAAATTGAAATATGCCCAACTTGATGTATAGCAAAACTAAACATACTCAAAATTTCTTTTTCAAAATCAATGTATATTTAATATTTAAGTTCGGCAAGTTGAAATTAGCTCACCTCAAAATTTGTTTTTCAAAATCAATGTATTTTTAATATCTAATTTGCGAACAATTTGCTCACCTTGAATATAAAAAAAAACGAGGAAGAGTGTAGTAGAGTAGACTGTGTCAACTCTGGAATACCCGTATGACCGTAATATAAACATTATATCATCCGGTTAATTACTTTTGGCAAAATTCCAAACATACCAGCTTAATAGGTGAAATATAATGCTCATATAAAAGAAGGAGTTGTATGGCAGCTAGTCGAACCCTCTGCAGTAGACCAACCAAATTTTGTAGTAACTTTGGCCATTACACTAAACTATTTTTGGCAAAATTTCAGACACCCAACTTCAATAGGTATAGAGTAATGCTCATATAAAATAAGAAGTTGTATGGCAGCTACTCGAACCCTTTGAAGTAGACCAACCAAATTTTGCAGTAACTTTGGCCTTTACACTAAACTATTTTTCGAAAATTTCAGGCACCCAGCTTTAATAGGTATAGAGTAATGCTCTTATAAAAGAAGGAGTTGTATGGCAGCTACTCGAACTCACTGCGACAGACCAACCAAATTTTGCAAAAACTTTGGCCATAAAACTAAACTACTTTTGCCAAAATGTCAGACACGTAGCTACAATAGGTATACAGAGAAATACTTATATAAAAAAAGAAGTTGTATGGCAGCCACTCGAACCCATGGACCGAAATGGCTGGATTTAAATAGCGATGACGGCTATTGCAAAAAAACGAATTTGCTAAAATTTCAAGATCCTAGCTCCTATAGTTTTTGAGTTATCGTGCGGACGGACGGACGGGCATACATAGCTAAATCGATTTTTTTTTCGATTCTGATCCGATCCATACACTTGAGTCTATATCTACCCCCCCTCCTTCTCTGCGTCACAAACGTAATGGCAAATTTATTATACCCTTTGACTATATAGTCATACGGGTATAACAAGTGATGAAAAAAACAAAGGGTTTTTAAAAAGCACATTTTCAAAATTATATTGTGTTAAAAACTGAGTTTAATTTTAGAAATATATACACGGGTGACTAATTCACTGCTTACTTGTAAAAAAAGTAAATTTTTAATTCTTAAGTCCTCATATGCCACATTTCTCAAGGATCTAATCTCCATCCCCTCAATTGTTTTAGGTTCTAGGAATTAAATTGCGAATAATACCAAAATTTGGAATTTTACTTAGAATTTTACTACCTCAGCAAAAATTGGTAAAACAGAGAGACACTTTCTTTAAATTAAAGAACCGCTTTTAAATTTCAGAAAAACCCTTAATATATGTTAAAATATGTATAATGTTAGACCTTTAAATTTTGGATATTAATAAAAACGAGGAAGAGTGTAGTAGAGTAGACTGTGTCAACTCTGGGATACCCGTATGACCGTTATATAAACATTAATTACTTTTGGCAAAATTTCAAACATACCAGCTTTATTAGGTGTAGTATAATGCTCATATAAAAGAAGGAGTTGTATGGCATCTACTCGAACCCTCTGCAGTAGACCAACCAAATTTTGCAGTAACTTTGGCCATGACACTAAACTATTTTTGGCAAAATTTCAGACACCCAACTTCAATAGGTATAAAGTAATGCTCATATAAAATAAGAAGTTGTATGGCAGCTACTCGAACCCTTTGCAGTAGACCAACCAAATTTTGCAGTAACTTTGGCCATTACATTAAACAATTTTTGGCAAAATTTCAGACACCCACCTTTAATAGGTGTAGAGTAATGCTCATATAAAAGAAGGAGTTGTATGGCAGCTACTCGAACTCATTGCAACATACCAACCAAATTTTGCAGAAACTTTGGCCATAAAACTAAACTACTTTTGCCAAAATTTCAGACACGCAGCTGTTATAGGTACAGAGAAATACTCATATAAAATAAGAAGTTGTATGGCAGCCACCCGAACCCATGGACCAAAATGGCTGGATTTAAATAGCGATGACGGCTATTGCAAAAAAACGAATTTGCGAAAATTTCAAAATCCTAGCTCCTTTAGTTTTTGAGTAATCGTGCGGACGGACGGACAGACGGACGGACATACATAGCTAAATCGATTTTTTTTTCGATTCTGATCCGATCCATACACTTGAGTCTATATCTACCCCGCCTTCTTCTCTGCGTCACTAACGTAATGGCAAATTTATTATACCCTTTGACTATATAGTCATACGGGTATAAAAATTGGACAGGTATTCAAGTTACTGGTGCTTAAAAATAGCAAAATTAATTATTATTAATACCCCTTTTAAACTGGGGGCACAACAAAAAAATTTTCAAGTTTCTAGATTGAGCCGTTCATAAGTTATGAAGGGCCAAAACTTTTGCAAAACTTAATTTTAGATAACGGTAAATATTCATACCGTACGGTAACCCTGTGCATTGGCTTTTAAAAGTTTGTAAAGCTTATAAAAACACTTGTCTTTTGCCGCTTTCAGGTTGAAAATATGATAGAACTCCCTTATAGATCTCTTGTTATAACAATTTAAATATAGGGCCTATTCCGACATTTTTCTGTAACGGGAGGGGTTGCTGATATTGTTTAGTCAGCCGTAGGTAAGAAGGGACGGACGGACGGACGGACAGAGTGAAACTATATAGGCACATTTTTACAAAATTTTTTGAAAATGTGCTAAAAATGCTTATGAAAAAATTTATTTTATGAATGAAATGATTTTGAAGTATGCGTACAGTGTAATAAAATATGTTTGGAATATAAATTTGTAAGCATGTAATAATAATTGTATTTACATTCTATTATTATACTCTATTGTGTTGTAAGAAAAGTTTTTATTTTATGAGACGTTGATTAGAAGTTATAAGATTGATTGGGTTAAGTTTGTTTAGCGTTTTTCAAGGTTGGGCAGTGTCCAACTTGCCTATTAGGTAGGGCCGCCATTGCTAGTAGGCATTATTTTAATAATTTATGATTAGTTAATCGAAAATTTAAAAAAAAATTATTACACAGTTACGCATACTTCAAAATCATTTAATTTTTTAAGTTTATAACGATTGTTATGCATCATGGTATACTAATTATATAATTTTTCCAATTTTCTCTCATTTTTTGCGGATGCTATATTTATTTATTTATTTCAGACCAAAGAGAGGTTGTTATAAAAATTATTAAAGTTAAACTTATAATTACTCGTATTATAATATATTGTTACGTAAGCAAAATGCATACATCTATTTAAACAGTCAATTTATAAACTGTACTTTTAAATTTTAATCGCATTCCTTAAAATGCATAACTGTACTGTAACTATCAAATTTCGTAAACGCTAATTTACGAAAATAACAAAACAAAAAACCAAACTTGATTATAATCGTATGATTCTAATCAAGTTAAATATTGTCATGTATTAGAATTTTGCTTGCGTAGTATTTTATCCATTCAAACATAAAACAAATTGAATTATAAAATAAATTTGTATAAAAATGAGTCTGTAAGAACAACTCAAATAAACAACATAAAACTGGCGCAGTCGGTGAAATGAAAAAAAACTAACTAATTGTAAAAGATTACAATTAGAATAAAACAAAATTATAAAAATTATAAATAAAATAAAAAAAAAATAATAATTAAAACAAAAAAATAAAAAAAAAAAAATCTGGTCATCACCAACAACAATTGGATCTCCCGCAGCAAAAGCATGCATAACAAATAATTCATCTGTGTCAGCATCCACCAATTTCGGATAATATTTTGATCATCATCATCATCATCAACAGCAACATCAGCAACAACAGCAATATCATTTGCAACAACAAAGACAACATTTACAACAACAATTTCAACAAACCACAAATACAACAAATAGCTAGTTAATTGGTTCACAGGGACAAGAAACAGCAACATTGGTAAAAGCAACATTGGTAACAACAACATTGGTAACAACAACATTGGTAGCAGCTACATTTGTAACAACATTTACCAAACAAAAGTTAAGTAATATTTTATAATTTTTACTATTAAAATTTGCAAATAAAAGGAAAATAAAAATCCTCAAACCTTATTATTATATAAAAAAAAAAAAAACAAAAAATAAATCAAAGTGTTAATTCTCTTCTAATTAAATTAATAAAATTTTTATTTATTTCTATAAAAAAAAAAAAAAATTATTTAAAATTTTAAACCTTATTATTATAAAAGTGTAAATGTTTTATCCCAATAATATTTCAAATAGAGGAAATAAATATCATTGAAATTCGGTGGCGCGAAATAAAGCGATACGAAATAAAGCCATAAAATGACATTATCGCCAATTTTTTCGCGTATGGCTTTATTTCGCATTTGAATGCGAAATAAAGCCATATCATTTTCTAAAATTTTACGAAATAAAGCCATATATTAAAATTAATACAAATTCTAGTTTAATAGTAAACAAAGTAAAAAAAAAAATAAAAATTAATAAGTTCCTAATTTTTTTAATACACTGTAATAAAACATGTTAAATAATATTATATTTTCATTACGGGGGCTGTCGCCCCCGAACCCCCGCTAACTCAATTATTGAAGCTAGATTTTGAATCCAACACTAAAATGAAAAGAATGGTATAAGAATTCGGATACCTAATTCATTAAAAAAATTAATAAGTTTCTAATATTTTTAATACACTGTAATAAAACATGTAAAATAATATTATATTTTCATTACGGGGGCTGCCGCTCCCGAACCCCCGCTAACTAAATTATTGAAGCTAGATTTTGAATCCAACACTAAAAGGAAAAGAATGGTATAAGAATTCGCATTCCTAATTCATTAAAAAAATTAATAAGTTTCTAATTTTTTTAATACACTGTAATAAAACATGTTAAATAATATTATATTTTCATTCCGAACCCCCGCTAACTCAATTATTGAAGCTAGATTTTGAATCCAACACTAAAATGAAAAGAATGGTATGAGAATTCGGATACCTAATTCATTCAAAAAATTAATAAGTTTCTAATTTTTTTAATACACTGTAATACACAACAAAACAATTTCAAGAATTCAAATCTGCCTACAAATAATTATCACAATAATGGTTTTAACAAACGAAATTCACAACAAAATCATCATAATTATTCAAATCAGAATAGGTATAATTATTATGATTCTCAATCAATTAATCGTCCATCTAACATAAAACCTTTTAGGTTTAATAGAACAAATAACTATTCAAACAATTATAACCGAAATCTAAATCTAGAACCAATGAACATCTCTATGAACTCAAATAATGAGACAAATACTGACTCAACTAATTTTCGCGTCAACGCCTCAAACAACTACCCTATATGATAATTAAACAAAAAAATCGACTACTTAGATTCATTATCGATACCGGTGCAGAGTACAGTATCATTAATACCAACCTCTGTAATCCTAAATGGAAAACCGTAATTAAACCTGTCCCACTTACGGCTTTCAATAGGAAACTTCCTTTAAATATTAGATGTAGGTTCCCTCTCTTTCAAATCTTTAATGAACCTAACTTCTTCGTTGATTTTCTGGAATTTCCGTTCCATAACTATTTTGATGGCCTAATAAGTAATAACATTTTGTCCACACTAAACATTAACATTGACTATAAAGAAAGGTTACTTACAACACAAAAAGCTTCTATCCCGTTCTTCCTAAATTATGAAGAAGAACAGTACTACGAAAACAAATATGTTGATGATTCTATTAATGTTTTCAGTTTTAACCAGTGTGATTCTGATAACGGACTTAACTTTAATTTTCCATCTCACCTAAATAACAAAAATATTGCACAAATTAAATCGCTCTTAAATTATTTTAAGGATATTTTTCATCAAGAGAATGAAAAACTTAATTTTACAAGTGCAATTAAACATAGAATAATAACAAAAAACGATATACCAGTTTATTCAAAAGGATACCGTTATCCTGAAATCCATAGAGACGAGGTCGATCGTCAAATTAAAGAAATGTTACATTAAGGTATAATCGTTAATAGCATGTCACCATACAACGCACCTATTTGGATTGTTCCTAAGAAAATGGACAATTCTAACAAACAAAAGTGGAGAATTGTTATTTATTATCGTCGACTTAATGATAACACAGTCGATGACAAATTTCCAATACCCAACATCGAGGATCTTTTTGGGAAATTGGGAAATTGTCGCTATATCAGCACGTTAGATCTGGCGAAAGGGTTTCATCAGATTGAAGTCCACCCAGATGATCGATGCAAAACAGCATTCTCAACTAGAAGTGGCCATTATGAGTTCACTCGTATGCCCTTCGGCTTAAAAAACTCACCCTCCACCTTTCAAAGATTAATGAACCATGTATTAAGCGAATTTATCAATAAAATATGCGTTGTGTACTTGGATGACATCCTAATCTTCTCGTCATCATTCGAAGAACACTTAGTTTCAATAAAAAAAATCTTAACCAAATTGCGCGAAGCAAACTTAACGATTCAAATAGACAAATGTAATTTTGCTCAACTGTCTACTAACTTCTTGGGTCATGTAATCACCTAAGGAGGTATAAAACCTGATCCATCAAAAATCAGCGCTATTCAAAATATTCCTCTTCCATCTTCACAAAAAGAGATAAAATCTTTTCTAGGATTAACCGGCTACTACCGGAAATTTGTAAAGGATTACTCCAAAGTGGCTTATCCGTTAATACGTTATTTACAAAAAAAATCTAAAATTAGTAAAAATGACAAAGAATACATCGAGGCTTTTAAAAAACTAAAAACTCTATTAACAACAGAACCCATTCTAAAAAACCCAGACTTTTCTAAACCTTTTACACTAACCACGGACGCGTCTAACTTCGCTTTAGGCGCCGTACTAAGCCAAAATAACCACCCGATAGCCTATGCCTCGAGAACACTGAACAATCATGAAATAAGATACTCGACGATAGAGAAGGAACTTCTCGCTATCGTTTGGGCTACCAAACATTTTCATACTTACCTTTACGGTAGAAATTTTACTGTTCAATGTGATCATAAACCTTTGGTATGGCTTAACAATCTTAAAGAACCAAACATAAAACTACAAAGGTGGAAGATCAAATTAAACGAATATAAATTTATAATAAACTATCTTAAAGGGAAAGACAATAAAATCGCTGATGGTTTAAGTCGACTCCCTTGCACAAATGAAAACTCTTGTGACAAAAGCGAATCAATAATCGAGCCCTCAATTTTACAATTTTTAAACGAAGTAGAGACAAATAGTCCACCAAACATTGACAATAATGATGAAATTATGACCACTAACGTTACGATGCACTCTACAACGAACAATGATAATGATGATGAATATCATATTAAAATAACAGAAAAACCTGTTAACTTATACAAAAATCAAATTTACCTAATCTTAAGTAATAACGAAAAATTCACCACGAAAATTATAAATAAAAAATGTCAAAATCTTCTCTATGTTACTAAAGATACTAACTTATTAGAAAAGATGAAACGCTGTCTACCCGAAAAAGGATTAGTATGTGTATACAGCGATAACATTGATATCTATCTCAACTTTCAAAACCTCTATCTTAAATTCTTTGCTAATAATCAACGTCTAAAAATATTAAAATCTAACAAAAAACTACAAGATATAACGGATAAAAATAAAATTTTTGAAATAATAAAAGCTGAACACCTTCGCAATAACCACCACGGTATATCGGAAATTTTTTCCGAACTTAAGGAAATGTACCATTACCCTAAACTGCAATTACAAATACAAAAATTCATAAATAATTGTGAAGTGTGTACCTTAGCGAAACATGATAGGAGACCTTTAAAACTCCCATTTGAGATCACACAATCTCCTGTGCAATTTAATGACATCGTCCACATGGACATTTGGTTTCCATTCAGGAATGTTATGTTTCTAACTATGATAGACAAATTCTCTAAACATGCTACCATCCACAAACTTAATGATAGAACGTGGATCTCTATTTTAAAAGCACTAAAAGAAAGGCTAATTTATTTGGGAAACATGAAAAAATTAATAACAGATAACGAAAAGTGCATAATACACAGTGCCATAGAACAATTTCTTATAGAAAACCAAATCGAATTTCACCAAACTACACCTGGGAATAAAACCGGCAACTCAGACGTTGAACGGTTACATGGCACACTAAACGAACATATTAGAATCTTAGAAATTGACAAAACTAATGAAACTGAAGACTTAAACGATAAAATCTTTAAAATTATCATGACATATAATAGAACAATTCACTCTACCACGAAACGTAGACCAATAGACTTTTTAAATAAAAACATTCCAAAAGAGGAGATCGAAATTTTAGCAAAAAGATTTGAAGAAGAAAAAAGAAGAAGGTTAGCAAACTTAAATAAGAATAAAACTTTAAATGAAAATTTACATGCAAACATTGTCGTTAATAGAGATGTAGGTAAATGTAAACCTAAGTATTAAATTCTGAGAAACTTTAAAGTAGACGGCAAATACATAGTCGATACGAGCAATAAAAGAAAAACTAAATATTGCAAAAAGCAACAAAAAAGAAAGTTTAAATTTCAATAAAACCTATTACCTATTTTATTACGATTTTATTGTAACCAAGGATTAGATGCTTTATCATCACCATCAATTTTTATTTTTATTATTAATTTTTTTTACCAACTGAAAATATAGAAGTCTCTTTCGAGGTAGACTTCTTAAGTTAATTTTTATTATTGTTTTTCTCTCTATTCCAAATCCAATAAAAACTTCTTTTATAATTTTAGGAAATGGAACTACTACTTCTACTCATTCTCTCTATTCCACAAACGTCGCTCCAATCTATACAAATAAGCCAACTCAAGGATGAAATGGTTTTGCTATTATAAAATTGGAAGAACAAAAAATTATTAAAACTACACAAGAACTTTACACATTGTAAACCTCACTGAATACCAAGAAATAATTGGAAACTTGTACCATAATTTCAATCTTCTTAATCTAAAAGAAACAAGCAGAGAACACAAAATTTTAACATTAGAATTGTTAAATTTACAACACACTCTGAACTCACTGATACCCAAACTTGACGGGAAAATTAGAAATAAACGTGGACTAATTAACGCCCTGGGTACAACAATGAAATTTTTGACAGGCACAATGGATAACGTTGACTCAGAACAAATATTCAAGCAATTACAAAATTTAACCTTTAACACCAGACAAGTAACTAATAAAATTAACGACCAAGTAATTATTAACAAAAATTTTGAGAAAAATATCCACTCAATAGCCGAACACGTGAACAACCAGCAACTGGAAATTACTCAATACCTAACAAAAATCGAAAACCAAACTAACAACTTTATTGCAAAAATATCGCAAACTCCTTTCACACTCCAACTTTTGGCACAAATGACCTCAATTAATAATCATTTACAACAAATTAAAGATATTATCTTGCTAAGTCGTCTGGAAGTTCTTGCTCACGACATACTTACAGACGACGAAATTCAAAAATACAACCTAACTATCGAAGAGATGCCGTACATAAAAAGTACTATTTTATTTAAGGACGGCCTTATAATAATCGTCCTATTCCTTCCAAACTTCACTATCGAAACCTATTTTAAAGCTTAAGTCATACCATTTCCGAAAGATAAACATGTGCAATTAGACACATCAATAATAAATATTATTTTAAAAGATAAGGAAATATTTGAACAAAATAATAAAAAGGAACTGTTAAAGAAAAACTTACAATATCGAAATAATAATTGTATAAAAAACTTACTAAAAGGAAACAGTACATGTAACTATAAAATAAATGAAATAGAATCTATAGAAAAAATTAACGACGAATTAATTGTAACTTTAAACTTAGAAAGAACAAAAATTGTACAAAACTGTATTAACCAAGAAATAATTATCAAAGAAAATAATTTAATTAAATCAAAGAATTTAATTTAAAATAATAAAAGATATCTGGAGAGTAATGACCTCATAAGTGACCATCAATAGTTTTAGGTTTTAGGTCAAATAGATCAACATAATGGTTTTAGGTCAAATAGATCAACAGGTGACCTGTTGACATTTTTGACTGAAAAATGGGGTCGTTGCTTGGAAAAATATGGCGAGACGAACATAATCGCTCTAGATATATCCAAAGCCTTTGATCGCGTTTGGCATGCCGCGCTACTAAAAAAGCTAGAAGCTTTTGGTCTAGGAAAAATCTTCAATTCATGGATAGAATCTTTCGTTTCACACCGTTCAATACAAGTTGTATTGGATGGTTTTACTTCCAAAAAATTTGAAATCAATGCTGGTGTCCCTCAAGGCTCGGTCCTATCACCAACCTTATTTCTAATATTTATCAATGATCTTCTATCCATTACCTCCAATAAAATTCATAGCTTTGCTGATGACAGCACTCTTGATTGCTCTTACCTTTTTGAGAAAGCAGCTGATGCTACCTCAACATCGGTAAATAATGAACGAACCAAAGTTTCAAGTTCCTCAAATAATGATCTCCAAATAATTCAAGATTGGGGAAGCGTGAACAGGGTAAGTTTTAATGCTTCTAAAACCCAAAGCTGTTTGTTATCAACCAAGCGAAGCGATCCTTTACTTAACATTTCTTTTGGCAATGTAGGTATTCAAAACTCCGAATCATTAAGAATTCTAGGCATGGAAATAAATGCAAAACTTTCGTGGAACGACCACATTTTTTCGGTCGCAAAAGATGCCGCGAAATGCCTGGGATTCTTAAGTAGGAGTAGGAAATACTTTACACCTCCAAATCTATTACAAATTTATAAAACCTATATTCGGCCGAGACTTGAGTATAACTCTCACATATTTGCTGGAGCTCCCAGCACCGCTCTTCAGTATCTGGATAAGATACAAAAGAGAGCTGTTCGTATTATCAATGATAATAACGTCACAAAAGACTTAACGTCTTTAAGTCACCGCCGTAATGTAGGAGCTGCTTGTCTTTTTTATAAATATCTTCTAGGCAATACTTCAAAAGAAATCAAAAACATGATGCCTAAAATCAAACCCTACCGCCGTAACACACGGTTAGCAGCTCAATCACATCCATATACAGTTGAGCTTTTCAGAACCAGAACTCTGAAATTTAGGAACTCTTTTCTGAGTCGCACCTCCAAATTGTGGAACACATTACCCCCATATGTGTTTCCCAATTCGTTTAAACCGGAAAAATTCAAGAAGAATGTCAACTTATACCTCCTGGGTTGCCCTTTCAACCCCTAAAAGTCATTTATATGTATGACTAGTAGTAACTTTTCAGCCATAATACTGCGCAAGCAGCTAGGGTGCTTATTCCATTATTTTGGCTACGGGGGGAGGTTGTTTTAGTGTAGTAAAAATCTCACACTACCTGGGGGATTAGGTTACCAGGTGCCTTTTGAAGGTTTTTTCCTCCCTTAGAAAAAAAAAAAAAAAAAAAAAAAATTTAGCAATTGTAATTTGAATATTAAAAACAATGAATTTTCTAATAAAATTGTAAAATTTAAAGATTTACCTATTATACCAATTGTAAATGAATTAAATATAACAAAAACTATAAATAACTTTACTCTTAAGCAAATTCATGTAAACCAAATTGTAAATTTAAAAGCTATTGAATACTTAGAATGTAAATCTAAGATTAATTTTTATACTTTACTAACGGTTAAAACCCTATTTGTAATAGTAATTGTAATTATGATAATAAGCTACGTTATAAAAAAACAAAGTCAAATGAAAATATTAAAATAAGTATAAATCAATCAGATGTAAAACCAAAGGAACTTGAAACAAGTCCTTTTTAAATTTTAAATTTTGGAGACCAAAATCTCTTAGGGATGGAGGTGTTACGTAAGCAAAATGCATACATCTATTTAAACAGTCGATTTATAAACTGTACTTTTAAATTTTAATCGCATTCCTTAAAATGCATAACTGTACTGTAACTATCAAATTTCGTAAACGCTAATTTACGAAAATAACAAAGCAAAAAATCAAACTTGATTATAATCGTATGATTCTAATCAAGTTAAATATTGTCATGTATTAGAATTTTGCTTGCGTAGTATTTTATCCATTCAAACATAAAACAAATTGAATTATAAAATAAATTTGTATAAAAATGGGTCTGTAAGAACAACTCAAATAAACAACATAAAACTATATACAATAAAAAAAAAATAATTTGCTGACTTAGAACTACACAATAATACATAGTACATTATCATCAATATTATTTATTTTATTTTATTTGTCATTTCTTTTTTATTTGTCGTTTAGAAGTTACATTTTAAATTATGAATCACACAGAACAATAAAAAACTTACATTAACATACAAAATACAAATTAGCTTAGTTTTAATTAATAAAAGTACAAAAAAACAATTTGTTTATAAGTAAAATGATACAATTACCATCATTTGATTAAAGTTGAGTTTAATTATGATAGGTACAATAAAGACAAAAATTATTTTAATTATTTTATTTTTTTTTATATAGTAACCTGAGCCATTGTAATTACTATGGAATTTATTATTATTTTTTTTTTAAATTATAAAATAAAAATTAGTATTGCTACATGGAATGCAAACGGCGTACTAAATAAAAAACTAGCATTAGAGCTATTTCTAAAAACTAAAAACATTGATGTGTGTCTCCTATCAGAAACTCATATGACAAGACAGTCAAAACTAAAAATAATAGGTTTCACATGTTATAATGCGACACACCCTAGTAATAAACCGCGAGGAGGTAGTGCAATTTTGGTGAAAAATTCTTTACCACATCACTAAGAGTGTAAAATATATGATGAATTTCAACTTTCAGTAATACGTGTTAAGTCCCTTAAACAGGATTTAAACATTGGGGCTTTATATTGCCCTCCTAATTACAATTTAAGGAATATGATCCTTAAAGACCTCTTAAACCAACTTGGGGATAGGTTCATCCTAGGAGGTGACTACAATGCCAAACATATCGATTGGGGTTCAAGACTTACCTCAACAAGAGGAAGAGAGCTAAGGAAAGCTATTAGAGAGTTGGGTTGCTATTTTCATTCTACAGGCGAACCAACTTATTGGCCTACTGAGACAAAAAAAACTCCTGATCTACTGAATTTCTTCATAACAAAAAAAATATCTCCAAATTTTATTAGTCTAGAAAATAATGAGGATTTAGACTCAGACCATTCGGCTGTCGTACTAAACCTGCATGAAAAAATTGTTAAGAAACAAAATAAGCCTACACTTGTTAATAAATCAACAAATTGGTTCAACTTTAAACAAGAGATAGAAAATAATATAAATTTAAGGGTTAAAATAACCACTAAAGATGAAATAGATTTAGCAATTGAAAATCTTAATAAAATTGTCCAAAATGCTGCATGGAATAATACAAAAGAATGTAAATACATGACAGCAGGACCTAATTATCGTAGAGATATATTAAATGCGATTAAACTAAAGAGAAGAGCTAGACGAAGATGGCATGAAACACGTGACCCAGCTGATAAAACTGTGTTGAATAGAATAACGCAGAATCTTAAAAGAAGAATTCTTGAAATAAAAAACAAATCATATGAAAAATATGTTGAGAATTTATCAGCTAAAAAAGAAAGAAATTACTCTTTGTGGAAAGCAACAAAAAGTTTGAAAAAACCTGTAGTGCCAGTCCCACCAATTCGGAAAATGGATGGTAAATGGGCAAAAAATAATAAAGAAAAAGCCGAAACATTCGCAGATCACCTGGAAGAAATTTTTCGGCCCAATGAAATAGAGTCAGACCTCTACATTGAAAATGATTTCAGAAGAGAAGAAAATGAGATTGAACTAATTACTCATATAGAAATGGTTGAAAAAATTAAAGCTCTGAAGTCAAAAAAAGCACCAGGTTTCGATTTAATTACTGCAGACATTCTAAAACAACTCCCGAAAAAAGGGATAACAATGTTAACATATATAATGAATGCTATGTTAAGGTTAAATTATGTACCTAACGTTTGGAAGGTGGCAGAAATAATTATGATACTTAAGCCAGGAAAGCCTCCAAACGAAACAAAGTCTTATAGACCTATCTCTCTGTTACCAATTATGTCAAAACTCTTTGAGAAACTGTTATTAAAAAGGTTGAAACCTATAATAGAAAATAGAAAACTAATTCCAAACTATCAATTTGGTTTTAGAGAAAAACACTCTACTGTTGACCAAGTACATAGAATTACTGATATAATTGAAAAAGCTCTAGAAGAAAAACAAATATGCTCTACAATATTTCTAGACGTAGCAAAAGCATTTGATAAAGTTTGGCACGAAGGCTTAATTTATAAGTTGCGGCAACTATTACCTAAAAAATATGTAGATATACTCTCATCATACTTAACTGATAGACTGTTTAGAATTAAACAGGATGAAGAGTACTCTACACTGAGAGAAATTAAAGCGGGTGTGCCTCAAGGAAGTATCTTGGGCCCAATATTATACTTGCTGTATACTAGTGACTTGCCCCAATTTCAAGAAATAACTGTAGCGACTTTTGCTGCAATAATGGCAGTAGGATCAAACGTCGGCGAGGCTACAAATAAACTACTAAAAGCAAGTGATAAATTATATCTTTGGACCAAAAGATGGAAAATTAAACTAAATGAACTGAAATCAGTGCAAGTAAATTTTACAAATAAACCTATTCAAAATCCCCCAGCCGTACAATTAAATGGGGTAGATATTCCTCATGAAAACAAGGCAAAATACCTAGGAATGACATTAGATGTCAAGCTAAAATGGAAAGAACATGTCAAAAAGAAAAGAATAGAATTAGAACAAAAATATAGAGAAATGTATTGGCTCCTAGGTCGAAAATCTAAATTGCCAATAGAGTACAAAATTTTGTTATATAACCAAATAATTAAGCCTATCTGGTTGTACGGCGTACAACTTTGGGGGTGTGCTAAACGAACACATATTCAGAGAATTCAAACATTTCAAAGCAAAGTGCTACGTAACATGGTGAGTGCTCCTTGGTACGTACGAAATTCCGACTTACATAGGGATCTAGGAATTCCTATTGTTAGCGATGAAATAAAAAAATATGCCATAAAACATAAGACCCACTTAGAAGGTCACATAAACATAGAAGCGTCAAAACTTCTACTATTTTCAAATGTCAATAGAAGGCTTAAAAGAACTAGGCCCCTCCAACTAGCGATAAATTCAGATCACCTTAACGGAGGTCTGTAATTCCAGTAGATCATAAAAAGTTAGCGCAAAATTAATGGTTAGTCTTTAAGACTAGTTTTAATATTTTAAAAAAGCGGGTGTTTTTAGTGTGTTAAAGTCACACATAACTGTGGTTGCGCTCAGTATCTTTCGACGTATTCCACCATCCAGACAAAAAAAAGAAAAAAAAAAAAATTAAAAATTTGGTTTGTCTTGTTGGCCTGACAATATTGTTGATTTTGATTTTATTTTTAATAAGGTTGATTAAAAATAAAATTACATTGATCTTATTGGATCGAATATCGAACGTAAAAGAGTTCGAGAGTAAGATTCTACGGGAATTTAAGCTTAGTAAATTAAATAATTATAGCCTTTCATGGTATGATGGAAGGTTATGAAAGTCTCTGGAATTATGTAAATGTATTAGAGCAAAAAAAAGGAACTGTTTTTGAATTGATTCAATTCTTACACTGTCAATGAGAAAAGCAGGATTCCAGATAATACTGTCATATTTTAATAGTGAACGCACGAGTGAACAAAATAAAGTTATTGTTACCCAAATATTGTTGAACTCCCTTGCTCATCTTTTGATAAAACCTAACGTTTTGTTAGCCTTTGATAACATTGATTCAAAGTGCAGATTGTAATTCATTTCGTTGTCCAAAATGATTTCCAAATCCGTGATATGATCTACGCGCACTAGATTGCAGTTTTGTAAGAAATAATTATGCATAACTGAGGATCTTTTACGTGAAAAGCTCATAGAGTAACACTTACTGACGTTGAGATTTAGCATGTTGTCAGAGCACCATTTATCTAAGCACTCTAATTTAGATGGAATGAAACAACAAACAGTATCATTTTTGATTACATGGTGCATTTTAAGATCATCAGCATAAGTAAGGTGAGCAATGCCTAATAAACAAACAGAAAGATCTCTTATATATATATTGAATTAAATTTGCCCTAATTGACTACATTGGGGTACCCCACAGTAATAGGGTTAGATATAGTACCTTGAAATTTAACAAATTGTACTCTTTCGGTGACGTACGACTTTATCCATTTTAATATTGGGCCAATGACAACGAATTTTACCAGTGTATCTACTAATATATCATTACTTATTCGGTCAAATGCCTTACTAAAATCTGTATATCATCAGGACACGATAAGATTTTTCCATCCAAAGACATAGAGTTTGAGTAACCTGAAGATTTACGTTTTGTATTAACAACTTCAAAGAATTTCCTAGGATTACTCAAAATGAAGTTAACAATATTCTGCACGTAACTGTCGTACGTATAATAATTTTTATAGATAATTTTTTATGCTCATTAATAGTTTCGGAACTTGAATCATCTGAAGATTTAACGATTTTATATAATTTATTTCTACGCTTACGTAGAGATCTCAGCTCCCTATCTAGCCATGGTTCCTGTAATTTGTCTTTTTTTACAATCTTTGGTGTGTAATTATCAATTATAGATGATAAGATTGTATGAAAATCTAAAACCACTAAATCTAAATTTATCTAAGATTTAGAAAATAATTGTGGATTTATATTTTTTAGTTCAATAATTACTGCATTATGATGAAGTGAATTTGCAAAGAGGTTTTCACTTTCATTTGCAGTATGGACTAAAATATCGTCATAAGCATTAGAAAAGGATAGGTTTAACCATCTGGGTGTTAAATATTTTGATGCATGTCATTTCCATAAAATGAACTTATAAGATTAAATTCGATTTCATCCAAAAAATTAACTGGTAGTAGTTGATTATCATCTTCGTCAATGACAAAATAAAAGAGGACGATTAAAATCCCACAAAACGAAAATTGTATTATCCTCATTCATAGATGTAATTATGGTATTACATATGTCCAAAAAGTCAGAATAGGAGGATTCTTCAGAGTTGGGAGGTAAATAAACAACCCCTAGGTTTTTTTTTACCAGTAAATATTTATATATATATATATTATATCGAAAGATTCAGATAACAGCAATTATTACACCACAACCTCTAGAAAGACCAGTTGATATGTGGTTACGATCATTTCTGTAAATTGTCCACTGATTGTCTTCATTTTCTTCATTTTTAGTCGTTTAACCACGTTTCTGTAAGAACTAGGATATTAAAATTGCAGGATTTGGCATCGATGTAAAGATTTTTTAATTTACTTCTTAAACCACTGCAATTGTGATAGAACATCTTAACAGTTTTATTATGATTTTCAGAATTTTTCTTGCTGAAGTAAATATTATAATAACCGGATTAAGAGTTTTAGCTTTAATCCAGTTTGAGTAATCATTCTGTGGAAGATATTTCTTTAGCTTTTTGATTTCTTCTGTAATTAGCGTATTTGAGCTGTTTGGCCTATGTGTGCTTGCACTTCCGTTTTTAATTATATTATTATTAGGCCTATTGGTTTTACAATTTTTAATTTTAGTAACCGACATAATTTTCAGAAATAAATTTTTTTTTCCATTAGTTATATATATTTTTTTTTGACCTTCTTTCACTGTTGAAGATTTGTTTTTTTCAACATTTTTTGTTTCAAAGTTCTTTTCCTTTACATCTTTTAGATTTAACTTATCAGTATCATTATTATTATTAATATTAATTATTATATTATTATTAACACTATTATTTTTATTATTAATTTCATTATTATGTTTTACATTAAGACCTAGCTGGAACTTTTCATTTGACTTTTTACAATTTATGCATTCCATAATTTCCTCCTATTGATCACAATCACTTGTTTTGTGATGTTTGTGATATTTAAGACACGTTACTTAATTTGTACTGTCAGCCGATTTGTGATTAAAACCTTTGCATTTGTAGCAATACATTGATGGCATCAAAATCTTTGCATCCTTCCCAAACTATACAGAGTTTTTCAGCATTTAGAATTTTAGGAAAAGATTCCTTATTCACTTTAATAATCACGTTTTGCATTTCTCTGTTATATAGTTTTACTGTATTTAATTTTACTACTTTTAATTCACTCATTTCCAAAAAGCTATTGTGCTTCTTAATTTTTTCAAATATATCATCACCAGTAAATTTATGCCCGTATAACCGTAATTGTATCGGCTGGGTGGCACAGTAGTTAGAGTGCCGACCTTTCATGCGAAAGGCCCCGGGTTCGAATCCCAGTGAAAGTGAAAAAACTTTTATCTGGTTTTCAACTCGACTCAGCTACCATTCGCCTTTGGGTTCAAATTAATGGCTTAATTAATAATTAATAATTATATATCTTTAATAAAAAATACATAAATATAACAATATAAACAAATACAAAATGTAAACAAATAATTAAATTAAATAATATAACTCACTGATATAGAATACCATATATACAGTATAAAATATTATACAAAATATTACAGTATAAACAAAAATAGAACTGCATTTATTGAAAATCTAAGACATTTCTACATGTTATAAGCCGTAGTACTATCTCACGTTTAAATTGTATGTGGAATTATTTTGATCAGTTCTAATGAATATATCTCACTGTTCCGACATGCACATATATAGTCAGGCTGTTTAGCCTATCACAGTGAACAGTTAGCACGTAGAGGTAACGGCAAAAAAAAAAAAAAAATAAATAAATACATTAAATCTTCCGCTGCAGTAGAGCAACCAAATTTAGCACAAACGTAGCACAAACCTTAAAACAAAACTATTTTTGGCAAAATTTCAGACTCTCTGCTTCATTAGGTAGAGCTCATATAAATAAAGAAGTTGTATGAAACTACCCCAACTAAATTTTCCACAAACTTTGACCATAAAACAAAACTACTTTTACAAAATTACAAATATCCTCTACCAAATATTGAGTTATTTTCATATAAAAAAAAAGTTAATAAGTATGGCAGCTACTCGAACCCGTAGAGCAAACTGGCTGAATTTCAGTAGCGATGACGGCTATCATATAAAAGCGAAATCTAATTAATTTATATATTCAAAAATATTAAAAATTCTTACTAATTTATCTGCTTAAAAATATTAAAAACCAAAAAAACATGCAATGAAAGTATTTATAAAATGCAATTACAAAATTACAGATTTAAAATTTTCATACGATTCAATCAAATTATATACACATGCAGCAATTTCTTCTTTTCAGGATCTACAAGTATGTGCGGAAATATTTTACTACCCACACGATGTCTAAGAGCTCCTTTTCGATGACTGAATAGTTTTTTTCGTGGTTATTAAGCGTGAAGCGTAACACACCAAATGCCCGTTTTGGCTTAAAATTGAACCAATGGCGTAGTTCGACGCGTCTGTTGTCAAGGTCAAAGTGTTAGAGAAATCGGGTGTTTTCAAGACCGGTTTACTTGTCAAAAGCAGTCTCAATTTTTTTAAGGCGTCAATGTATTCTTCGTCGTTTACGTTAACTTTTGATTTAGCTTTAAGAAACTGGATCATCTGGTATGCTGCCTTTGAATAGTCTCTGACGAATTTTCGGTTATAGTAGTTGTAGTTGGTAGTTTTAGAGACTTAATAGTAAACTAGCCACTTTCGTCCGGTTTTATACCCTCTCTAGTTATGATATGGCCCAAATATTTGGTAGATTCCTGTGCAAACTGGCACTTATTTACGTTTATTTTCAAATTCGAGTCCCTTAGTTTTTTACAAATTTTTGTTAGTGATTCGAAGTGTTCACTGAAATTGGTTGAAAACACTAGCACGTCGTCTAGATATACCACACAAATTTTGTTAATAAAGGTTTTCAATCAGTTATTTAAAAGTCTTTCAGAGGTTACCGGGGCGTTATTTAGGTCGAACGGCATCCTTGTGAACTCATAGTGTCCACTACTAGTGGAAAAGGCTGTTTTCTCTCTGTCGCTAGGGTCAACTTCGGTCTGGTGAAATCTTTTCGCCAGATCTATGGTTGTAAAGTAGTTACATTTTCCTAGCTTGCCGAAGAGTTCTTCTGTATTGGGCATCGGGAATCTATCGGTAATAGTTTGTTCATTTCAATTATGACTATTCGTCAATTTTGCTCACTCCTAATATCTGTTTTTTATGGTAAAACCCATAAAGGGGAGTTGTACGGACTATTACTAGGTACAATAATTTTTTGCTCTAAAATTTCTTTTATCTGTCTGTTAACCATTTCGCGATGAATGACCGGATATCTATATAACTTACTGTATATTGGGAATTGTCTTTAGTAATAATTCTGTTTTACTTCACTGGTGAAAGTTAAGCTATCGCCATCCTTATAAAACAGATATTTGTAATGATTAAGAAGGTGTTTTAATTTAAGGGCGGCCTTTTCATTTAAATGTTCTGCTATATTTCGCGGTTGATGTTCGCTTATGCTTATTTCGTTATGGAGGATTTGTGAGGTTTTTTCATCTCGAAGTTGTGAGTAGTTTTTCTCATGTATATCAAGATAAATGCGTATGTGTGCATCGTCGGTAAATATGCACCTATTTTTATAATCTATTATTGGGTTAAGGTCTGTTAAAATATTGTTACCTCTTATATCATGTTATGAATGTTTTGTGTAAATCGTATTGAAGAAGTAATTTTGCTTCATGAATTCTTTGAATAAGAAAAATTTATATAAGGTATTAGAATTTATATTTCTATTTAAGACTCTTAAAACTAGCTTACTTGATTGGACTTTCCATTTTGAGTTGCAGATACCTGGGTTAATTATGCTTAATTCGGCCCACGAATCTATATAAACCTTAGTTTCCTAATATGGGTTTCAACTATTATATAGGGTAGTTGTTTTGACGGCTTGTACGAAAATTTTGTTGTGGGTGTGTTTGTTTAGTAGATATGTCCATGGGCTCATAATATTCAGGTTGGTGTATATAGTTCGGTCTGATTATTTACGTAACAATTGTTAAATTCCCGTGAGTTTTGTCGAAAATTGTCAATAGTGTGATTGATTTCTTTATGTTGCGTTAATCTCGTATGACAATTATTATTTTGACAGTTTGCGTAATTATTGTTACCATCATTAATTTGTCGTGAGCTTTGTCGAGAATTGTCATTAGTATGGTTGATTTCTCTATGTTGTGCTGATTTTGTATGACTGCTATTATTTGAAATTATAGTGGAATCTAATAGTGGAAGTTTTCAAGGGAATTCGTGTCGTCATTGAACAGTGATATTCAGTTAATACAGCTAATAACTAATTTATATTTCTCAATAGTACTAAGATTTTCCATTTTTCTCTTTTAGCCGAAATGAAATTTTAAAACTATTCTTTTTCTTTATTTTTGTAAAATGTAGTACTTAAAAAAGAAAAGTTTTTTGGATTCTTATGATTTTAGAGCAAAGAGTCCTGGAAAGTCTTATTTGCTATCAAAAAATTTAAGCTACTTTATATGACAATTTTGTTTTTGTTTTCTTCATTTAAAAAAATTTTCCTTTTTTTTTTTTTATACATTTTTTACTTTTCAATAATTTTTAAGGAAATTAAAAATTTCTTTACTATAAGAAAATATTTACGTTTTCTAAATTTAAATTAATAATTAATATAATGTGTACATTAAAATTTATTTTTTTTGTATTTTATTTTAATTATGATTGTACCAACTAAATTTTATAAATAAAAAAAAATATAAATGTTGTGATATATGTTTTTTCTTATTTATTTTATTCAAAATGGTTTTCTTTTCTGCATCAACAAGCAATATAAAATTCCTTGGTTTTTTATAAGTTTGGCAAACCCCTTTTCGCTTATTTCTTACTTATATTATTAATTTTAATTTTTTTATAACTAGGTACGTAAAAAGATTTAATCAAAATAATTCATTTTTCCTTACTTAATATTTAGTGAAACTATATCCAATTTGAACTTAATTTTAGATGGGGAAGTTTATAAAAAAGCGTTAAACGTAAATACAAATTATAAATATACATTGTTTTGTTTATCAAGAAATTTTCTCTTACTATATTTTGACTAGTTTATTAAATCAATTTAACAGAAAATATGCACTTTTATTTATTTATTAAAAGAAATTCTAAAATAATTTTGTTTTTTATCTTTTCATCACAAAAAGGTTCAAATTAAATTTATCAAAAAAATTACCCAGTACTTAATGTTAATGTAATATTAGTAGGCTAAAATCTATTTTTAATAATATTTTTTTTTTTTTACATACCTTTTTTTTAAAGGTAAAGTACATAAAATTTAAAATAATTAAACAATATTTAAATAATACCTCTTGAGTTGAGTTTTTATTTCTTTCCTTTTCTTTTCATCTTTCTTATTATTTAAACATAACAGCATCTGGTTCTTCAGTCGTTGTTTTATTTGTGTCTTTTCCTCAGTTATAGCTTCCCTGCTCTTTTTTTTTCCTCGTGTTTTGTTTTATATAAGATTTAATAGCTTGTTTTTTTTTTTTGATTTTTTTTGTTCTTTTATTCACTTTGCAAAACTGTTTGTTAAAAAGTTTAAAAATCAATTCGCTAATTTAACTGTTAATTTATTTATTTTGGTTTGTTTTGTAAATTAAGTTTTAATTTATTAATTTATGTTATGTGTGGATTATTGATTGTTAAGATTGACTCTTAACTCAAGAAAAAAATGTCTGTACACCGGATGTGAGTCTTGTAGAACAATTATATTTTTTATTTATATTTATTTATAAATCATTTTGAACCTTCATAACTTTGTTACTGTTGAGTATATGTGGATCATTAGTACACAAAAATTAAAGCTGACAACTTACTCTACAAAATGGATTTTTTTTTATCTCTCTACAGTAAGCTGTTCAAAAGTTATTAATTTTTTTATGAAAAGTCTACTAAAAATCTTTAATTCCTCATATCTCGAAAAGGGTCCACAATAGACCCCCCCCTCCAATACAATTTTTTGTTTGTTTTAATGCCCCCACCCCAATCATTAAGTGTAGTGCGCTTACTTGAGTCCCGGACACCCTGTATATTACCAAAAATTCAGTAAAATATCTGATTTTAAAAAAAGAAACTCTGGCGTTCATTAAATATATATTTTGATTTGTTAAATGTAATTCATGGCATGTTTTATGTTAAAGAATAGTTACCTTCTAAGCCCTTTAAAAATATAAAATTGCTAAATAAGAAAGCAAATTGGAAAGAACAATGTGTTCCAAGTTCCAGGTTTCTATCGTTATTAATTTTTTAGATACGCTTCCTAGATGTAAGAGTGTAGTATGCACGTGAATCACGACCCTAACTAATCCCCTATATTACGAACGTAATGGAAACAATGGCAACAAAACAGTGTTCCAAATTTCAGGTTTTGTCTACGTTCAGATTTCAGGTTATATTGTTATTAACTTCGAAGATATGCTTGTAAAATCTTTTTAAGAGTGTCGGAGGCACCTGAACCGCGATTCCAATTAACTCCCTATGTAAGAAATGTAATGGAAACTAAACAGAACTGTCGTGTATCGAATTTAAAGTATGGTAGGTTGGAGATACCCGAACCTCTACTGCAATTGTTCTCACATTTTAGGAACATGAGGAAAAAAAACGCTTCTACCAAATTTGAAGTTTTGTCTACGTTCTTTATTAATTTCGAAGATAAGCTTGTTAATGTTGGGATTTCTTAGGAGGTACCTTAACCACCATTCAAATTGGGTCTTAATTATTGGGACATGAAGTAAATAGGAAAGGACACCCAATTGATCCCAAATTTGAAGGACACAAAGAATATAAATAGAAACATCTGCATCCCGAATTTTAAGGTTCTATCTTCATTGATTTCGAAATTATGCCTAAATTTGATCAAAAGCTTCTAAATCCAAACCCATCTGGAGTTTACATTTCATCAAAAAAGCAGCGTTAGTTTTTGAGTTATCGTGTTTTTTGAATATTTGCTCGTTAGGCCTTGAACTAAGCAAAAGTTCCAGAACCCCAATCCCCCTACGGTCTGATTGCGCCCATATGCAGTCCCTGCCCTACTTTCAGTACAAATTCGAAGATTATGTTTCTATTTCAATTTACTATTTTTAATAATTTCGATAAAAAGCTTTTAAACTTTGGGAGCTCTAAGGAAGATGTCTGAACCACCATCCCAAATTTCGGGGACACACAGGAAATAGTAAATAATACCCTGGTAGCAAATTTGATGCTTCTACATTTGTTTCAAGGTACTATCTTTATTAATTTCGAAGATATGCTTTAAGGTCTTCGAAGTTTAGTAGGTGATCTACGAGTCACTTCCCCAATTAATCCCAAGTTGAAATTACCCAATTGATCCCAAATTTAAAGGACACAAAGAAAATAAAAAGAAACACCTGCAACCCAAATTTTACGGTTCTATCTTCATTGGTTTTAAAATTATGCTCGTTTAGTTTAATTCCACTTCTTTTAATGGCACCTAACAATGGAGCAATTTTGGATGCTAGTTTATTGATATGATTTTCCCATCTCAGCTTTTCGTCAATTATTACACCAACGTTTCGATTATCAAAACGATATCAACTATTTCGATTTGTACATTTTTTATCAATATTTTAGATTTATATCAGCTTTATTCCTCATTTTATATGTGATAAATTTCGTTTTATCAGCATTTATACTTAATTTGTTGCCATTAAGCCAATTAATATATTTGTTCAAATCCTCATTTATTATTCTTTCTAATTCATCTCTGGTTTTAGCACTGCAAATGAGCAATTTGTCATCTGCAAATATCTTGTAGTCGGCTTGTAAATTATACATTGGATGTTATGGATATAAAGCAGATACAAAGTAGGTCCGAGTACTGATCCTTGCGGAACAATTATATTTATAGTACACTGGTTACTCAATAAATCATTAACTCTTGTAGTTATTTTTCTATTTTGTAAATAATATCTAAGGAGATCCAGAGCTTTTTTTCTTATACCGATTTCATAGAGTCTGTTCGAATGCTTTTTTTAAATTGACGAATAATTTGCTTACTGTAGAGTTGGCTGATGCTAAGACTGCAGAATCGGTTCCAATATCTATTTGAAATCCAAATTGATTATCATCAAAACCTACTACCTTTTGAATAAAATTCTGTATTCTATTATTTATTATTTTCTCAAATATTTTTCACAAGCACATTACAAGTTGACCCTGATTTGTATATTGGCACAACCATACTTGATTTAAAACATTCAGGATAAATACTAGTTGCTTCTATTCATTGAGTAAACGAGCTTGGGTGCTATAATGGTTGTCACATGCCTTAAAATTGATGCTGCTATACTATATACTCCTGGTGAACTATTTTTTAGCAGCTTAATGATTTTTAATACTTCTATTTCATTTGTTTGTCTTAGAAAAATAGACCGTTAAGTAATAGTGTTTTTTACTGTGTATTTTTCTGCAACAATAATATTATCCTCCAACAATATTATCCGTAGAAATTATCACATATTTTAATGCCATTGTTATTTATTTCATTGATAACTTTACTGCAATTTTAGACGGCTTTTTCAGTATACAGTTGTTTAGCACTTCCCACATTTTTCTATGATCAGACCCAGCTAAGTAGATTTTATTATAATTTTGCTTTTCTCTTCTTATTTACTTCGTGACACTATTTTTAAATTTTTTAAATTTGGCTTGAATTTCTGAGGTATTAGGGTTCTTCTTTAAGTTTTTAAATAATTTATTGCATTTTTGGATGAGGTTTATTATTTCTTTAGTCATCCAGTCATTACCTTTTCTTATTCTTATTACTTTTTTTCTAGTGGAGTTCTCTTTGGCCAATTGTAATATTTTCATGAGACTTAATATTTGCAATTACATTATCACAATTATTTGTTGAAAGTAGATTTATAACTTGAGTTTCGTACTTTTGAATATATGAAACGATTATTTCCTTATTGAAAATAGGCTCACGTTTTTATACACGTATGACTATATAGTCAAATGGTATAATAAATTTGCCATTACGTTTGTGACGCAGAGAAGGAGGGGGTAGATATAGGCTCAAGTGTATGGATCGGATCAGAATCTAAAAATAAATCGATTTAGCTATGTATGTCCGTCCGTCCGTCCGCACGATAACTCAAAAACTAAAGGAGCTAGGATCTTAAAATGTTCGCAAATTCGTTTTTTGCAATAGCCGTCATCGCTAGTTAAATCCAGCCAGTTTGGCCAGCGGGTTCGAGTACCTGCCATACAACTCTTTTTTTTATATGGGCATTACTCTGTACTTATTACAGCTGAGTGTCTGAAATTTTGTCAAAAGTAGTTTAGTGTAATGGCCAAAGTTGTTGCGTAATTTGTTTTGTTTACTGATGAGGGTTCGAGTAGCTGCCATACAACTGCTTCTTTTATATAAGGATTACACTACATCTAATAAAGCTGGGTGTCTAAAATTTTGACGAAAATAGCTTAGTGTAATCGTTAAAGTTACTGCAAAATTTGGTTGGTCTACTGCAGAGAGTTCGATTAGCTGCTATACAACTTCTTATTGTATATGAGCATTACACTACACCTAATGAAGCTGGGTGTCTGAAATTTTGCCAATAATAGTTTAGTGTAATGCCCAAAGTGACTGCAAAATTTGGTTGGTCTACTGCAGAGGGTTCGAGTAGCTGCCATACAACTCCTTCCTTAATATGAACATTACACTACATTTAATAAAACTTTATGTTTGAAATTTTGCCAAAAGTAATTAACCGGATGATATAATGTTTATATTATGGTCATACGGGTATCCCAGTCAATTTTACTACACTCTTCCTCGTTTTATATCTATTAAAAAATGATTCGTTTGTAACAAACCTCAAGATTACTAACTGGACTAGTACAACATAATGAAATATGTTCTATGACTTCTAAAATTTTATACTGTGTATTTTGTTTGGCATAAATAGCAGCTCCGCCTCCTTTACTTAAATTATTAGAATTAAATAAAGCTGTATACCCAGAAATATTAAAAAATATCTCCTCATCAGGGTATATCCAAGTTTCACCAATCATAATTTTTCCAATACATTTTTTAATGTTTTAGTGAACATCAAGGTTTACTGATCATATAATTTTTATTGTTATTATTATTATTTTTATTCCCATGTTCTTTTAATACTCAGCTCTTTTTGATAAACCTGACACATCACACTAAAGGTTTTATGATTTTAAACTATTTATACATTTACTGACGTCATCCTTTTTGCATTCAACACTTTTATGTTCCTGATGACATTTGACACAAATCTCATCATTTTTACAATAGGCAGATTTATGATTAAAGCATTTGAAACAGTGTAGAACCCGTATAGCGTCAAATACTTCCATCCAATTGAGACCTTTTCATTTCTAATTATCTTTGGGAAAGTTTCCTTATCTATTTCAGCTATGGCATTATACCTGGTATGATTTGTTTTCCTTGCCTCATAAATTTTTATCACTTTCATCACACTATGTTCTAAAATAGGTTTCCGAACCTTTTATTTGTTTATTAATTTATCTTCACTATAATTGACTCCCATATGAATGATTTCCATTTTTTATTTCTAACAAATATTTTATTTTTTCACGTTCTTCTTTTGTTTCTGTTTCAATAATTCAGCAATACCATTTTTTCTATTCTCGACATTTTTGATTTTCAGATTTTTTGGGTCGACTTTTTTACTTAAATCCATTTTAGTTTGTTCACATTTTTGACTTACGTTAGGTTTCACAATCAACGGCACAACTTTTTTTGTAGATGGCACGGTTTTTTTGCTTCCAATTGTATTTTTTAATAATTCGGCAAACGATACATTTTGACCTACATTTTCATTTTCCAATTTTTATTGCTATATGTTTGCAATTCAGTACACAGTTCATCGTTCTTAGGTATAGTGTAATGGTAAAAACATCTATACAGCTTTTTATTTTTTCACTTTCCGTCTTGAATGTTTCCGTTAATTTTTTCAATTTCCTATTTTTGTTCATTTTTTCTCCTTTTAAAGTTATGAGGCCTTAACTGTTTTTTAACCATAATTTAGTTTTATTTCGATAAAATTGGAACCAAATAAGATAGGAAATAACCAAGTATGCCAATTTAAAGCTTACTAAAGTAACTTTCTAAATTTTTAGCAAACATTATTACAGAGTCTTCTAGTCTGAAGTTATAAGGGTGTTCCAGTCTGAATTTATATTATTAAGTCATATTAAAGCCAAATATTTTTAACGAAATATCAAAAAAAAACACCTTTTATCAAGAAAATAATAGTATTAACATAAAATGTTTTTTATTTTAAAATATTAGCCTTCGTCTTCTATGACGAATAAATTTTGTAACTTTTTGTTGTTGAAATTAGTGGACCAACATGATCCAGATTGTATTTGTCCAATGGGGTGTCACCTTTGTCAATTGGATTTAGCAAACCCTCCTTTTTGCCTGCTTTTATCGATGCTAAAATGCAAGGTATACAATTTTTTACAAACGTTTCTACTTTTGAATTTAAATGTCGTATATAATAATCTTGTTTTAAAATTGTTGCTACTTGTTTGCTATTGGTATGACCTCTGTTATGCACACGCTCGATTAACTCCTTGATTAAATTGTTTGGTTTGGTAAAATGTTGTGCCTTAATTTGAAACTGTCATACTCGCGTTCTTTTAGGAATGTAATTATTAGTTTACAGAATTCATCATTTTTATACCCTACACCTATAGAATATGTAAAGCGGTATATTAACTTTGGTATGGTGTTTGTAACCACCTAAAGGAAGCGAGCTAGTTATGGGAAAGTATATATATTTGTGATCAGCGTGATCTCCTAAGACGATATAGCCATGTCCGTCCGTAGGCACGATAACTAAAAAAATAATTGAGTTATCTTGATGAAATTTTATCTGTAGGTTACTAGGACTGAAAGTACGGCGAGGATTGCATATGAGCGAAATCGGCCCATGGGTTTGGATTCTGCACCTTTTAATCGGTCCAAGGGCTAACGAACATATATAAAAAATCATGATAACTCAACAACTAATGACGCTATCTTCATCAAATTTCTGCTGTAGGTTACTAGTAATGAGACTAAGGCGGGGATTGCGTACGATCGAGATTGGACCCTGGGTTCGGAACCTAGAACTTTTTGATCGAATTTAGGCCAAACTGCCATAATTCCGAAACCAACGAAGACAGAACCTCCAAATTTGGTACCAGGATGTCCCTTCCTATTTCCTTAGTGTCCTTGTAATTTGGGCCCCATTGGAGTTGTTGGTCGGGGACCAGTCACACATTTCTGAAGACCTTAAAGCATATTTTCAAAATTAATAAAGATAGTAACTTCAAACTAATTTAGAAGTTTCAAATTTGGCACATGGGTGTTCTTTACTATTTCCTGTGCGGTTCCTCTAATTTTGGATCAATCAGAGTGGTGGTTCAGTACCCCTCTTAGACTCCCCAAGGTTTAGAAGCCTTTCATCGAAATTAATAAAAATAGTAACATAAAATTAAGATAGAACCTTCCCATTGTGTATAAGGGTTAACTAATATTGAAAATATGACGGGGACTATGGGCAAAAACGTACCATGGTTTCGGGTTCTGCAACCTTTGAAAAGTTCAAGGGCTAACGAACATATATCTTAAAAACACCATAACTCAAAAAATAATGCCGCTAGTTTGATGAAATTTAAACTCTAGGTTACTAGTAATGAAAGTACCATGGGAATTGGTTCTGGTCAAGTTCGAACAATGAGTTCGGATTCTAGAAGCTTTTGATCGATCTGAGGCCAAACGAGCTTAATTACAAAGCCAAAGAATATATTTCCTATTTCCTATGTGTCCCCGAAATTTAGACATAATTGTAGTCGTGGTTCAGGTGCCTCCTAAGAAATCCCAAATTAAAAAGCTTATCTTCGAAATTCATGAAGATAGAAACTTTAAATTTGATACACGAGGGTTCTTTCCTATTTCCGTTTTTATTTAACACTTTTATATGTTTAAAAGGCTAATAATTTTACCATAAAACATATTTAGTATAATATTTTATAAATTAAAAACCATATAATATATAATATATAATTAAGACATCGTGTACAATACTTAAGCTATATTCATTTATGTAAAATTTATTGTTATATTTAAATGAACTATATGGAAAGTTCTAAACTTGTAATTATATTTTAGAAATACATTTATTGCATATTTTGCGTTTATAAGCTTTTCTAATAGGTACAGAAACTATCAATTTAAAATAATTGCAATATTGAAAAATTTTAATTATTATGAAATAATTATTATAAATATTATGCTTGGATTAGCTTTGTATCACAAAATTTAATAATTCAATTTTTTTCACTTTAGTAATTGAATTTAAATAAATATATTTTCATTTATTTCCAGTTTTTTTGTTTTTTAATATTTTTAAATACATAAATTAGTAAGAATTTGTAAATAAATTAGAAAGGTAATTATAAAATGTTTTTAGTATTATAAAGTTAATTTGGTTAGCTATGTCTTACGATCAAACTAATAACAACTTTTATGGTTTTAAAATGACTTATGGACCGACTGACTGTGTGCTATTTCGATTCGCTTGAGCATTCCATCTTCAATCTTTAGCAAACTGGTTGTCGGCTCAAAGCGTCGGCATGCCTCATAGCAGATCCAGAACGGTATAACACAGTACAGTCAAAATCTTGCAGCATAATCGCCCATCTTGCAATTCTCGTTCTTATTTCCTTTTTATTCATCGTCGCTGGGAATGCCTTACAATCTATAAAGATTTTAAATTTTAAACCTAATAAGAATACCCTTACTTTTTCCAAGCATTTTACAATCGCCAGTACTTCATATTCATAATTCGTGTAGTTCTTTTTTACTGGTGTTGCCTTGAAACTCAGATAACACTGGATGAAAGGTACCTTCTTGCTTTTGCAGCAAGATACCACCATAGTTAGCAAAACTTGCATCCGTATGTAATTCTGTGTCGAGTTTTGGATTAAACAATTTCAAAACTGAATCATCACACAAAATTTTCTTCAAAGTTTCAAATGCTTCTGCTTGTTGTTCCCCAAGATAAAATTTCTCATTCTTTCATAATGCAATACGTCTTCTATTATTGGTAGAGGGCACCTGTATTTTATAATTTTTTGTGTTTAATTAACGATAATCAAAGCACATCCTATTTGTTCCATCTTTTTTCTTTACGAGTACTATTGGCGAAGCAAAATCTGAAACACTTTCTTCAACAATGCCGTCTTTTAACCATTCTTCGATTTGCTCCTTTACATCTTTTTTTTATGATAAAGCCAACCTCCCTGCTTTTTGATATATAGGTACTTCATCCTGTAGGAATATCTTCATTTGTAATCAAGAATTTATAATTTTATTAGGCTCGTACTGGTTAACCAGGTCCAGAATTACTTTCTTCATCTCAAGGTTTCTCGATTTCATTTCAACTTCACACTGATCCTCTTGTATCGACGCAACGTATATGTTAAAAATTTCATTTTACAGTATTTCGGACTTCATGTTCAAATTTTGACCTAAAATAATATTGTCCGTCATATAATGGTCAGACACAACCTCAATTCTAATTTCATGTAAATTAGACTTGACCTTTACACTTATTATGGCTGCACCAATTGTTGTACTTACATTATTTCCGAATCCTTCTAACTTAATTTGTTGCTCGTTACAGATTTATACACCAAATTTTTTGGTACCGCTTTATGCATAAGTGACACATCACTGGCATTATCCACAAATGTTATGAAATGCTCATTTTAAATTGTTACTGGAATTATATTTTCGTTGTTGATTCTTTTTACCTCCTTTGTTTTACAAGTTCTGTTTGGGCATTGTGGTGATATATGATCAAATATATTACAACTGAAACACCGTTTACCCTTTTTGTTTATTTGGACAGTTTTCTGCTCGATGCGATAAAGCTCCTCAGTTTTTGCATCTTGATATTTGTTGGTTCGCGAATTCAGCACGAGCTGGACTTAATTCTGGCCTTTGCTTATTGCTCAACATTTGCGCATCTTTTATATTTTTATAAACTAAAAATTTTGTTTTCAACTCGCTTAACGTTGCGGCCTCTAATAAACCATTTTATTGTGCACATCGTCGTTGATTATGTATGTTATTAACGACTTTTCATCCACTTGTTCTTTATTAGCGATGTTCTTCATTTCGTATAGATATTCCAGTAGGCTTTCTGTGGCTCTCATTCTCCTTTTTTCTAACAGGCGATGTATTTTATTGCCAGTGAGTTTGTTATTGAATTCTTCTTCTAACAATATTTTCAGCTTTTGAAAGGATACAATACCTGTATTTGCTTCCACTGCTAATTTAGCTGCACCTTGTAGGAGTCTCATAATATATAAATATTTTTGTATGTCGTTCGAACCGCATACTTCCGCAATTTTAAGAAATTCTTTCATCCACGTCTCATAATTCTTGCCTGACTCGCCGTTTTTTTCGAGAGAGTCCTCTATATCTTTGAATACAAGTTATTATTGTCGGACATCTCAAACTCTTCCTTTACATTTATGACTGAGTCTCCGCTATAACTGCTGCCACCGCTATCGCTGCTAATTTCGGGAGACGTGAACAATCTGGAGATGTCTTCGTTGCTCAAGCCTTTTGCCAGGTAAAAATCGTACAGTCTAGCGACTAAATTTACTTTTAAATTGTATTTCGTAGATAATTTTTTCTCTTGCAGTAGTACTTGTAATTGTTTGATGGTCAACCTTGACAAGTCCTCCTTACAGCTATGGTGAATGATACGCCAGCTATCACTTGTATTCATCTACATGAGTATTCATTTATCAGGACAATTTTTTCTTCTGACACCATGAAGTTTCTATTACTACAATATTTAGTTATAAAAGAAAAATGTTTATACCCGTATGACTATATAGTCAAAGGGTATAATAAATTTGCCATTACGTTTATGACGCAGAGAAGGAGGGGGGGTAGATATGGACTCAAGTGTATGGATCGGATCAGAATCGAAAAATAAATCGATTTAGCGATGTATGTCCGTCCGTCATCACGATAACTCAAAAAATAAAGGAGCTAGGATTATGAAATTTTCACAAATTCGTTTTTATGCAAAAACCGGAATCGCTATTTAAATCCAGCCATTTTGGTCCATGGGTTCGGGTAGCTGCCATACAACTTCTTTTTATATATGAGTATTTCTCTGTACCTATTGCAGCTGCATGTTTGAAATTTTGCCAAAAGTAGTTTAACTTTATGGCCACAGTTTCTACAAAATTTGGTTGGTCTACTACAGAGGGTTCGTGTAGCTGCCATACAACTCCTTCTATTATATGAGGATTACACTACAGCAAATGAAGGTGGGTGTCTGAAATTTTGCCAAAAATAGTTTAGTGTAATAGCCAAAGTTACTGCAAAATTTGGTATGTCTACTGCAAAGGGTTCGAGTAGCTGCCATACAACTCCTTCTTTTATATAAGCATTACTCTACATCTAATAAATCTGAACATTTTAAATTTTGCCAAAAGTAAATAACCGCATGGTATAATGTATATGTTACGGTCATGCGGGTATCCCAGAGTTGACAAAGTCTACTCTACCATACTCTTCCTCGTTTTTTTATATACGTAAAATAAAACGGTTTTTTTATTTAATTAAAATTTATTAAAATCAAATATAATAATTTAATATAAATTCTCTTTCTTTTCTTAAATAAATTGTTTTTCCTTTCTTCTTTTTTTTTAAAAGCAGTTATTTTCTTAAATATAATTTCTTCTTCTTTTTTTATTAATTAACTGCTTTCTTCTTTGTTTTCAATAAACTGCCTTTTTTTCCTTTTTTAAGAAAAAGGCCTTTAAACTGCCTTAAAACTTAAGGTGAAACAACACTATTTTGTTTACAATAGTTTTTTTTTTAAATGAAACAAAAAAGAAATAAATGAATAAAAAGTTAATAAATGAAAACTAAAATAAGCGAAGAGATAAAACGAAGATCTAGGAAGCTGTTGGACATCATTTCAGGTAATTTGTTTTGCGTTTATTTAATATTAATAGAAAATGTGTTATATTTTTAGGTTTCATAAATACTACATGTATTACACATTCATCACATGCATATTTTAAACGTGAATTCACGTTCAAGAGTTGACTGATTTAAACCTGAACATTTAGACTGGCAATGGTAAATTATACCACATACTCCATCACAAACCCCAGTTTCGCCTCAAATTTTCACTTTGCATTTATGACAATCCATAGTAGCTGGAACAACTATTAATATTGCTGCATTTTTGCTTTTTTTATTTTCTTCAATTAAATTTAATAATGAAGATTCAATTACAATATAAACGAGGAGAAGTGTAGTAGAGTAGACTGTGTCAACTCTAAAATACCCGTATGACCGTAACATATACATTATATCATCCGGTTAATTACTTTTGGCAAAATTTCAAACATTCAGCTTTATTAGGTGTAGAGTAATGCTCATATAGAAGAAGGAGTTGTATGGCAGCTACTCGAAACCTTTGCAGTAGACCAACCAAATTTTGCAGTAACTTTGGCCATTACACTAAACTATTTTTGCAAAATTTCAGACACCCAGCTTCATTTGGTGTAGTGTAATCCTCATATAAAAGAAGGAGTTGTATGGCAGCTACTCGAACCCTCAGCAGTAGACCAACTAAATTTTGCAGTAACTTTGGCCATTACACTAAACTATTTTTTGCAAAATTTCAGACACGCAGCTTCCATAGGTATAGAGTAATGCTCATATAAAATTAGAAGTTGTATGACAGGTACTCGAATCCGTGGACCAAAATGGCTGAATTTAAAACTCGATTCCGTTTTTTGCATAAAAACGAATTTGTGAAAATTTATAATCCTAGCTCCTTTACTTTTTGAGTTTTCGTGATGACGGACGGACAGACGGACAGACGGACAGACGGACGGACATACATAGCTAAATCGATTTATTTTTCGATTCTGATCCGATCCATATACTTGAGTCTATATCTACCCCCCCTCCTTCTCTGCGTCACAAACGTAATGGCAAATTTATTATACCTTTGGACTATATAGTCATACGGGTATAAAAAGAAAAGAAATTTATTTTTCTACACGTGAAATTAATTTTTTTTTATTACTACGTCTGTACTTGATTTGTGAAAGCAACGTATACCTTCAACGGGTACCTTCAACGTATAATGAAAAGCAAAATCTAGCAAAATATAACTCGTAAATTTTTTAAAAGTTTTTAAAATAGATTAAATCATGTTATTTTAGGAAAAAATCATACAATTATGCAATTAAGTTGTAAGAAAATTGGTGAGAATCTTAAATTATCTATTATTGGATAATTTTTTGTGTTTTAGGATGTTGCACGTAATAAAACTTCAGAACTTAAGTTCTAATAAAACCTCTCAACTCTAAATAAATTAAGAAGTAAAAAATATAAATGCATACATTTAAAGATTTGCATATTTTAGATTGTTGATAAATTAATTTTGAAAGCTTTTACTTCAACTGTATATAAAAAAAATATATATCAAAGAGTAAAATAAATCACCTCTAGTTGGTAAATTTCTTCTTTTGCGACCACTCAACGAACTAACTCGATAGGATACACTTGTTGTTAAAGTAAGGCCATTTTTTGGGGTTGAACTCTTAAATTGGCTAGAAGAGAAGCTATTTTCCAACGCTGCTCTTGGCTCCGAATTCGTTTTGGATTCTAGATTTTCTTCTAACTGTGAGTTCGGTAGCAATTCCAAATTTGATAAAGGTTTAGATTTTGGTTCTGGTTCTGAATTTGGTTCAGATGCTGAATTGGGTACTGGTTCTGAATTAAGTTCAAATTTTGGATTTGGTTCTGATTCTGAATTAAGTTCAAATTTAGAATTTGGTTCTGGTTCTGAATTTGGTTCTGGCTCTGAATTTGGTTCTGGCTCTGAATTTAGTTCAAATTTTGAATTTGGTTGTGGTTCTGAATTTGGTTCAGGCTCCGATTTTGGTTCAAAATATGCCTCCGATTCTGAATTTGATTGTGATTCTAAATTTGATTTAATTTCAAAATGTGGTTCGGATTCTGAAATTGGTTCAGCCTCGGACTTTAATTTAGGTTCCGTTTCTGTTTGAGATTGAATATCGAAATTTAACTCTTTATTGCTTTCACTCTCATTTTCACTCGGTTCGATCAAAGGAAAATTTTTGCAAGCTTTCGTTAAAGTGCGTGGTCTCCATCCAATAGCAACCCATGACGAACTATTGACTTTCATCATCATTTCGATTTCTCGTAAATCTTCAATTATTCTCCAATATAAATGAAAATCTGATGACAATTCTTTCTTAGAATATGAACTCATATCTACATCAGTTGATTTAATTGGTGATTTTTTAGAACATCCTGGACCGTGCCATCCCAAACTACAGTAACACTGTTTTTGTGGTAAAGATGTACTTTTCAAATCAATACATTGTCCATGAACTCCGCAGTCTTGATTTGTTGAACACTCATTTTTGTATTGACACCTGTCACCATAAAAATTCCTATGACATTTACATCTCGATGGAAAGTATTTTCCTTGATCCATACAAGTTTCTTTAAACTCTTTTCTATTTCTAATATCAATATCAGCACATGACCAAAACCTGTAGTCCTGGGACCATTCGTTTGCTTCTCTCAATAGTCGTAATGTACAGTTTGCGCAAGTAAAATTGGATGGTATGGATACTTGAAATGCTTGAGCTCTGAATGATAGAAATATTTGAATCAATTTAATTAAAATGTTTGTTGTGATATAAAATTTGCGTTAAAACGTATAAAAGCTACACTTACGTAACATCAGTTCGTACAAACTCCGAATCATTGACATGCGGCGTTAAATCAAGGACTGGTCTATCTAACTGATCCAGCAATTGCAATCGAAATCCTCCCTTAAAATTAAAAAAAATTAAAAATAATTAATTGAAATTTAATTATTCTTTGCGTAAGTTTTCATATTTGGATTTAGATAATATAAATAATAGTTTGCAATTTTAAATTTTTATTTTCTTTATATAATTGAATTTTTTTATAATTTTGTTTTTATAATCATTTTTATATATTCATCATTTTATTTTAACTAGTCATATTTCAATTATTTTTCTATATAATAGGTATAGGGGTATATTAACTTTTGTAAGGCGTTTGTAAACATCAAAACAAAGCAAGCTAGATATAGAAAAGTATATACATATATTTGCTTAGCTTTACCTTTTAGCGATATTCGCGAAATCGGACCGCGGAAGCTTTTGATCGAATCAAGACGAAACGAACATATCTTGGAATCAATAAAGAAGGAACCCTTAAATTTGGTACCAAATGCATATAATTATTCCCCATGTATTCGCAACAACAATAGTATTATGGTCTGTTTGCATAATGTTCCTAGGATGAGTTGAAGTATGGATTCCTGTAACACAAAATACTGTATAAAAAATTGTGTAATTTTGGAAATTTGTTTCTGGAAAAACCCTCGGTTTTTGTCATCATTAATTTTTATTTTTTTTAAGAATTTTTTGTTAAAATGCACAACTTATTAGACTGAAAATGTGTAAAAAAAATGTTGTGCGGCAGTTATTCGTACCCTCTTGCATAGACTATATTTTGTTAGAACATTGGGCATTGGGAGATCTAGGAAGTATATTTTCAAAATTAAAAAAACTGGAAATCATTGTTAAATTTCGTTGCACATAACATTATAATTACAGAATACAAACAACATAGTTCAAATCCTACTACAATTTTTAGAGAACAAGTGATGAAAAAAACCAAGGGCTTTGAAAAAAGCACATTTTTTAAATTTATATTGTATTACATACTGAGTTTAATTTTGGAAATACTCCTATATACAATGGTGGCTAAGTTAACTGCTTACTTATACAGTTTACCGCTAACAGTAAATTTTTTATTTTAAAGTTGTAATAGCCCTTCAATGGGAAAGGTCGCCAAATTTCTCAAGGACCTTCCATCATCTAAGCCCCCCTCCCCCTCGCTCACCACTTTTGTAGGTTCTAGGGATTAAATTGTGAATTCCACAAAAACTATCTAAGCAAAAATGGGTAAAACTGAGAGACACTTTCTTCTTTTTAAGGAACTGCTTTTAAATTTAAGAAAAACCATATGTTAAAATATAATGTTGGACCTTTAAATTTTGTATACTAATAAAAAAAAAATTCGACAGGTATTCCAGTTACAGGTGCTTACAAATAGCAACATTTCAATTTTCGAGCCCTTATAGCTCTTAAACAAATGGCTTGACAAGAAAAATTTGTTAACAGACTCCTACTAATTTTTGAGGATTTAACTTCTCCCAATATTGCAAGACCCTAGCTGGAACCGTTTAGAAGATATGTGTGGCCAAAAATTTTGCAAAAAATGGGTTTTGGATAATGGTAAATTTTAGTACCGTATGGCAACAATTCATGGTCAAAATTTCTTTACTCTATTTCAAACGGTGTAAAAGTTTTTGTAAACATTCGGACAGAGTGAAGCTATATAGGCACATTTTTACAAAATTTTTTAGAAATGCCCTAAAAAGAACAGTTTTTTATATGACGGAAACCATTAACTCGAATTTTGGCTCCTTGACTTCAGTAAATATATGTATTTATTTTGAAATATAATCAAATTTTTAGAACAATATTTATATTTAGAATTTAAAAAGGCTGATTTTTGTGTAATAACTATACCAAATTATACTATCTTTAAAAAGGCTTATGCTATAGGAATGAGACCCAAAAATACTTAACAACGTTTTTATAATTGAAAAAATTATAAATTACACGATAACTCATGCAGAATCATCAATTTGAGGGTCGGATGTTTCTTCTTATTTGCCATGAATTTTTGGATGAATTGGAATAACGGTTTGCGTACCAGCCCCACTACTCCCAACATCTTATTTACGAAATTAATAAAGATAGTAACTTCAACCAAATGCAGAATCATCAAACTTGGCACAAGGGTATCCTTTACTATTTCCTATGTGTAATTTGTTACTAATTGGGGTGGTGGTTAAAGTACCTCTCCCAGACCCATCCTTTACTGGGAGATCCTTTATTATCCTTTACTATTTAGGGTATCCTTTACTATTTCCTACGTGTAATTTGTTACCAATTGGAGTGGTGGTTCAAGTACCTCTCCCAGACCTCCCAATGTTTAAAGGATTATCATCGAAATTAATAAAAATAGTAACTTAAAATTAAGACAGAATGTTCCAATTGTGTACAAGGGTTAACTAGTGATGAAGGTATGGCGGAGACTGCATATAGGCGAAATCGGACAATGGTTTTGGTGTTCAAGGTCTAACGAATATATATCCAAAAAACACGATAACTCATAAATTAATGTTGATGTTAAGATAGCTGATGAAGTTCTAACTGTAAGTTAATAGTGCTGAAAATACGGCGGAGAATGCATATGGGCGCGATCAGCCCATGGATTCAAATTTTGGACTTTTTAACCGGTCTCAGAGCTAAAGAACATATAAAATAAATCATGATAACTCAACAGCTAATTACGCTACCTTCATGAAATTTTGGGATGTAGCCTAGCAGTGATGAAAATCCAGCGGGGATTACGGTCGAGGTCGAACCAAGGGTTTTGATCCTAGAACTTTTTTATCGAATTTAGGCTAAACGAGCTTAATTCCGATACCAATGAAGAAAAAACCTGCAAATTTGCTATCAGAGTGTCTACTTCTTTCCTTAGTGCCCTTGAAACTTAGGACTCATTGGAGTAGTGGGTCGGGGACCATATACACAGTTCTCATGACCTTAAAGCATAATTTGGAAATTAATAAAGATAATAACTTGAAACAAATGTAGAAGCTTCAAAATTGTTCTTTACTATTTCCTGGATGTCTTCCTAATTTATGATCAATTGAATGGTGTATCAGATACCTCTCTTAGACCTCCAAAGAATTTAAAGCTTATCATCGAAATTACTAAAATTAGTAATTTAAAATTAGGATGGAACGTCCCGATAGTGTACAAGCGTTAACTAGTAATAAAAGTACCGCGGGGATTAGTTATGTTTCAGATCGGACAATAAGTTCGGATTCTAGAAGCTTTTGATCAAATTGAGGCCAACCGAGTATAATTTCGAAACCATAGAATATGGAACCTAAAAAATTTGAGGCACAGATGTTTCTTCTTATTTGCTATGAAGTTTTGGATGAATTGGAATAACGGTTTGCGTACCAGCTCAATTCAATTACAAAAGTGAAAAAATTTGATTTTTAATAATCAAACCATAATATATTTAATATTTCAAATTTGCAATTATTTTAAATGGTTAGTTTATGTTCCTATTAGAAAAGCTTATAAACACATAATAAATGTATTTCTAAAATTCAATTACAAATTTAGAACTTTTCATATAAACCATTTAAATATAAAAATAAATTTTACATAAATGCAGCAAGTAACTTTGAATATAGGCTAAGTAACGTACATAATGTCTTAATTATATATCACCTATGGTAATAATTCAATAAAATATATGATATAATAAAAAAGTAACAGGAATGTAATCGTTTATTACAAAAATATTTTGTTTTTCATTTATAAAATATTATACATAATATGTTTTCTGGTAAAAATCTTAGGCTTTTAAAAATATAAAAGTGTTAAAAAAAACGGAAATAGGAAAGAACCTTCGTGTATCAAACTTAAAGTTCCGATCTTCATGAATTACGAAGATAAGCTTTTTAATTTTGGGATTTCTTAGGAGCCACCTAAACCACCACTACAATTAAGTCTAAATTTCGGGGACATATAAGAAATAGGGAATATCTTTGTTGGCTTAGAAATTATGCTCGCTTTGCCTAAATTCGACCAATCCTCACCTTAGGCAATCCCCGCCGTAGAAAATTTATATTTGACAAGAACGAAAACATTGTCTTTTTTTATGTAGATGAAGACGCCTCTTCTTAAAAAGTATAAAAAAAATTAATAATATATTTCGAGCGAGAGAACGGTTATAACAACATCCAAAAGTTTTAAGCTTGCACGATATAGAGCCTAAGAGTCCATCAGAGTTTTTTAATTAAATTGCGGTGTTGTTTTTGACGGTACATAAAACATACATTGTGAGAAAATTTTAAAGCATTTATATCCAGGCAAGGAAAGGAGATATATCGTTTTGTTTATCACTATGAGAAGATCAAAGGAAATAATTTTAATTTATTATAAACAAAACAAGCTGGTGCGTGTAGTGAAAAGTTAAAACAATAATTAAAAAAATCTACAATAACAAATAATTAACAAAATTAAGAAAAATAAACAAAAATTGTGAGATTAAAGTAATAAATATTATAAAAATTGTTTTAAATAAAGAATAAATTTAATTAACTAAGTTAAAATTTTAAATATAAATTTAAAATTAAAACTGGTATTAATCGCCATTGAGAATACGCCAATGCGGTCTAAAAATAAAATTTAGAATAAGAAAAAGCATCACCTTAAATTTTAAATTATTTATAAAGAATTGTGACAACAAATATAAAAAAAAAAATTACTTATTAATTTGGAAATAAAAGGAAATAAGTATAAAACCATGATACCCTTCATTGCTTTAAAGTTAATGAGAAGTCCACAAGTCATTTTAAAACCAAACAAGTGATGAAAAAAACCAAGGGTTTTTAAAAAAGCACATTTTCAAATTTATATTGTATTACGTACTGAGTTTAACTTTGGAAATATATACAATGGTGACTAAGTTGCTGCTTACTTTTAAAAATTACTGCTAACAGTAAATTTTTTATTTTAAAGTTCTAATGGGAAAGAGAAGGTTTCCCAATTTCTCAAGGACCTAACTTCATCTAACCCCCCTCCCTCTTCATTTCTGTAGGTTCTAGGAATTAAATTGTGAGTTCCACAAAAATTTAGAATTTTACTTAGAATTATACTATCTAAGCAAAAATGGGTAAAACTGAGAGACACTTTCATCAATTTAAGGAACTGCTTTTAAATTTAATAAAATCCTTTAACATATGTTAAAATATAATGTTAAACCTTTAAATTTTGTATATTAATAAAAACAAAAATTGGACAGATATTCAAGTTATAGGTTTTTTAAAAAAGCAAAATTTCAATTTTCGATCCCTTATAGCTCCTAAACAGGGGGCTTGACAAAAAAATTTTGTTAACCGATTCCCACTAATTTCTGAATATCTAACTTCTTCCTTCGACCCTATCTTAAACCGTTTAAGAGATATGTGGGACCAAAAATTTTACAAAAATTGAGTTTTATATAATGCTAAATTTTAATACCGTATGGCAACCCTATACACTTTATCGACAGATTTTTCTAAAGTTTATAAAAGCAGCTCTCTTATACCGTTTTTCGATTGAAAATAAACCTAACAGAACTCTTTTTATATCAATTTAAATATAGGGCTTTTTTGAAATTTGCATGGGCTGTAGCTTCGTAACCCTTGAAAATTAAGAAAAACCTTTGACACACGTTGAAATATATTTATAGAGCTTTGAATTTTGTATATCTCTAAAAAAAATTTGGGCAGGTATTTAAGTTACAGGTGTTTAAAAATAGCAAAATTTCAATTTTCGAGCCCTTATAGGCTGACAAAAAAATTTTGTTAACCGATTCCTACTAATTTCTGAATATCTAACTTCTCCCAAAATATCAAGACCCTAGCTTGAACCGTTCAAAAGATATGTGTGGGCAAAAATTTTGCAAAAATTGAGTTTTGCGTAATGTTGAATTTTAGTACTGTATGACAACCCTAAACATTTGCCTTTTAAAAATTTATAAAGCTTATAAAACCAGCTATCATTTGCCGTTTTCAGATTGAACACAACTCTTGTTATAACAATTTAAATATAGGGCTTTTTCCAAACTTTGGGGGGCTGTAGCTCCGTAACAGGTGGCAATTCTTCTACGAAATAATTTTTTTTTGCAATAACTACCCATGGTCAAAATTTCTTTACTCTATTTCAAACGGTGTAAAAGTTTTTGTAAACATACGGACGGACGGACGGACAGAGTGAAGCTATATAGGCACATTTTTACAAAATTTTTTGAAAATGTGCTAAAAAGGTTTTATTAGTTAGATCATAAGACAGAGTTAACTGAATAAATTTTATAATACTAAAAACATTTTGTAATTATTTTAATAATTCAAAAATATTAAAAATTTTTACTGATTTATCTATTATTATCTCATCAAATGCAATTACAAAATTACATATTTAAAACTTTTTACCAAATTCAATAAAATTTTACACACATACAGCAATTACTTCTCTTCAGATTGAAATATTGGGATTATAATTGTTTAATTCTCATCATTTATATTTATGATATTGAATTTTGAGCACTTCTGTTAAAAATAATTCTGTTGTTAATGATTCTAAATTTAATTGTTCTAAGTTGTTCGAAAGAAATATTAATTTATGATAATATATATAGGCTTATATCTTAGGTTGAGTACTATGCTTAAACTGAAAACAGTAATGCTTTGATTAGCTTTTTGTCATAAATTTAGTAATTCTATTTTAATAGTTTTTTGTCACAAAAATTGAATAATTTAACTTTATATAAATTGAAAATAATTTAAATTCCTAGATGTAGAAAAGCTTATAAATGCAAAATATGCAATCAATATATTTTTAAAATACAATGGCAAATTTAGAACTTTGCATATAAAAATATTTTTTTATTTATTTATTGTTAAATATATACTTAGTGATATACATATGTTTTTAAATTTTTTTTTTTTTTTTTTTAACAAAACTTATACTTTTGGTATAAAAAATCGCAGTTACTTCCTAATACTATTCAACAAAGTAAATTATTTAAAATAAAATATATTTACATATATATATATATTTATATATAATTACATAAATAGAAATATAACAGATCTTTTTTCTTCAATTTCTTCAATTTTTCGATAAATATATCCAAGTTTGAACTTGCTAAAGCTCCTACGACAGTTTATTATAAATCCTTATTGATGACGAGAGACAAGTATTTTGTGATAACTCTATTCTTGATTTGGCATCATTTAAATTGTTTAACCTTCTTGTATTGTAATATGAATATTGTTTCTTCTGGTAATTATGATGTTTTTTTGTACACCCCTTTTTCTATTTTAAAAATAGAAAATACAATAAATACAAAATATGAATAAAACTTATTATGAGTAATGCTCATGTGTTATGCTGGATATATAACTCCTCCCCTCTTAGTTGACGTGACGGCCAGAGGAACTTAGCAATCGGAGTTTCTTTGGCAGGAACGTTGGCTAGACTATTTTCCGGAACATATGGATAATTTAATTCTTCAGTATTAAAATTTGACAGTTCTTGTAGGCTTAACTGCTTACTTTGTACTGCATATTTACCATGATAAATTTTGATTAAGGTAACGATAAGAAAATACAAAGTTAAAGATATGTGTACTATAGTAACTGAATATAGTAACCAATTATTATGCTTAACTTCATGATGAATTATATTAACAGTTTTTGTGTTTCAAAATGAAAATCTTGCAATTTTTCCAAACTTAAATAATCGATAACTTTTGATGAGTTAATACTGTTAAATGTTGTTGGGTGTATAAAAATAGTTTCTTCAAAAATTTGCGGTTTACTGTTATAGTTTATACCATTGACTTGAATTGAACAATTTTCGAAGTATATTAAAGCTGTACCTTGGATGATTACATTGCCAAAATTTTCACATGTTGATTCAATTTTAATTTTTGGAACTTTGATAAAAAGTAGATAATTTGTGTCTGGTTGATGAATTTCTGTTATTTCTGTTTGATTGAGCATTACACATGTAATAAATTCATTATTAATTATATTACCTATGCACCTTTGATCTTCTTCTGAAATTTTAACATTATTGTTTTTACAATAAAATATATTTTCTACTTTAAGACATAATTCTTTAAAAACTTTTATTTTTCCGTTTTTGGTTTATAATTGCATAAGGATTAGTTTTTATATAATATAATGTTTTATTAATTGGTATTAGAATAAAATGAAACATTGAATACATTTCATTTTCTAATATTGGAACTTCTATATTAAAAATAATATTTGTATCATTATAATATGCTTTAAATTGCAATATTTCATATACATGTTGTTAGGAAATTAAATTAACATTTTGTTCTTTTAATAAATTAAAAATTAAATTTAATTCAACAGGATTTAAAATATTCTTTGATATTACATTTAGTTTTGTTAAATTTATTGATTCTGATATAATCTGTAAATGGTCTGATAACAAGTCAATATTATAATTTATGTGATTTAAAAATTGTGAATACAAAAAATAAGTTTGTTCTTTTTTAGCTATTTGATATAATTTATAGTCACTTTGATTTAAAAATTTTACAATGTTATTTTGTTGTACATTTATATGTTTAGTTATATTTTCAAATCTTACAATCATTTCATTATTAATTACAATTTGGGTATCTATTTCTCTTTTTATTGTTTTTTTCATTTGATTGGGCAGTTCATTCGCATCCATATTACCTGTTATAACTTTGATTAAAGAACCTAAAGCATTAATGAGGCCACGTTTCTTTCTATAATACGGATATAAAGTATCTGATTTAAATTTTAGTTCATTAAATTTCAAATCTAATATTTTTAAAGTTTCAGTAAATTCTGTACAATTTTTCCTTATTGAAGCTATAGATTTTTCTATTATTTTAATATTTTTTTCATAGTCATCCAATTTTATAATGTGTACAATATGTTGGTAAGTCATAATCTGTCTAGTTGGTCCCAGTTTCATTATCAGCATTCCTGGATTGTTGTTCAAGTCTTGTATTTCGATTTTCTGTGCCATTGCCATTATTATCCTGAAATTTACGTTTTCTCTTAATACGTATTTTATGTAATTTTTTATTAGTTTGTGTTTTAAGAGTAATATGGTTATATTTCTTTACTTTATGTTTACTAAATCTAGCGGTTAATTTATTCCTTCTACATTCTTTCCTAAAAATATTTTCATTTTCCCTATATTGAACAGGTGGTGCCCGATTTTTGTTTAATTTATCTATATTTTTATTAACTACTTCCTATATTCTTTGTTTAATCGCAGGATAAAATTCTAATTGAAATTTGTTAAGTCCTTCTAAATATTTATGTTAGTTATGGAAATCAAAATGGTCAAAAAATTTGGATGGTCTTCCGTAAAATAATTCATAAGGAGTGTACTTAGTCGCGGAATGAATTGCATTATTGTATGTAATTATAGTTTCATTTAATATATTTGCATGGGTTTCTTCTTTATTTTTATTAAAGATAATTCTGTATATTTCAGTGAAAGTAGAATGCATTCTTTCTACAGGAGAGTTACTCGAAGTTTAATGTTATACTGTTTACAAAAATCTTTAAATATATTTGAGGTAAATTCAGTTCCTTGATCCGCTATAATTTTCTTCGGTATACCGTGAAGACTTATATAATGTTTAATTGAAGAAATAATATTAAAACTATTCCTAGCTACCAAGGTATAATCATAAGCAAATTTTAAAAATTTGTCAATAATTGTTAAAACAATCTGGTTATTAATTGTATAAATATCAGTATGTAAAATATCTAAAGGCTTTTCAGGAATTTCTGTGTTTTTAAATTCGGTTCTATTGGGATTTCGGTCATATTTTAAAGTTTGACAAGTCTCACAGTTATTTATAGTTTGTGTGATTTTTTGATTCATATATGGGAAATAATATGTTCGTTTAAGATGTAAGAGAGTTCCATTAATTCCTCGATGATTATTCTTCTCATGGTATTCTAAAATAATTGCATCTTGTTCGTCATTTTCCTTAATGTCCGTCAAAATTTCTGTACATCGAATTATTTTAAAAATTTTACTAGCAGAGAAATATTTTTTATAAACGGTTTGGATAATTTTAAAAATTTCATAATTAGTATAAATAGCAGATCATTTATTAGGTGGTAAATATTCTTTTAAAATTCTAGTAACACCTTCTTCCGTATAATTAGGTAAACGAAAAATTCATCTTTGCTTATTTCTAAATAATATCTTCGTTTGAATTTCAGTTTCGTTGGATGTTTTTTCAAAAATTATTTGTAAATTAAATTCATTTAATGGACGTTCTGAAATATATATATCGTCGTTTAAATTTTCTGTAGCAGAATATATAGTATCACAATTTGAAGTACCGTTGCCGCAGGTGCGATTTATGCCAGTTGCAGATACATTTATAGTTCTAGGTCTATTAATGCTACTTATGTCATCTATTTCGTTCATATTTAATTCTTCCATTAAATAATCAGTGTTATCTTTATTCAATTTTATTCGACTTAAAGCATCAGCGAAATCAAATGTACATCATACAAAATGTAAATGTATACCTTTTTTATATTGAATCTCGTAATCGAATTCTTCCAATTTCAATCGCCATCGAACTAATCTAGAATTGGGATCTTTTAAACTCATTAACCAGGATAGAGGTTTGTGATCAGTTACTATTTTAAATTTGTGTCCGAATAAATATGAACGGAAATATTTGGTAGCCCACACAATTGCCAATAATTCCTTTTCTATTACAGAATAATTAATTTCTGATTGTGATAAAGTTCTACTTGCATAACTAATGGGTTTATCACTACCGATTGGACCTTGTGATAAAATTGCTCCAATGGCAAAATTACTTGCATCGGTTGTTAGAACGAATGGTTTTGTAAAGTCTAGGTATTGTAAAATATGATAATTTATTAAAAGATCTCCACATATTCTAAAACATTCTATGTACTACTCTGTTAATTCCACGGTTTATCCTTTCTTCAAACAAGATGTGAGAGGTTTTGTTAACTTAGCGAAATCATTTATAAATTTCCTGTAATATCCAAGTAATCCTAGAAAAGATTTAATTTCCTTCTGTGTTTTAGGTATTGGAAAGTTTTTAATAGCAATTATTTTATCAGGATTTGGTTTAATACCATTTGTGGTGACGAGATAACATAAAAATGAAATTTATTTTCGCAAAAATTTTGATTTAGTTAATTGAACTTTAAGATTAGCTTTTCTTAATTTTTGAAATATGTTCTCTAGACTATTAAGATGTTGCTGTAATGATGATGAAAATACAATTATATCATCTAAGTATACTAAACATGTTTTTCCTTGTAGTTCACCTAGCACATTATCCATTACTCGTTGGAACGTTGAAGGGGCATTTTTTAAACCAAATGGCATTCTTAAATATTGATAATGTCCTCCTTCTACAGTGAAAGCTTTTTTATACCCTACACCTATAGAATAGGTAAAGGGGCATATTAACTTTGGTATGGTGTTTGTAACCACCTAAAGGAAGCGAACAAGATATGGAAAAGTATATATATTTGTGATCAGCTTGACCGCCTGAGTCGATATAGCCATGTCCGTCCGTCCGTAGGCACGATAACTCAAAAAATAATGGAGCTATCTTGATGAAATTTTAACTGTAGATTACTAGGACTGAAAGTACGGCGGGGATTGCATATGGGCAAAATCGGCTCATGGGTTCGGATTCTGGACCTTTTAATCGATCGAAGGGCTAACGAACTTATATAAAAAATCACGATAACTCAACAACTAATGACGCTATCTTCATAAAATTTGTGCTGTAGGTTACTAGTAATGAAACTACTTCGGGGATTGCGTAAGGCCGGGATTGGACCATGGGTTCGGAACCTAGAACTTTTTGATCGAATTTAGGCCAAACGAGCATAATTCCGAAACCAATGAAGATAGAACCTCCAAATTTGGTATCAGGGTGTCCCTTCCTATTTCCTAAGCATCTTGGGAATCTGGGTCCCATTGGAGTACTGAGTCGGGGACCAGCCACACATTTCCGAAGACCTTAAAGCATATCTTTAAAATTAATAAAGATAACAACTTGAAAAAATGTAGAAGCTTCCAATTTGCCACAAGGGTGTTCTTTACTGTCTCTTGCGTGTTCCCCTAATTTTGCATCAATTGGAGAGGTGGTTCAGTACCCCTCTCAGACCTCCCAAGTTTTAAAAGCTTATAATCGAAATTACTAAAAATAGTTACTTAAAATTAAGATAGACCGTTCAAATTGTGTACAAGGGTTAACTGGTACTATAAGTAAAGCGCGGGCTGTATAAGGGCGAAATCAGCCCATGGGTTCGGATTCTGGACCTTTTAGTCGGTGTCAGGGATAACGAACATATATTAAAAATCACGATAACTCAACAACTAATGAGGCTATCTTCATGAAATTTGTGCTGTAGATTATTGGTAATGAAACTACGTACGGTGAGGATTGGACAATGGGTTCGAAACTGAGAACTTTCTGATCGAATTTAGGCCAAACTAGCGTAATTCCGAAACCAATGAAGATATAACCTTCAAATTTGGTATCATGGTGTCCCTTCCTATTGGGTAAGTGTCTTTGAAATTTGGGCCCCATTGGACTAGTGGGTCGGGGACCAGCCACTCAGTTCCGAGGACCTTAAAGCATATTTTCGAAATTAATAAAAATAGTAACTTGAAACAAATGTAGAAGCTTCAAATTTGGCCCAGGGTGTTCTTTACTATTTCTTCCGTGCCCCCCAAATTTGGGATCATTTGGACTGGTGGTTCAGGACCTCTCTTAGACCCCCCAAATGTGTAAAAGCTTATCATTGAAATTAATAAAACTAATAACTTAAAATTAGGATATAACGTTCCAATTGTATACAAGGGTTAACTAGTATTGAAAGTATGACGGGACTGCATATGGGCGAAATCGTACCATGTTTTCGGGTTCTGGAACCCTTGACAAGTTCAAGGACTAAAAAACATATATCTTAAAAACACCATAACTCAAAAAATAATGCCGGTATTTTGATGAAATTGAAACTACTAGTAATAAAAGTACCATGGGAATTGGTTCTGGTCGAGTTTAATTTCAAAGCCAAAGAATATATTTCCTATGTCCTATGTGTCTCCGAAATCTAGACTTAATTGTAGTGGTTCAGCTATGTTCAAAGGTACTTTCTGCATTTATGTAAAATTTATTTGAATATTTAAATGAATTATATGAAAAGGTCTACATTTGTAATTGTATTTTAGAAATACATTTATTGCATATTTTGCGTTTATAAGCTTTTCTATTAGGTATATAAACTAACATTTAAAATAATTGCAATTTTGAAAAATTTGGATTATTAAATATATTATGCTTTGATTATCTTTTTATCACAAAATTTAATAATTAGAATTTTTTCATTTTGTAATTGAATTGGAATAAATATATTTTCATTTATTTCAAGTTTGTTTGTTTTTTAATATTTTTAAATAGATAAATTAGTAAGAATTTGTAATATTTTTTAATAGATAGTGTAATTAGAAAATGTTTTTAGTATTATAAAGTTAATTTGGTTAGCTATGTCTTACGATGAAATTAATAACAGCTTTTATGGTGTTAAAATGACTTATGGATATTTCCTTAAATTTGAACCAAATAGGTGTAGGGTATTTCTAAGTCGGTTGCACCGACTGACTGTTTCTTTACTTGTTTTCTACATCTTTTGGGTTCATTTCAATTTGGTAAAATCCACTAGCAAGATCTGTCGAAAAATACATACATCTGCCTAATTTATCTAAAATATCAGTAATATTGGGAATAGGATATTTATCTGTAATTGTTTTTTCATTTAATTTCCTGTAATCTATCACCAAGCGCCATTTTTGTTTACCATCTGAGTCAAGTTTTTTAGGAACTATCCAAATTGGTGCACTCCAAGGTAAGTAACTTGGTCGTATAAGAGCCTTGATTTAACATTTCATTAATTTGTCTTTTAACTTCGTCTTTATGAATAAAAGGATATCTGTACGATTTTGTAAAAATAGGAATATCATCTGTTGTTCTAATACTATGTTTAATTTGGTTACTAAAGGTCAATTGTTGTTCTTCATTATAAAATATTTCTTGAAAATCTGGACAAACTTTTATAATTAATCTCTGTCCCTCCTTATTTAGATGAGAAAGACGCAAATAATTTTTTAAATCATATTTAGGAATCGGAATATTTTCAAAATTTTTATTATATGAGATATTGAAGTTATTTAATTCGTAATAAGTCTCTCCAAGTGGTTCTACTTCTAATGGTTGATCCAAAATTACAGTTTGATCTTTTTCCGAAATATTACTTAATTTTATGTATATACTAGCTAATACCCGGTGCGCGTTGCTGCGCCTCTCAATGGAGTTTTAATTGAAGTTGATGTTACTGCAAAATTTTAACACAAAAATTTCACATGTAAATTTTAAAATGTATGAAAGCAATTTTTTTAAAATGATTTTTCTAGGATTATTCTAGTAATTTTTGAAACTTTCTGTAATTCAAAGCAATACAAACTGCTTTCCAAAATTTGACGTAATTTACTTCAAAAAATTTTTTGACGACTAATAGTAGGACCGACTGTTAACAAACTCAACTCTATTTTCAAGTTGCTTCACACATCGGTTAAATCGTAGGACCGACTGTTAACAGTCTCAACTCTATTTTCAAGTTGCTTCACACAACGGTTAAACCGTTTCTAATTTAGAGTAAAGTAACCAAAAACTTTATAAAAAGCTGTTGGGCCGCAATGGGTTAATGGAACTAACCAAATTTTTTTGAGGCTTTCCTTTTAGCCGAAGCAGTACTTCCCAAATTTTGACTATATTAGCTTCCAAAATTATTTTGACCAACCGTCGGGCCGACATGGGTTAACAAATTCCAAATCGTTTAATAGTGTCAACTCAATTCTCACAGATGATCACGTATACAAAATTTGAAGTCAATTGGTCAAACCGTTTCTAATTTAGAACAAAGTATTGAAAAAACCTACAAAAAGCTGTTGGGCTGCAATGGGTTAATGGAACTCAACAAAATTTTTTTTGGGGCTTTCTTTTTAGCCAAAGCAGAATTTCGTAAAATTGGACAAAATTTAGACCCAAAATGTTTTTTGACCATCCGTCGGCCCGACATGGGTTAACAAATTCCAAAACTGGTAATAGTGTCAACTCAATTCTCAAGGAGCATCACGTATACAAAATTTGAAGTCAATTGGTCAAACCGTTTCGAATTTAGAGTAAAGTATTGAAAAAACCTATAAAAAGCTGTTGGGCCGCAATGGGTTAATGGAACTCAACAAAATTTTTTTTGGGGCTTTCTTTTAAGCCAAAGCAGAATTTTGTAAAATCGGACAAAATTTGGACCCAAAATTTTTTTTGACTACCCGTCGGCCCGATATGGGTTAACAAATTCCAAAACTGTTAATAGTGTCTACTCAATTCTCAAAGAGCATCACGTATACAAAATTTGAAGTCAATCGGTCAAACCGTTTTCATTTTAGAACAAAGAAGTTTAAATACTTGCTATTACTATTAGAGTGGGTTTGAGAATTACATCTCCATTATAATCATGATTTCCATTTATAGAGACTGGTAGTTTAACAATTTTCTTGGTTTTAGATGGGATTGTGAGTCTTAAAGACTGAAAATTTTTCAACTCAATTGGTAGTATGGAGTTTTCAGTGATTAATCTTTTATTTTGTAAGTCCACTGTTATCTTCAAGGTTGTTAGAATATCGAACCCGATTATTCCATTGAAATAGTTGTGAAATTTAAATACTACAAAACGTAAAGATTGTTTCGGATTATTAAATTCGATAAAGTTAGGTAAGTTTATTTGTGTCTCTATTTCATAAGATTGTAGTATCGTTGTAATTTTTATTGGTTTTTTTACTGATATTGTTGCAATATTAATGTATGGTAAGATACTACCGTTTGTACTTAACTCTAAGTAATTTGGCGATGGGTCGAGGCGTTCTGTTGAAAATTTACGTCCTCTATTTCATTAATTCCATCAAAATTTGGTTTGTTCTAAGATTCATAATATTGATCAAGCGTCCTTTGATAATTCGCATTAGGTAAGAGATTATTATTATCTGAAGAAGAGTCTCTTAATTGTTCGTTAATATTACCAAAATTCATTGGTGAATAGGAGTTCAAACGATTGGTTTTACTAAATTTAATTGTATTTATTCTTTGAAAGGGTTTATTCGTTCTTAATTGAGCATTTCCAAAATTGACATCCACTTCCATAGGCTCAGGACGATTAGTATTATTTATGTGTTGTCTATACACGTTAGTTGGTTGAAAGTTCGGTTTTCTATGAAAATTATTTGGTTCATGACGCGAAAAATTTGTATGTGGTTTATGTAAATTATTAAAATTGAAATTATATTTATTCGGAGTATATGTATTCCGAATTGGATTATGATTTATGTAATTTTGTCTTTATTGATATCCTTTATTTTGATTATAAGAAAACCTATTATGAAATTTAGGTTTGTTATTGAATTGGATATTCTTATTATAAGAGGGTTTTGTCTGTAATATCGATGGAGTAGTAGATTTCATATAAAATATATTTTGTTCCTTTTCACAATATGCGAAAGCTTCTGATAGGATGAGAGGTTTCATAGCACGAAATGTAGATCCTAAAGGCTCTCTTAGTCCCGTTAGGAAAACGTTCAAGCACATTTCCGAATAAAGTATTCTTTTGGATTTTATTATTAATGGATTGGATTCATGAATCTGTAAATTATTGTTGCTTGTGGAAAAGATTTCAATAATTTCACCATAAAATTGTTTTATAGTTTTATTATTTTGCTTCATTGCATGAAGGTCTTTTATTAATGACGTTTCATTCCTTTTATCAGAATAATGTAAAACTAAATTATTCTTTATATCAGCCCAGCATAAAGTTGTACCATCTATGTTCAACACCTCGTTCGCTGGTCCTTCAATTTTATTTCTAATGGCCCTTAACAAAATATTATGGTATGCGGATCAAGTAAATCCGTCACTTTTATATAATTCTCCTAATATTTCCTCTACATTATTTCTGAAGTCATATAAAAGTCTGGCATTACCGTCAAATTTTAAGTCTTTAATTGCGTCCGGTACTTTTAGAGAATTTACAATATCTGTTGAAGTCATTACTGGAATACCTGGATGAATAACATCATTAGGTACTACGTTAGGTATTACGTTAGGTATTACTTGAGGTTGAGGTGAGTTATTTTCTTCCATTATAAAAAATATTATTTAAAAAAAAAATAAATTATTTAACAAAAAAAAATTTTTAATAGAAAACCGTTCCAAATTGAATTCTCCTCTTACAAGAATTTTAACTTTGATTCTTTTTTTTTGAATTTATAAAACAAAATAATTAAATAGGTATTTAAGTTTTTCTTAAAAAAATTTTATAATTATAGTAAAGTAATAATTAATTTAATATAGTATAATAAAAATTAAATATAGTAAAATTTTAATTAAGAACAATATTTTAATAATTTCAAATTTTAAATTTAATATAATATAATATAATATAATAATTAATAACTACTAAATTTATATTTCAATAAAACTTAAAGTAAATTTAAACAAATAAGTTATAGTTTAATGCTTTTAATAAAATTTATTTATTTGATTTTAGTATACGAGTAGAAGTTCCAATAAAAAATTTTCTTAATAAATTTAATTTTTAATTTAACAAAAAATTTATTCATTAATTCACTATTTCAAAATTCATTAAAATTTCTGCAAAATTTTAAAATTCTAAAAAATATATTTTTTTTTTGTAAATATTTTCAGTTGTTTTGTCAGTTTTGGTCAATTTTCATATAAAAGGATGATATTTAATATCCAATGAATTTAAGGATATTTAATTAGATATTAATTTAATTGAATTGCATTCAGAATTCAATTTAATAGACAGATCTTGTGGATATTCCTTCTCACAGATCGTATCTATATATAAGAAAAATAGCTCCTTTTTTATATATATATTATTTCTATTTTATTTAATTGATTGGTAAGACTTGCTGATATTTTATCTCACACAAATCATTTACCTAATATATATACTTATTATTTTATTAGTGGAAACTATATTTTCTTTAATAATTATAGGTGGGATTTGCTGATATTCTATCTCACACAAATCATATACCTAATTTATATTTTTCTTTTTAATATATATATAATCTTTTTTTTTTATTAATTTTTTTCTTATTTTTTTTTTTTTTAATAAATAGGTAGATCTTGCTGATATTCCATCTCACAAATTCATACCTAATATTTTTTTCAATATATATTATTCTTTTTTATACATTTAATTTTCTTATATATTTTACTCTTTTTTTTTTTTTTTATTTTAATTAGTACCTAGGTTGAACTTGTGGATATTCCATCTCACAGATCATACCTAGCATATATTTTTTCTCTTCTTTTTTTTGATATATATTTATTCATTTATTTTTTTTCTTTTTAATATTATTTATTTTTATAACTAACTACTAAAATTATAATGATCAATAATTTTAAATAACTTACATAATGACAAAACTGTAAAAACATCTTACCAAATACATTCTGAAATTATGTTTGAATACCTTCAAAAATTCTTAGATTCAATCTTCAATGGTTGAATTTAAATGTTGATATTATCACAGTTAATATTTGTTTTTTTTTTTTTTTTTTAAAGTTGATTTTATATGTTGATATTATTAATAAAGTTGACTTGAAATGTTGATATTATTAAAGTTGAATTTATATGTTGATATGTAGGATTTTGCACTTAAAAATTAAAATAAACTTAACAATAACAAGTGTACTGTTAGTATGCAAGCACTTTCGGTTCGTTTGTTGAGTTTAACTTTTTCATTTTATTTAAAATAAATATAGAATATAGTTAATGGAATATAATTTTATTTTTTCATTAACACAAAAGTCTTTTTTTTTTATTTCTATAACTTAACTAAGTTCTTTATATTTATGCACTAAATTTATTTTATTTAATTATTTTTCTTATATTCGTTCTTATTAAATATAATTGTTTTTAAACTTATAATATGTTCATTATATTATTTAAATTGTTTTTGTTTTTATAAAACTATAACAGTTAATATAACTGTTTTTAAATTTATGCACTAATTTTATATTATTTAATTTATTTTTTATCTTATAAATTTATACACTAATTATATATTATTTAATTTAATTTAAACTAAAACACGCGAAATGAAGCGCATCCTACCCGACTGCGCCAAATACATTTTTCGTATTCTTTTTTAATAAAAAAACTAAAACAAATAAAAATAAAATTTATAGTGCTTTATTGAATGACAAAATATATCCATAATCTTAGAATGACGAATAATCTAAAAATAATGACTCTTAATTACCAAAATGCATCTATTTATGCTATTTAAAACAAAGGAAAAGTTTAAACAAAGAAATTAGATAAAAAGCCTTAGCTTGCACATTCTTTAATATTCAATATATTTATATGACTTTGTTATCAGATGAATCTTAGAAATAAGTTACAATAAAAGATAGCCTAATTGAATTTAAATATAATTATAGATAAATAATTATGAATAATTATGATTTTGCTTATTCAGGTGCATCCTATATTATTATAATAATAACAATAAATAGAAAATATGAATAAAACTTATTATGAGTTATGCTGGATATGTAACTCGTGCGTTTAAAAATTTAATTTGTCGGTGTGAGCTAGTCGAACTTATGTAATCATTTAATAGCTTTGTTTATTAGAACGCTAATTTTATCTTTCAACCTTAATGAACAGCTGGACCAGTTACAAAATTGTATCTGATGTGCGAAATAATATGAGAATAATATAACTCATCTGCAGTTTTTTTATTCAATATAATTCCACTTCTTCTGAAGGCACCCAGCAGAGGCACAATATTTTTTACTAATTTATTAATATGCTCTTCACACTTCAGTTTTTTATCAATTACAACTCCAAGGTATTTATATGCAGGAACTATTTCAATTTTAGTCTTATTTACCAATAGATTGGGATTTATATCAATTTTATTCTTTATTTTATATATTACTAGCAGATTTACCCAGCGTTGCCTGGAAGCTTGCAAATTGTAAAAAAGCTAGATTCAGCCAATTTTTTGAAATACTACTTTGCTTATAAATGAAGCCTCAAAAAAATATTTGTGGAGTTTCGTTAACCCATTGTGGCACAACAGCTTTTTATAGGTTTCTCCGTTGCTTTGCCATACATTAAAAATGATTTAACCGATTCTTCAAATTTTGTATATGTGTTTCTCTTTGAAAATGAAGTTCACTCTACTAACAGGCTTGGAATTTGTTAACCCCTGCCGACTAGACGATTGTTCAAAACAAATTTGTAAGTAAATTACGTTCAATTTTTGAAAGTAGGTACAACTTCTTTGAATTAGGGGAATGCTTAAAAATGTTTTGTCGAGTTATTTTAACAATTTGTTTGAACGATTATCTGTAATTTTCTATACGTTTTTCTTCTGCTTCTTGACAATTTGGTGCTCCTTGAAGATAGAGTTGAGGATGGTAGATTTCCGACGAATAATGTTAACTGAATTAAAATGACTATAGGTCAAAAAAGTATACTAAATTTGCCATTATTTCATTATACTAAGTAAATAGAAGTTTACTTGAATTGCCAGCGTTTGAATAAAACATAGTTGATGGTTAAGAAAACGTTTAAAAATCTGCTTTTCAACTTATATTTTGTTTAGTACTTACCTGAAAGTTGTACTACGCTCTTCCTCGTTTTTTTATGATTTTATGAAAGAAATGTAAGCTTCTTTTTTGGAAAAACTGTCTTAAAATACTATGTATAATATATTCGAAACTATTTTTTGGTTTTTAGATTTTATTTGAAGAAAACTGTAATTTTACACTGAAATCTATTATTAAAAAACAACAAAGTAGATAAAAAACAAACACTTACGAAAAAATGTAGAGAAGGAAAATTTTATGTTATTTAAATTTAAAGATATTATTATTCGGATTATTTATTAGCTTTATTTTTATTATTATTAATATTATCTCATTTAGCTTTTGCACTATTTTAGACAATTTAAGGAGAGCAAAAAATTAGTCTTATTAATTGAGTGAGCTTTTGGAATAAAGGTTAACTTGCGTTAATACCCAAAATTAGAAAATTTTATTGAATCTTTGTTCAAAATGCGTAAACAGATCAAAACCAAATTAACACTGTGGGTTTTTATAATTAAAATGCTGGTACAAAATTTTCAATAAAATTCTTTTAATCGTTTAAGCAAATAACATTTATAGAAAATTTCATGGCGTCGTCGTGGAAAACTTAATCGAACTTAACTAAAGCAACCTTTTGTTTTTTGCAACCTCTCTTTTAGACTGCAAAATCAACCTGTAAAATTGGACACAAATCGGAAACACAAAATTTTTTGAAAGCCCGCTAGGCCGAAATGGTTTAATTTATTCCAACAAAATTTATACAACTAATTCCAGTTGCTAAGAGGAACATTTATGAAAAATTTCAAGTCAATTGGTCAAACCTTTTTGACTCGGCATCAAAAACATTGAAAAAGCTTCATTGCGCCCTCATGCCCAAACAGGTTAACCGAACTCAACAAAAATTTGTGCCAGACTCTCCTTTCGACTGCGGAACCAATCTGTGAAATTGGAAACAAATCGGAAACACAAAATTTTTTGGAGGCCCGTCAGGCCGAAATAGGTTAATTTATTTAGTTGTGGGCTCTCAGAATTACTCATTTAAAATTTTGTGACAATCGGACCAGTGGTTTTCACGTGAATCCCGGACAAACAAACAAACAAACAAACAAATAAACAAACAAACAAATAAACAATCAAACAGATTTTCGTCTTTATATACTAGATTTATTACCTTTTAACCAATTTTCGTAAATCCCCAAATCAATATTTACAAGAGTTTCAAGTTATTTACAGGTTCTAGCATTATAGATAATTAAAGTATTGTCAGCAATGATCTTATAGTTAGCCCGCAAATTCGCATACTGGATATTATGAATGTAAAGTAAATATAATGTAGGACCAAGTACTGATCCTTGAGGAACACCAATGTTTATATTATTTTCTGTACTAAAAACTACATTAATTTTTGTAATAGTTATTTTTTAGATATTCAGATATGAGTGGAGTACGTTATTAGCTGTACCCCTTATTCCAATTTCATGCAATCTGTTAAGTAAAATATTTTGATTTACTGTATTGATCCTGTATTCTGGAATTTATAACCTTTTCAAATACTTTTCCAATACGGGAATACTTTCCCTCGAGAGCGCAATTGGTCTGTAATTTGATACATCCAATGTTGACCCAGATTTAAAGATAGGTACAACTATACTTGATTTAAGAGACTCAGGATATATACCAGTATTTAGACATCTATTTATCAAGCATACAACATGTTTTAAATCTGAAACAGAAACATTGTCACCTCCAGGAGAGCTATTTTTTAATTGCATGATGATGTTAAGTAATTTTATCTGCTAGTCTGCTACCGATTGAACTGAAGTAAGAATTGAAGAAATTTGCAATTTCAAAGCTATCACATGTTCTGATTCCATTACCGTTTTTTTCTTTAATAACCTTGCTCGACTCAATTGATTTTTTTAAGACGACATTATTTAGAACTTTTAAAATTTTTCTTTGGTCACCACCAGCTAGCTGTGGTTTATCATTAAAATAATTTTGTTTGGCTTTAGTTATTTCATACGTCACCTTGTTTTTTGCATTTTTAAAACTAGCTTTAATATCTATATCGTTACGCTGCTTTTTGAACTTTTTTAACAAATTATTATTCCTCTTTTTGATCATATTTAATAATTCCTTTGTCATCTAATGCTTATTGTTTCTAACTCTTCGGTGTTTTAATTGTAGAATTCACCTTTGCTTTTTGCAATATTTTTATAAGGTCGTCCACATGACATTTATTTATTTCAAGTAACTTTCTAACATTTTCATCATATTTCTTAAAATTTGTGTTTTAATTTTCCCTTTTAAAAATAGGTTCAATCTTTCTTAAAACTTTATTTAATTTGACACTAACCGCTTTATCATCCAGATTAACTCTACCGTGAAGTTTAATGTCAAAGTCAAACTTTTCTAGGTCTGTCAGAATATGGTCGATGATCGTAGAAGAATATTCAGTCACTCTCGTAGCAGATTCATAACTAAGTACGTTTTTTATGGTAACTCCGTTAGATTCTAACATCAATTTATAAGATCTGGAGAGCTCTGTGTCTGTTAATAAATCAATATTAATTTGTTAAAAATTAAATCCAGATGTGTTAGTAAATCGCTATAGTTATCACTTGGTTTTTTGTAGGTAACTGCAATTTTTAAGGATGGGGAAGTGTTATTTAACGAAATAATTATAGTATTGAATTGCTCAAATATTTCTAACACCGTATACCGAATGTTATGCTTAATAAATATAGCGGTTCCACCTCCTCTTGATTCCACCTCCTCTATCTTTAACAAAAAGTTCGATTTCAGTCATATTGTTCCTTAAACTTCTAGCGTTGAAATGCACCATATTTATATTATTGTGTTTGTTACGTTTCATGGTTTACTAATCATATAATTTTGCCAAGACTCTCTAATTTTTTGTAAGTGTGCTCTGTATTTATTATCAATATGTCTCCTAAAATAAGCTAAATCTTTAAGTACTTCGCTTTTTGATATTCCGGTGCTATCATGATATGCAAAATATAAATTACTGAATTCTACATAGCTATTTGGCAGCCCTTCTTGATGAATAAGTACTTTTAGACTTGTTTGCGTAATACCATCATAACAAATATCTTCTTTATCTTGAAAATATGATAAAAATAATCTCACATTGTTGTAGATTCTGTGTTCTCTTAATCTAGATAAGGCATACGTATTCTCACCAGACTCAAGAGATACTTATAAAGATAATTGTTTGTGTTGTGTTTATACTTAAATTTCATATTTATATACCGGAGTTACTGAATGAAGCAACAAGAAGGTGAATTTTGGGGAAAATGGCTTATCAACCAAATGATGACAATGTTACCGCAAATATAAGAAATATTCTTCTCGAACTTGAAGATGAAGGGTATAATGATAATGATGACGATATGTTAGATTTAGAATATGTTTGTGAAATTGAATATATATAAAATGTCTAAATGAGTTATCACAAGAAGAGGATAGGATGATTGTGCTACATCGTTTAATATTATGCAAAAATAAATATCGCTGGAATGAAAAGGGAGCTAGAATCGAATCCCGTGGAAAAAATCTTAAATTAGGCTCTGAAGCACGGAATCTTCTTTTGAATAAGAAAAATTAAAAAACAAGTAAAAAAGCAGTGAGTCGTTGCAACAAATTTAGTCGCCTGGAGTTGCAGCAAATCATTTCTATAAGAAAAATTAGGACGTTTACGGAGACCACGGGACCTTTTAAACCACATGTGAAAGCTACCACCATATCTGGTAAACATATAATTTTAACATTTCGAGGTACAATGCCGAATGAATTAAAAACAAGTAAAGAAACAGTCAGTCAGTGCAACCGACTTAGAAATACCCTACACCTATTTGGTTCAAATTTAATGAGAAGTCCATAAGTCATAAAAAAATTTAAGTATTTATTAAATTTTCTGCAATAACAAATCTCTTTAATTAATTTATTAGGCATTATTTCAAATCAAAAATATTAAACAAAATTCTTAAGTTACATAATTAATTTTTATATGATTAGTTAACATATTTTTATTTATTTATTTATTTTATTTATTAAAAAATTAGATAGAGAGTAAAAACTGGTATAAATCTCTCTTTTAAACTAACTTACAACTAATTTAATATTTAAAATTATAATAAATATTAATAAAAATTTAATACACAATTTAAAATTTTAGATACTATTACAATTTTTTTTTTTCATTTTCTTATCAATTTTTCAATTATTTAGTTGGGGTAGTACAGCTACCAATCGTTTGTTGAATAACCTTATGTTTGAAGCATATTTTATATTCGCAGGAAGACTATTAAAGATTTTTGAGCCATTAAACAAAATATTTCTTTTACCCTTTTCAGTTCTAGGTTTTTCTACTTGATAATGGTCCGCACTTCTTATATAGTAGCTATGAATTGAAGCATTTGTTTGTATTTTTAAATTGTTTTTGATTAAGTTATTTGATAGTTTGTAAATCAACTTGCAGTTTTCTAACTGAACTAATGTCGTATTTGCAACTTTGACTCCAAACTGGAATTAAATACCGTCAACTTGCAGTTTTTCTTTTCAGTTATAGCTTTCTTTAAATTATCTATATGTATTTTCCAAGATAGATCTTAATCTATAATTTACCGATAGGTTAATGTTTTCTTTATTTTTTTGTTTAAATATGATGCGTTCAGTGTTAGAGACGTTAATTGTTTATCTCTTATGATTTAACCACTCACTAACTTTGTATAAATCATTATTAATATTTTCTTCCAGATTTTTGTTGTTTTTACCTTTGGACACAATAATTGTATCATCATCAAACATTGAATAATGTCCACTTAGCCCAATTTTGTTGAAGCTATTTATTTATTTATTTATTTGAACCAAAACAAGGTTTTTACAAAAAAAATTCTTAAAACTAAAACTTATAATTAACATGAAATTTGATTACATAGCAAAAAATTTTAAATACTTTAAAAATCAAAAGTTTATTTATTTGTTTATTTGTAGAAAATGCATACAAAGCATACAGTTGAAATTAAATTTATGAATACTAACTGTATTAACTAACTGTATAAGGTAACTAAATTAAAAAATAATATGAACTTGAAGTGTAATATGATATAATGAAGGTTAAAATTATTGTCTTAGGTCATGAATGAATTTTAAGTTTAATTTACGTTTAAAAGTGTATCGAGAAATTTGTGTAGAATAAAGATGACTGTGTTTATTAAATGTAATGCAACATTTCTTTATTGGTTCATTTTTTCCATATTCAGTTCTATGAGTATTTTTAACTAAGTATTTACTGCTTCTCGTATTTCTCGCACCATTGTTTATTTTAAAGTTATCCAATAAATACCGAACGTCAATGTTTTTTCTTAAGACGTCAAAAGTAAAGCGGGAAGAAAGAATTTGCCTGCGTAACGTTAACATATTCAATGAATTAAGTCTTACGAGATAGTTAGGCAGAATTGAATAATCTCTAAGATTATATTGATTTCTTAAAGCGAAAAGAAAAAATTGCTTTTGCACGGAGTTTATTTGAAATGCAGGATCCCACACAATATTACTATATTCAAGAATAGAACGTACTAAAGAACAATAAAGAGCTTTAGTTACAGCAATGTTGCTAAACTCTTTAGCTCTTCTTTTTATAAATCCGAGCATTTTGTTTGCCCTGGAAATCATATACTCATAATGAAGATGGAAGTTCAGTTTATCATCCAACAGAATCCCTAAATCGGTAATGCTTTTAACCCTTCCAAGGGTTACATTATTTATATTATAACCGAATGAAATGGTAGATCTCTTACGTGTAAATTTATAACCTTGCATTTTTCAATGTTTAGTTCTAGTTTATTAGAGAAGCACCATTCTTGTAGAGAATTAAGATTTGTCTGAAGTAATGCAACATCAGAACTATTTTTAATTACATGATAAATCTTGAGATCGTCAGCAAATGCAATATGTGACACATCGAAAAGTTTACTAGAAAGATCGGAAATGAATATATTAAACAAGAGTGGTCCTAAGTGGCTACCTTGTGGTACTCCTGATGTAACATTAATTGGGTCCGACAAAAATCTTTGAAATTTGATATTTTGCGATCTATTTGTAATATAGGAGAATATCCAGTAAAGAAAAGAGCCCGAATTACCTAAAGTTGCAAGTTTGTTTAGTAGAATTTTTTGATCAACACGATCGAATGCTTTGCTAAAGTCCGTGTAAATTGCATCAACTTGGTACCCACTTTTCATTTCATTAAGGATTTTAGAAGTATAAACTAAAAGGTTTGTTGTTGTGGAACGACCTTTTCTGAATCCATTTTGTTGTTCGTTTAGTTTTGTATTTATGATGGGCGTAATTTTGTTTACAACAATTTTTTCGAACAATTTTGGAATAGTCGATAAAATAGCAATGCCACGGTAATTTTCGACGAATGATTTATCTCCCTTTTTATGAATAGGGGTAAGATAAGAAGATTTCCAAACAAGAGGGAAAATACCTGAAGAAAGAGATTTATTAAAAATATAATGAAGTGTATAAGTTTGATAACTAACACTGTTGTATAAAAAAGTCGGTGGGATTAGGTCAGGTTCTATACCCTTTTTATTTATTATGTAAGAGAAATCGAAATCAAATGGAGAATCGTGTGGACGATAAACTTTTTGAAAAGAATTAGCAAAAAACTTCCAGATAGTTTTAGGACAAGAAGAAACCGTATTGTCTTTTGACATTGAGCTTGGATAGCCGTAAGTTTTGCGTTTTGTATTAACGAAGGTTAGATTTTTGTTTAAATTCAAAAGCAAGATCCTTATACTTGTCCAATAAGTCATTATAAGGCTCTTTTGAATTTTGAATTATTTTGTATAGTTTGTTGCGTTGGTTACACAATGTCCTAAGTACACCGTTGAGCCTAGGTTCGGTTGTTTTGTCTCTTTTGCAAATTTCAGGAACAAAAGAGTTGATTATCTCAAATAGCTTTGTATAGAATTGAGTAATCATTAAGTCAATATCCTGTTCGATTAACAGGTCGTCCCAACTAATAACTGATAAAGCAAAATTAATGCTTTGATAATCAGCATTAAAGAAGTCATATACAAAAATATTATTGTAAAATTTAGTAAAAAGTGGTATAGAAGTGGAAAATTCAAAGATGATTGCGTTATGATGTGGAGTGTTAGTAAAAAGGTTTCTGCATCATCAGCGAGTCTTACCACCACTCTATCATATGCATTCGAGAATGCAAGATCCAACCATTTGTTGTTATTCGGAAAGCAGATAATTTTTTGTAAATCATTACCATAAAATGAATTAATAAAATCGAAATCTATTTCTTCCTGAAAGCTGATTGGTAGTAACAAATTATCAGATTTGTCAACTATAAAAGATAAGGAAGGACGATTAAAGTCCCCAAAAATTAAAATTGAATCATCCTCATTCATATTCGATATAACAAGTTGATATATCTCGAAAAATTCAGAATTTGAGGAATTGTCAGAATTTGGAGGAAAGTAAACAATACCAAGGTATAAAAAATTGGTATATAAGTTTACCTTAATGAATTGGTGATCAAAAGAATAGCAAGCCCTAGTGATTAATGCCACACTAGGTAAATTATTGTTTACAGCAAGTCGAATACCACCACCACGGGAACAATTAGTAACAAGATAATCCCAAATTTCTTCATTTACGAAGGAATTACATAAGCTTAATGAAGGTTAGGGCCAAGAACTGTTCCTTGTGGAACTCCAATTTGCAGACTTGCTTCTTCACTAATGATCATTTACTCTGGTTTTGATTTTCTAGGTCTTATAACATGTAGAAACGTCTTAGTTTTCAATAGATACAATTCTAATTATATAATTATTAATTATTGATTAAGCCATTAATTTGAACCCAATGGCAAACGGTAGCTGAGTCGAGTCGAAAACGAGAAAAGTCTTTTCACTTTCACTGGGATTCGAACCCGGACCTTTCGCATGAAAGGTCGACACTCTAACCACTGTGCCACCCAGCCGTTTATTAGTGTATCATGATTTACGGTTTCAAAGGCTTTCATAATTATTTTTATCTAACGCCATATTTCTGCTACCGTTTATAAAACCAAATTGGTGGTCATCAATTAGATTTGAATTAGTAAAAAATGCAATTAAACGACGTTTAATGACCTTTTCAATAATCTTGGATAGACATTTTGTCAAAGATATTGGTCTATAATTGTTTATATTTGTTATTTTTTCTGATTTAAAAATTGGAATGATAGTACATTCTTTAGCCCTATTTGAAAAAACACCAGTCGATATTATATCAGAAAGCTTGTTTGATATTATGCGCCTATTTGATTGTATATGTTTTATTGTAATGCCATCTAGGTCTTGAGATGAATTAGTTTTAAACGAGTTTATAATTTGTGTTATTTCATAGAGTTTTGGTTTATGTGATCCTGTGTACTTATTACATTGTTTGTTTGGTTGATGATATCCGATGGTAGCAAGATGATAATTTAGAATATTAGCGGTTTCTAAATCAGAAGTAGGGATTTCACCAGTGTTCTTCATTACGTGTATTATCGAATTGTCTTTAGAAATCTTTTCAAATAATTAAAATTTAAATGCTTTTTTTTTGTAGAATATGAACGAAATTAATCCTAAAGCAGCTTGGCGATTAATGGAATTATCAGTCAAGAACAATTAGTATAAAATTATAACGTTATTATAGAGATGAAATGTTTGAATTTTATAAAATGTTTGAAAATAATAAAATAAAATTAATAAAATTTAAATGCTTATTAATAACTTTCCATAGCTGTTGAGGGTTGCAATTTTCACTAATTTGATTGTAAAAGTAGTTATCCTTTGCTTCTTTTATTAATTTTTGAATATAATTTTTAATTCTTTTATACCTACTTTGCAGATCACAGTTGTTTTTATTTTTACGAACCTTAGCATAAAGTTTATTTCGTATTTTGATTATATTAAGTATAAAAGGAGTAATCCAGTAGTTTTGTTTCCGCTTTCTAACTATTCTTATTTAAGAAACTAATGCTTTACAATCAGATTGGCAACTGCAATTTACACCTTGACGAGTAATTCCGTTCATAAAGTAACATAGAGTATTCACGTAGAACCAAAAAGTTAGACAAGTTTTTTTATTTCGTAAAATCAAATTTATAGTATTTTAGTTTATTTTTATTTTAATTTTTAGTTTTTTTTATTTTTTTGTTTGAATGCTAATCGACGTATGTACATTTGTATATAATTCTCTTTTTTTTTTTTTTTTTTTGTGTATGTATATATGTATGTAATTTTTTAATAATTTTTAGGTTTTTAACTACTAAAAACATATAAAATTACAAATTTTTGTTTATCTTATTAAAAATTTGTGTTATTATTTAATTTAGAATTCTAAAAGGGGAAAAGCCGGGTAAAATATATTATGGTAAAATATATTATGGAAAAGTATATAAATAAGCTTTCAAAATTCATATTTCATTCGGCATAAAAAACCCTTTAAGTGTGTAAATACACATTATAAAATATACATATGTATGTATGTATTTTGCAATGTCTTTAGTTCTGCCGGAACCATAATCAGAAAAACCACTAATTTCATCCAGTGCACTATTATAGTATAGCCTTCTAATGGCTATTTCATCGAATACCAATACAGCCAACCTTTGAATTAAATCTTTTTTCTGAGAATATAATGCCTAACACATTTATATTTTTGATTTATTATAGTATAGCCTTGTAATGGCTACTAAACAATTGTCCATACATCGATTGACAAACAAACAAAATACAAATAAAGCAAAAAAATAATCTCAATTTGATTTTACTATGTATACCAAAAATACGGTCATCTTTTTACGATAATGGGGTGATTTCAAATCAACAAAATTGATTTATACATTGTACTTACAATTTAGTAGTTGTATTCTAATAGGTTTAAATTTCTCATTTATAAAGTTTCATAATGCAAGAGAAGTAAATTAAATATTGTTTTTTATATAAATTGCTGTTCCTCCTCTGCTGTTATTTTCTCTGCAGGAATGGGGATGGATGAAAATTCAGGAACCTGCATAAATGGAATTTCAGATGAATAAATCCATGTTTCATTTAATACAACAATATCCGGTGAATGTAATTTAATTAATAAAGTTAGATCATCAATTTTATTCCTCATACTTCTGGAATAATATTTATTGATTTATTGTTCAACATTTGCAGATGCGTGTCATATATGTATCCCAACTTTCTTTAACTTTTTGAATGCAGTCTCAATAGTTATTATCAATATGTATAATTCTTTCATGGTAAGTGAAATATATTTGACAAAGTTCTTTATACTTTGTTGGTAATCCATTTTGATTTATTAAGGCCTTTAAATTAGTTTGTGCAATGCCAGCATAACATATATCAGTATGTGTTAATTTTACTATTGGTGGTTCAAGTGCGATAAAATGGTCTTTCTTAAACAATTCAAATATTTTTTAAGGATTAAGCGTTTCACCTTTTACCCAATTCAAATAATTGCGATTTGTTATGTCATTTATATTGTTGATATTATAGTATTTTCATTTTTTAAATTATTATTTCCATTAATTATTATATTAATATCTTTGTTAAAGTTATTATTTGTGTTTATAATGTTTTTCTTATTACTCCATTACTTTGATAGATATTTGTTAAACGCATTGCCATTGTTGTTTTAGAAGCAGTTCCTTTTATTATTACTATTTTATTGTAATTTGCTGGTGTAGCAGTTTCATTTTTTGAATTTTCAATTTTTTCAAGTGGTTTTTTTCATATTTTTTTAACTATTTCGTTAGCATATAACTGTAATTCTAATAACCAGTTTTCTTTTTTATTAAGCTTGGTTTATTTATGCAAACTAGGCAGTTTTTCCTGAAAGTGTCGCGGTCATCATCTAAATTTAATTTCAGCCTCTCATTAGCTACAATGCAATTAATACATTTAGCTACTTTCTTCTCTTTGCACTCGCTGTTGCTATATTTCTGAAGACTATTTGAACAAGCTCCTTCATTTTTACACTCATCCGCTTTATGGTTGAACCCTTTACATTTAAAACATCTAAGCACTCTTAAGGCATCAAACACTTTGCAGCGTTCTCAACCAATTGAAACTTTTTCATTTCCAACTACTTTTGGAAAAGATTCCTTTTTTTTTTTTTTTTTTTTTATTCTAAAACCACAAACTAGGAATATGATCCTATGTACTTAACGTAGTTGTGATTGAATGGAATAGGATAGGGATGGAAAAAAATGAGGACAACGGGGAGTTAACTGGTAAATTCGTGAAGAATCCGTTAAGATTCTTCTTAAATTTGGGCAAATTATAAATATCAAAATTGCCACCTTTTGGAAATACAGAAGATGGTAATAGATTCCACATTTTTGCAGTTCTAACAACAAACGAATTACTATAACCAGTAGAGTACCACTTAGGAAGTTCCACATAGTAGGAATGCGCGTTTGCTGCCCCTCTGGTGGTACGTTGGAATTGTTTGAGAGGAGGCATCAGAGATTTTATTTCAACTGAACAAGTGTCATTACCTACAAGATATCTATAAAAAAGAGAAAGAGCTCCAATATTACGACGTATATCAAGTGCAGATATAGTATTACTCACATTGGGGTCATTAATTAGACGAATGGCGCGTTTTTGAACTCTATCGAGAAAGTTTAAGGAACTTAATGAGGCGCCAGCCCAAATGTGTGAGTTATATTCCATCTTAGGTCGTATATAAGCTTTATAGATTTTAGACAGGTCCCTTGAAGAGAAATACGACTTACACCTAAAGAGAAAACCCAAGCATTTGGCAGCATTTTTAGCTATATCAAAAATATGATCATTCCACATCATTTTTTGATTAAGCTGCATACCCAAAATGTTTAAGTTTTCTGATCGGTGTACGATTTCACCAAGAAACCTCAGACTAGGGTTATAATTGTTTCTTTTTAGCGTTATCTGACAGCATTGGGTTTTGGAAGAATTAAACTCCACTCTGTTTTTCGAACCCCAATTAGCGACTTTAACTAGATCGTCGTTAACCGAATTGGTCATAGACAGTCTAGCTGTGTCAACTGCAAAGGTTGTGGCATTTGACTTTCTCGGAAAATTGTAGGATGCCACCAGAGTGCTGTCATCGGCGAAACTGTGGATTGGATTGAGGGTAGAAGATAGAAGATCGTTGATAAAAATCAAAAAGAGTGTAGGTGCAAGGACGGATCCTTGTGGAACACCAGCGTTTATTTGATATGTGTCAGACGTGTAGCCGTCGACCAAGACACGAATGCAACGATTCGAAAGATAGCCTTCAATCCATTTACATAGAGTTGAACCCAGACCTAGAGCTTGGCATTTTTTCAAAAGAGCCGCATGCCATACTCGATCGAAAGCTTTTGAAATATCCAGAGCAACAACAGTACACTCACCAGAGTAGTGGATACTGCTGTTAAGTTTACCGCTGAGGTATGTCATAAGATCGCCAGTAGATCGGTTGGATCTAAAACCGTATTGGCGATCATGTAAGATACCTCTTTCATCTAGATATTTCCTAAGCTTCCGGTTTATGATTGTTTCCATGACTTTAGAAATTATCGAAAGAATAGCAATAGGTCTATAGTTTGAGGGGTCGCTTTTGTCACCTTTTTTGGGAATTGGTGAAACATGAGCAGCCTTCCACTGACTGGGATAGATGCCAATCGAAAACGATAGATAGAAAAGGTTGCGCAGAGGTTTCGAAATAGAGAAGGCAGTATTTTTTAGAACCATAGCAGGGATACCATCAGGACCAGTCGACTTTTTATCATTCAGATTCTTCAGAACTTTCACTACAGCTCGGGTCCTGAAGTAAATTTTTCCAAATCTACAGGATCTATCTACTTCAGGAATTGTTGGTGGAAGTTGAGCTGTAGGAGGGAGTGTGGAATTTGCCGCAAAAAGTTTTGCAAACAGGTTAGCTTTACCAACCGAATCTGAAATGATATCGTCGTTTTTATCAATCAAAGGAGGGAATGAAGATTTACAAAAGTTCTGCTTAACGCTTTTAGCGAATGTCCAAAAAGAACGATTGCAGTTGGGTTGGTGGAGAATTTTATGCTTCAACCTCTGGTTATGCAGAAACTTTTGTTGACTGATAATTTTTTTACACTCATTTCGAGCCACTTTATAACTTCCACGTGATGCCTCCGAATCATTAGCCTTGTAAAGCTTGAACTTTTCCTCTTTGTTCTTGATGGCCCTTTTGCAAATGTCATTAAACCATGATTTGGAATTTGGTTTCACTGATTTATACGATCTAGGTATAAACAATTTCATACCTAGCATTATAGTTTTACAAATGACATCAGCAAAAAGGTCAACATTCCTATGGCGAAAGTACATGGACCAGTCGAAGCCTTTTAAAAAACAGTTCAGGCCATCCCAGTTAGCCCGGTTGTAATGCCAGACTACTCTTTTCGGGATTACGCTCGTACTAGCCGTTGTACCTGTAGGGAATGTAGCTTTAACAAGGCAATGATCGGAGTTGCCAAGTGGAGAGTTAACAGAAATTGTGTATTTTTCTGGATTTGTGGTTAGAAAGAGGTCCAAAAGATGTTGATTATGGAAATTCTGGTCAGGAATCCTCGTTGGGTTCTTAACAAGTTGAGAAAGTTGGAAGAGATTGGAAAATAGTTCAACTTGCCTGCCTTCTGGGGAATTGTGACTGGAGTAATGGAGCCAGTTCTTGTTGTGAACATTGAAGTCACCAGCGATAGCAACCTCAGCATCCGGGTGTTGTTCCAGGATTGAATTGATGTTATCGGATAGTTCCTCAATGACCATAGTTGATTCTGACTCACTTGCTTGGGGTGATCTGTATAAGAAACAGAAAAATATTGTAGACTTTTCAACACGGAGTTTGATCCATATGTAATGAAAAATATGGTTGGAGCCTTTTAGGTTGTGAAGAGTGTTGAAAGTTACATCAGAACGAATATATATAGCGACACCTCTATGGGGTATGAAATGTGAAACCAAAGAATAGCCGTTAATATTAAAATTAATATTATCGTCTTTAACTTGGGTTTCGCATAATGCTAACAGTGCTGGTTTTTGGGAGAATAAGTGGGCCTCTACGGCGCAAAAGTTTGATGCGAGACCTCGAATATTGCAAAAATTAATAGAAAAGTTGGCAATCATGATATTACATTACAATATTGCAAATAGATTATTGAAATATAAAAATAGAAAATTATTTAAAATTAAAATTGAAACGTAATTATTTAACTGAATTTATATATTATATAAGAAAGAAATTATTTATTTGTTTAACAAAAAAAAAAGAAAAAATAAGTTATTAATTGTTGAAAGAAAAAAAAAAAAGAAAAATTAAAATTACTTATTTTAAAAATAGAAAAATGAAAGATAGAAAAATATTTAGAAAACAAAATAAAATTGAAACATAATTCGTTAAACGTCTTAGGTTAGAGTTGGATATAAGAAGAACACCAATTCATCCTTCCTTCCAATCCTTCAATCAATTTCAATAATATCATTGTATTTTATATCATTATATTTATTTACCTCGTACATTTTTATTAATTTTATTTCCCTCGCCTTTAAGTGTTGATTTTGATCTTTAGTTTGTTTATCAATTCACCGTCAGAATACTTTGACGTCATATTGTAGGAATATAGTAGGAAATTTAACTTGATACTTTCTCTCTTCTAATTTACTTTCTATAGCAGATTTGATTTTATTTCTTTCCTGTATATTCTCCGCTTCTAAATTATTATTCCATTTTTCCTATTTTCAATATTATTAATTTTAAAATTTTTGGGCTCTATCGTTTTACTTAATTCCATTCGAGTTATATTACACTTTTGTTTACTTAAGAGTTTAATAACCAAAGGTACTTTTTTTTTATTACTGGAAATTTATTTTAGCTAAATTTGCTTTTTTTTTTTGACAATATCTGAATAAAAAACATTCTGACCCACATTTCGTTTGCTTTCATTTTCATTAAAGTTTTTTAATTGATCACAAAGGTCATCGTTTTTAGCACATTTTTAAAAAATTTTGTAAAAAAATGCCTATATAGCTTTACTCTGTCCGTCCGTCCGTATGTTTACAAAACTTTTACACCGTTTGAAATATAGTTAAGAAAAACCACGGATAGGTATTGGAAAAAAAATAATTTCGTAGAAGAACTTTTTTCTGTAGCCCCACCCGTTACGCTCCTACTGCCCCCTAAAGCTGGAAAAAGCCTCATTTTTAAATTGTTATAACAAGAGTTCTGTTGGGTGTATTTTCAATTTCAAAACGGCAGATGATAACTGTTTTTATAAAATTTATAAATTTTTAAAAGGAAAATGTTTAGGGTTGCCATACGATACTAAAATTTTCCATTATCCAAACCCCATTTTTTGCAAAATTTTTGGCCACACATATCTTCTAAACGGTTCAAGCTAGAGTCTTATATAGGAGCTATAAGGGCTCGCAAATAGACTTTTTGCGATTTTTAAACACCTGTTACTTGATTAACTGTTCAAATTTTTTTTTACAAATATACAAAATTTAAAGTTGCATTATGTTTCAACATATGTTGAAGGTTTTACAAATATTCAAAATTAATATAATCATTTATTTTTATTTAAATTTTTATAAAAATAAATGATAAAAACCAAAGTATATAATTTTAAAAATGTTAAAGAAACCGTATTATGAATATTAGTATTTAGTTTTTTCCTCTCCGTTTGAAATAATTTTGTGATTTTTGAAAATTTTTTAAATTCTTTTTGTTGCACTTTTTTAATATTTTCTAATCGTTCAATATATCATTTTTCAATAGCTTTAAAAGCTGCATTGTTTCTAATTCATTTTTTTTTATCTCATTATCAAATTCCTGTTTATATTCACACAAATAATCATTGTTTTTTTAACCGCACTATTAATATTTTGAGCACCATATCCACATTTTGTATGTACTAAATATAATAATCACATATAAAATTTATATTCAAATTGGCGTTTAATATATTGCTTACCGCCTGGTCAAGCTCCGAGCACTTAGAAGCGCCATGAAAATTTTCCACACACTCCGACAAACTGATTTCCGGTTTCACCTCTTATTTTTGTCCGGCATTTACAACAATCAGCCATACCTATTAAGTTGTATGACTAACTGTTTGAAAATTAACAATATTAAGAAAATCTAATTTATTTTTAAATTCTATCAACCGCAAATCAATTCTATCATCCGATCACGATGAAAGTTTAATCAATCGATGAATTTTATTAGTTTGATCGAAAGACCTAGCTAACCAAATTAACTTGACACTTAATACCAAAAATATTTTCCAATTATTTTATCTATTAAAAAATATTAAAAATTCTTACTAATTTATCTATAAAAACATTAAAAACAAAAAAACTTTTCAGTTCCAAAATTGGAAAAATTTAATTAGCTTTTTATCACAAAAATTTAATAATTCAAAACTGAAAAAAAAAATTCTTAGTATATGTACCTAGTAGAAAACGTTATAAATGCAAAATATGCATTAAATATATTTCTCAAATACAGTGACAATTTTAAAACTTTTCATAAAATTCATTTAAATATAAAAATTAATTTTACATACATGCAGGAAATACCTTTGAACACAACTTAAGTATCGTACACAATTTGTTAATTATATTTTACCTATGGTAATAATATTCAATAAAATATATGATATAATAAAAATTAAAACAAAAAAAATTTTGTTGTTATTAAAAAATATTGTGTTTTTAATTTATAAAATATAATAAATAAAATGTTTTATATTAAGATTCTTAGCCTTTTAAAAATATAAAAGTGTTATAATAGGAAATAGAAAAAAATATCCACCAATACAGTTAAGTCTAAATTTCGGAGACACAAAGGAAATACGAAATAAACACCGTTCTACTAAATTTAAAGCTCCTATATTTATTTCAAGTTACTTTCTTTATTAATTTCCAATATATGCTTTAAGGTCTTGGGAGTTCTATTCCAATTCATCCAAAATTTCACGTACACAAAACAAATAAGAAGCAACACCTGTGCTCCAAATTTTAAGGTTCCATCTTCTTTGCTTTCGAAATTATACTGGATCGGTTTCAATTCGATAAAAAGCTTCTAGAATCCGAACTCATTGTTCCATCTCAACCCGAAATAATGCTATGAAAGTACCCGGCGGTACTTTCGTTGCTAGTAACCTAAAGCTTAAATTTCATCAAAATAGAGTCATTAGTTTTTTATTCATGGAGTTGTTTGCTAGCTTTTGAGTTTTCGAGGAAACTACCACTTTCGTATTTATATACCCCCATAACCAGATTAATATGGCATTAAAATAATAACAATATGTGATTCGAGGACCTGTTATATGGTATCGGCCATTCTTTACGTTAGAAAACTTACCGAACCAAAGAAGTTTTCGCGCAATTCTTTATTAATTGAATCTTTTAACCTGTTTTCCATGAACGGTCTTGCGGAATTAAGTGCTAGATCTTCCAAGAAATCTTTTCTAATTGGTTTTTTATTATTATTGTTAATTTGATGATTTGCAAACATATATAGTACAATTATGCGTTGACCCAAACTTGATAGAGCATGCCATAATTAATCATGCCATGATTATTAAATTTTGTAATAAAAAGCTAATGAAAGCATTATTGATTTTAACTAACATTAAAAACCATGAAATTATATAAACTTTTATATTTATATTAATACAAATTAATATTTCTTTCGAATAACTTTGAGTTTAATTATATAAAACATTAAAAAATAAGTAAATTAAGAGAATAAATTTAAAAATTATTTAAAATTGAAATAATTAATCAAGGGTACTAAATCATTCAACAGTAAATGCACTACAGCAAAAATACCTGAAGGGAAGTAATAGCTGCATGTGTGTAAAATTTTGTTGAATTGGATAAAAGTTTTAATTATATAATTTTGTAATTTGTTGTTTAATATTTTTAAATAGATAAATTAGTAAGAATTGTTAATATTTTTGAAATGATAAAATAATTAGAAAATGTTTTTAGTATTATAAAGTTAATTTCGCTAGCTATGTCTTACGATCAAACTAATAAAAGCTTTTATGGTTCTTAAATTACTTATAGACTTTCCATTAAATTTCAACCAAATATGTGTAGGGTATTTCTAAGTCGGTTGAACCGACTGACTGTTTCCTTACTTGTTTTTATATTTAAATGAATTATATAAAAATTCTAAATTTTTCATTGTATTTTAGAAATACATATTTTGCATTTTTTTATTTATTTATTTATTTAAGTATTATATTTATTATACTGCTTAACACAAACAGTTTACAAAAAAGCATACAAATAACAATTAAAATTATACAATTAAAATCAATATAAAAAATTACATATTTGACTAATTATAAATAAGTTCAAACTAAAATTAAAATTAAAAGTTAAAAATTATAAACTTTACATTACTACAAGAAAAACAAAACAAAAATAATCCTAATAATAGCGATTGTATAATTTTTGTTTTTGGGAGTATTTTGAAAGTGTAAAGTCAATATAATGTTTATGTTTGTTACCTATAATAAGCATTCTATTAAAAGGTTCGAAATTGCCATAGTTAGTCCTGTGATTATTAGTTTTAAATATATTGCAAGAGCGAAGGCGTTGAAGATTTCTAATAATAATTTTACTAGAAATTAAATTAGATTTAACGTTACCCTTGACAATTTCTGTAATAAATTTATAAGCTTTTCTTATGGAAACACATACTAGGAATTCAAATTATTTTCAAATTTTAAAAATTAGAATTACCAAATTTTGTGACAAAAATCTTTTTAGATTAAGCATAGTACTCAGCCTAAGATACATACATTTTATAACAAATAGATACATTTTATAACAAATTAATATTTTTTTCGAATAACTTAGAGTTTTAATGAAAATAAGAATCAATGATAACAGGAGAATTATAATTTTTTAATTTATTTTTAACAGAACTGCTCAAAATTCCATAAAAAAACAAGTGATGAAAAAAACCAAGGGTTTTTAAAAAACATATTTTCATTATTTTTATAGATATATATAAAAACAAGTAAAGAAACAGTCAGTCGGTGCAACCGACTTAGAAATACCCTACACCTTGGTTCAAATTTAATGAGATATCCATAAGTCATTTTAACACTATAAAAGCTGTATTAATTTGATCGTAAGACATAGCTAACCAAATAAACATTTTCTAATTAAGTACACTATCTATTAAAAAATATTACAAATTCTTACTAATTTATCTGTTTTAAAAATATTAAAAAACAAAAAAATTTGAAATAAATGAAAATATATTTATTCCAATTCAATTACAAAGGTGAAAAAATTGGAATTATTAAATTTTGTGATAAAAAGCTAATCAACGCATAATATATTAATAATTAAAATTTTTAAAAATTGCAATTATCTTAAATTGTTATAATAAAAATTAAAAAAAAAAAAATTAATTGTTTATTAAAAAAAATATTTTAATTTTAATTTATAGAATATAATACATAATATGTTTTACAGTAAAATTCTTAGCCTGGATTAAAAGTTTCAAATATGTAATTTTGTAATTGCATTTTACGAATCCATTTATTTTAAGTTTATTTATTGTTTAATATTTTTAAATAGATTTTTTAATATTTTTTAATGGAGAAAATAATTGGAAAATTTTTTTAGTATGATAAAGTTAATTTCGTTAGCTATGTCTTACGATCAAACTAATTAAAGATGTTATGGTCTTAAAATGACTTATGGACTTCCCATTTAAATACAGCAAATAGGTGTAGAGTATTTCTAAGTCGGTTGCACCGACTGACTGTTTCTTTACTTGTTATTACGTTTTAGGTAAATATTATTTTTTGAAATTTAAAAAAAAGCAAATTCAGATTTTTAATAATAAATAATTTTTGATTGCATAACTACCTTTAATTGTGAAATACCAGCTGTATTTTTAATAACACTTGTTACCCAAATTATATTTATTTTCTAGAGTTCTATTGCGGATAGCAAAATGCCCTTCTTAAATACACATTTTGATCTTATTTGTCATTTAGTTATTTGAATTTTTGACCGATTGGGAAAGGCTGTTACTTATAAAATAGATATAACTTTTAAATTGTTTACAGCTTAGTGCTTTTTATTTCAAAAATTCATAAAGGTACGATTTTTAATTTTTAAAATAGCTCAAAAGGTTTCTTTTAATTTATTACCTTTGGAAAAATTTTCATATAATTTATTACATACAAATGAAGTAACCAAATATTGAGTCAGTTTATTTTAATTACATTTATTTTTTTATACTTCCAGAATCTTAAATCATATAATATATCTTTATACCCGTGCATACATATATGAACATCGGGTATATTAAAATTACTCCTCCATTTGTAACGCATCAAAATAGACGAGCTAGATATAGTGTCAAGCGTACGTATTGAATCAGAATCGAAAAGGGAATCGATCTAGCTATGTGCGTCCGTCCGTCCGTCAGCACGATAATTCAAAAACTATAAGAGCTAGAGTTCCGAAACTTTCACAAAGTAATTTTTAGACAATTTGTAGGTTCCCTATTGTTTTTGGTTAAAATCGGACAAAAGCTTCAGGTAGCTGCCTACAAATTTTTCGAAATTATATGAATATTTTCAAAATTAATAACTTAATAGAAACCAAATATAAAAGCAAACAAAATGTAGTTAAATTATTAATCGCTTCTTGGTGAAGTGGTTAGGACATGCGACTTGTAGTCAAAATGTATCGGTATGAATCCAGTCTGAGTCAAAATATATATATATTTTTATACCCTACACCTATAGAATAGGTAAAGGGTATATTAACTTTGGTATGGTGTTTGTAACCACCTAAAGGAAGCGAGCTAGACATGGAAAAGTATATATATTTGTGATCAGCGTGACCGCCTTAGTCGATATAGCCATGTCCGTTCGTCCGTCCGTAGGCACGATAACTCAAAAAATAATGGAGCTATCTTGATGAAATTTTAACTGTAGGTTACTAGGACTGAAAGTACGGCGGGGATTGCATATGGGCGAAATCGGCCCATGGGTTCGGATTTTGGACCTTTTAATCGATCGAAGGGCTAACGAACATATATAAAAAATCACGATAACTCAACAACTAATGACGCTATCTTCATCAAATTTGTGCTGTAGGTTACTAGTAATGAAACTACTTCGGGGATTGCGTAAGGTCGGGATTGGACCATGGGTTCGGAACCTAGAACTTTTTGATCGAATTTAGGCCAAACGAGCATAATTCCGAAACCAATGAAGATGGAACCTCCAAATTTGGTATCAGGGTGTCCCTTCCTATTTCCTAAGTGTTTTGGAAATTTGGGCCCCATTGGAGTAGTGTGTTGGGGACCAGCTACACATTTCCAAAGACCTTAAAGCATATCTTTAAAATTAATAAAAATAGCAACTTAAAAAAAATTAAGAAGCTTCCAATTTGGCACAAGGGTGTTCTTTACTATCTCTTGCGTGTCCCCCTAATTTTGGATTTTTGGAGTGGTGGATCAGTACCCTTCTTAGACCTCCCAAGTTTTAAAAGCTTATAATCGAAATTACTAAAAATGGTAACTTAAAATTAAGATAGAACTTTCAAATTGTGTACAAGAGTTAACAAGTACTATAAGTAAAGCGCGGACTGTATTAGGGCGAAATCAGACCAAGGGTTCGGATTCTGAACCTTTTAATCGGTTTCAGGGCTAACGAACATATATTAAAAATCACGATAACTCAACAACTAATGACGCTATCTTCATGAAATTTTGTGCTGTAGGTTATTGGTAATGAAACTACGGCGGCGATTTCGTACGGTGAGGATTGGACAATGGGTTCGGAACTTAGAACTTTTTGATCGAATTTAGGCCAAACTAGCATAATTCCGAAACCAATGAAGATAGAACCTCCAAATTTAGTATCAGAGTGTTGCTTGCGATTCCCTTAGTCTCCTTGAAATTTGAGCCCAATTGAAGTAGTGGGTGGGAACCAGCCACTCAGTTCCGAGGACCTTAAAGCATATTTTCGAAATTGATAAATATAGTAACTTGAAACAAATGTAGAAGCTGCAAATTTGGCACATGGGTGTTCGTTACTATTTCCTGCGTGTCCATCTAATTTTGAATCAATTGGAGTGGTGGTTCAGTACCTCTCTTAGACCCCCAATGTGTAAAAGCTTATCATTGAAATTAATAAAACTAGTAACTTAAAATTAAGATATAACGTTCCAATTGTGTACAAGGGTTAACTAGTATTGAAAGTATGACCGGGGACTGTATATGGGCGAAATCGTACCATGGTTTCGGGTCCTGGAACCCTTGAAAAGCTCAAGGGCTAACAAACATTTATCTTGAAAACACCATAACTCAAAAAATAATGCCGCTATTTTGATGAAATTTAAACTCTAGGTTACTAGTAAGGAAAGTACCATGGGAATTGGTTCTAGTCGAGTTGAATTTCGAAGCCAAAGAATATATTTCCTATTTCGTATGTGTCCTCGAAATTTAGACTTAATTGTAGTGGTTCAGCTATGTTCAAAGGTACGTGCTGCATTTATGTAAAACTTATTTTTATATATAAATGAATTATATTAAAAGGTCTAAATTTGTAATTGTATTTTAGAAATACATTTACTGCATATTTTGCTTTTATAAGCTTTTCTATTAGGTATATAAACTAACCATTTAAAATAATTGCAATTTTGAAAAATTTGAATTATTAAATATATTATGCTTTGATTATCTTTTTATCACAAAATTTAATAATTAGAATTTTTTCATTTTGTAATTGAATTGGAATAAATATATTTTCATTTATTTCAAGTTTCTTTGTTTTTTAATATTTTTAAATAGATAAATTAGTAAGAATTTGTAATATTTTTTAATAGATAGTGTAATTAGAAAATGTTTTTAGTATTATAAAGTTAATTTGGTTAGCTATGTCTTACGATCAAATTAATAACAGCTTTTATGGTGTTAAAATGACTTATGGATATGTCCTTAAATTTGAACCAAATAGGTGTAGGGTATTTCTAAGTCGGTTGCACCGACTGACTGTTTCTTTACTTGTTTTTTTTTTAAATTCATCTTTTATTTTATTAATTTTTTTTTTAATTATATATAAAAAAACAAATATTTTGAATTTTCTGTCAAACAGTTCAATTGCAATATATGAAATTCTTATTTATTAAATGCATAATAGTGTACGCACAGGTATCTAAAAGTTGACAAGGGCAACTATAATCTTCCTCGTTTTTAAGTAGTACTAGTAGAACCCTGTGCAATTGCACAAGAATTTTTTATGCATTTTTGCTAAAGTATTTTACATGTTCTAGCATTAGATCCCTAATACTGTCATTTTGAAGTACTCTGTAATACCGAGTTACTTTAGTAAATTTTTTTAATATTTCGACAAATATTTAAATTACGTTTTATATAAAAAAAAAAACAAAAAATTCAGGTGTTTAAAATTTATTTTCGAAGGCGTTACCAATTTGATAAGTGAGAAACTATAAACTCAATCTTTTTATTACTTTAAATTTTTTCTGAATATCATATTAGCTTTCCTATTACAATTTTAACAAAAATATAAAAAAATTCAATTTATTTTAATTTTTGTTTTATATTTGCCTTCATATTCTATTTCAAATACATATCTGTTGCTGTTCTATTAATACAATTGATGATCAAATTACATTGTATAAAAATAAATTGTGATGTGAAATAGCTAAGTCTCACTAACATAGTTGTGTAGTAGTAGTTTGATTGGTTATCGTTTTTAAAAAATATAACATTGCAATTAAGATATTGTACTTTATTAAAAAAATTAATATGTATATAAAATTCAAAATATTTCAATTTATGACCCATCTTTTTGTAATATTTGAAATAAAAAACGAAAAACACCACACCACTGATAAAATGTCTTTTTTAAGTTTTATTTTTTTTTGCATGTAACCTACTCCGATAATATATTGTTTTGTACACTTTTTTTGATGTAAAAAATCTTCGACAAAATTTAAGCAATAGTTGCGTTCCGCGCTAAATTGTTGTATTGAACAATTTACAGCAAAATTAAATGGTATTTGATTTTGAGTGACTTTTGGTATATTTTTATTTTATTTAAATTATGGACACAACGGAAAATTTCTATGGTACCTATTTAAAATCATTTCTATAATTCTATTTCTATCCTTATTATTCTTTTATTTAAATTATTATTAAAATTCAAATTTTTAAAATTAATCAAATGCGTATGGTATTTTAATCTTATAATTTTTATTTTTTAATTAATATATATTTTTAATTTTATAAGAAATTGTTTACTTTCAAAAATATCAGAAAAATCTTGTAAACAAACATTTTTTGCATTAAAGTGTAAACATTTTAACGTCAATTGAAAATCACTACACAATGCAATTCGTTTATTAGAAAATTTTATCGTGCGTTGCCTTGTTACTAGATTTTCATATTTTTTTCTGTATAAGAGAAAAGTTAAAGTACCAAAACATATTTCAGTTAAAAAATAAAAAAAAACTAATTTAATTCGCAACTGTCAAGTTAGTGTATATAAAGCAGTTCCGAAATTTGACGTTTTATAAAATGACTAATGAATTATATGATGATATGTTTTTATTTTGTAAGACTAAAATCGTACCAAATGTGAGTAAATTTATATAATAATGTAATTTTGTTTTACACAAAAAAAGACATTGACAGCCGTTTAACTTTTCTATATATATTTATATCTACACCTATTTATATATACTATTCTATATACACACTCATAATTCAAATTAAACGTTTTGGTTCTCTTATCTGTTTGCTACTATTTGTTAAAAAATCGTTTTGTATTTGGTTATGAATGCGTAAGTATGTACATTTTTATATTATTTTAGTTAGTAAAATCTTAATTTTATAATTACTTAAAATTATTTACTTAACTCTTAATTATTTGATACATTATAGTTTTATTATATTTTCAAATCGGAATATCTTAACGTTTTTTCATACGAAAAAAAGAAAAATATAAAAAAAACGAGGAAGAGTGTAGTAGAGTAGACTGTGTCAACTCTGGGATACCCGTATGACCGTTATATAAACATTATATCATTATTATTACAAACATTAATTACTTTTGGCAAAATTTCAAACATACCAGCTTTATTAGGTGAAATATAATGCTCATATAAAAGAAGGGATTGTATGGCAGCTACTCGAACCCTTTGCAGTAGACCAACCAAATTTTGCAGTAACTTTGGCCATTACACTAAACTATTTTTGGCAAAATTTCAGACACCCAGCTTCATTAGGTCGAGAGTAATGCTCATATAAAATAAGAAGTTGTATGGCAGCTACTCGAACCCACTCCACTAGATCAACCAAATTTTGCAGACTCTTTGGCCATAAAACTAAACTACTTTTGGCAAAATTTCAGACACGCAGCTGTAATAGGTACAGAGTAATACTCATATAAAAAAAGGAGTTGTATGGCAGCTACCCGAACCCATGGACCAAAATGCCTGGATTTAAATAGCGATGACGGCTATTAAAAAAAAACGAATTTGCGAAAATTTCAAGATCCTAGCTCTTTTAGTTTTTGAGTTATCGTGCGGACGGACGGACGGACGGACGGACGGACGGACGGACAGACGGACGGACATACATCGCTAAATCGATTTATTTTTCGATTCTGATCCGATCCATACACTTGAGTCTATATCTACCCCCCCTCCTTCTCTGCGTTACAAACGTAATGGCAAATTTATTATACCCTTTGGCTATATAGTCATACGGGTATAAAAATTACATTTAAGTTGTTAAACTTGCCCATACGCGATACAACTCAAAATGTAAACTAAAGAATTAGCGCACAAAAATGAAAATTTCTTGATTTTCTCACAATCAAATTTTCAACCTTCATTTTTCAACTTACCCATTCATGATTAAATTTCGCATACCAAGTTGAAAATATCGTGTATTGGATGCATAACAACAAAACAGGTCCATTTTTTTGTAGGTAAATAAATTTAACACTTGTAGTGCAAAAAATATTCATAAATAAATCAAAGCAATCTTTAATTTTAGAATTTCGATTAATAAATAAAAAAAAAATATTTCTATTTTCCTTTGTTCTTTATTCTTCTATTTCTAAAATTTTGTAAAACGATATGAAAATAATGACAATAAAATAGTTTTAATTTTTTTTCTTTATTCATGTAATAAGGCCATCATTATTTAGTGTACAAAGTATTTATAACAATTCGAGATGTGAAATATTTATTTTACATGTTGCCAAGGTCTCGCTAACTCTTGTGTATTATATATAAAATTATTTAAAATGTTTATTTGTATTATTTCTACACTTACGCTACATTTCACAAATACTGATACGTTATTTATGTAGCTCCTTTAGTTTTTGAGTTATCGTGCGGACGGACGGACATACATAGCTAAATCGATTTTTTATTCGATTCTGATCCGATCCATACACTTGAGTCTATATCTACCCCTTCTCTGCGTCACAAACGTAATGAAAAATTTATTATACCTTTTGACTATATAGTCATACGGGTATAATTATTCTAAAGCATTGCTAATAACAGTATAACTAAAAACTATTTTAGGCTAGCCGATCAAAAAAGTATAAGTTGACTTATACTGTAATGATAAAAAAAAACATTAATGTTATAACAGGTAGCATTATTTGCATCATTGACTTGTACTTAATTTACCAACCTTAAACAATTGAATTACGTATATTAAAAACATGTTAATGCAATTTTTATTGAAATCTTATATTTGTATTCAGTTTCCGTTAAAAAAAGTTTTTTTTTTGTTGTTTTCTTAGAAGTTTGATTCAGTTTATGATCTATCGCAGTGAGAAGTGTTAATTAAAAATAATATTTTAGTGTTTTAATTTTAGTTTTAAAGATTTTTGGTTAATATACTTCCAACTACAACTCGAGCTGCAAAATTGGTGGCATTAGCGTTAAATACAAAAATAACAAGTAGTTACTTTATTAAATAGTAAATTAGACATGTTCCTAAAACAATGTTACAAAAATTTTTTTGCCAGCTGAGAAAAATGTTCCTTCAACTAGTCAAAATTTATGTAATATTCCTTCAACTATTCATGGCACTTTAGCTGACAACTTCTACAGTGATGATTCAATAAAAGGCTCAAAATATTTGCCAGGTTCATCTTCTAGCAATTCTTCAACTACTGGAACTTGTGTAAGAAACTTATTGAATAAAGATATTCCGCGTGATGATGAAGATCAAGTTATGGATAACGCAAATTTGGCATGTTTAAATCCATCAAAAAAATATTCTAGAGCCATTAGGAAAGAACAGAAATGCAAACATAATAGCGGTAAAGAATATGTTAATCCAAAAGGAAATGTAATAAGAGCAAGAAAAATTAAGAACTGAGATCATTCCAAACAAGTGGGCTTACCTGGGAAATTTAATAGATACAAGAGTAAAACGAAACGAAAGTAACAAGAAAAAGGGAAGGTATATCAGAAGAAAAGTAAAGAAATAGAAATGTCACAAATATTTTCCATTTTAAAATTAACGGTTAAAGAATAAAAGCATGCCGCGCATGCTTTATGAAAACATATGACATAAGCTAAATGTTCGTAGCTAATGTGATTAAGCAAACTATGACGACAACTTCTGGAATTCCTCTGTAGTACAGCTGTCCTCGCTGTAGTACAACATATTTATTTATTTCACATTTAAGCATACAGAAAATGTATAACTTGTATTGCGAAATTACTCCCGATCCTGTTTCTAGGAAAATGTATAGTAGAGAATTTCATAAACTCAACCTAAATTTTAAGATTACACAAGTGGACACATGTAATATATGGACACCTTAAAAATAAAAATCAAAATAAAAGCACTTCCGGAGCAACAGCACAAATAGGTATAAAGAAGAATTATATGTAAAGAAAATCAGCATCATACCCTCGCAAATTACGTACACAATTTAAAAAGGGAAAATAAGAATTTTTTAAATGGATGAAATGAATTGTTTTGTTTTTTTATAATTTGTTATTTATTTTATTAAAACTAAAATAAAAATTGCATTAAAAAGTAATTAGTATTCACAATGTTTTTGATTTATTGCTTGGTCATAATAACAGTATAAGTCCGATTTATACTAAGCCGCTAATAATAAAAGGGGAATAAGTCAGTTTTCTTTTAATTTTTAGATATTTGACGAAAACCATAGCGACATCCGTAAAAGATGTTAAAAAGCGTTAATTTTTAGTATTAGTTGCTACTATGTAACATATAAAGTTTTATTCAGTTTTATCTTGTTTCTGAACCATTTACTTTTTTTATATGTACTTCTTTTCACGCCCACTATAGTTACTATAAATGGCATGAACTTATAATTTTTTTCCACTAAAATATTGTTATTTATATTTTCATTTGAATAAGCTATCTTTGCCGTTTCCAGCAGATTGAAAATAAAATGTCCTAAAGTTATTTAATGCTTTAAATTTAGAAAAATAAATTAACTTAAATTAAAGACTTCATTCCAAACACCTTTCTCAAGAAATTGTTGTAACTCGTTTTAATTAAAAAGGGAATGAAATTAAGTACCCATATATCCATGTTGAATTTAACAATAAGTCAACAATTTCTGCCTACTAATACTTGTAATTGTAATCAGCTAAATAAAAGTGTTATATTATGTATTTATTTTGAAAGATTTATTCGTACATGAATAAAATACGGCACTGAGTAATTAGTAAAACAATATTTTATATTAAAAGTTTTATTTCATTTAACATAAACTGTAAAAATTAAAACATAAAAATAGATTTAACCGAACCGGGATCGAAATCTATTCTGTTACAAGCATCCAGATCGTTAGATAAACATAACATGCACTTATTATCATTGAAACAATATTTTTGTTTGGCTACTTCAACAGAACATCCACGAATAGTTTTCCCATATTCATATTTTACATAACAATAACTATTGCCTGCACTTGGCACTTTACAACGTTGTGGTTGAATGCTGATAGGGTTAGATTTGCAATTTGGATCCTTAATTTTTAGAATATTCATATATTTAAAAAATTATTTGCAATTGTAAAAAATTACCAAATCGGAATCACACTGTATGCATAATATATCATCTCTGTTTAAGTTATTGCATTTTTCTTCAATGCACTTATGACAATCTGGTGTTGTGTAACCATACGATTTACATTTACTACGATGTTCTTCTGAAGTACTTAAAAAGCATCCACGGCGAATAACCTGAGCTGCCCACATATAATTAAAAATGAATATAATTGTGATAAAATTTTTACTCAAACTTACATTTTTCAAATATTGTAACACAAAAATCTAATGGGTCTAAGCATTCCTCTGTTCTGTTATGTAAAGTTCGTAAACAAGTTAAGCCTTCACAACTAAAACAAGTTGTTGGTACCTTAAATGCCAGTGCTTCATTTATAGCTACGAACACTAGAACTATGATGGTTAGATAACGCTTTACCATTTTATTGAGTAATTTTTAAAAAGGAAACAAATTTTTACTCCAAAAACTTTGAAAATGAATACTTGCAAACTAATTTGCAAATTTATATAGCATTTAGTTATCGCAAATTGTAATCTCTACCTTACGATAATTTCTATTCAAATATTTACAAAATATTTTCAATCATCTTTATTTAATTAAAATTATTATCATTATTGAAAATATATTTGCGTAATTTATTTGAGTTGCCATAAGTGTTTTTCTGAACTAAATATTGAAATATTAATTTATTTTTGTGTTGGTTTAATTATTTTTCTTCGATATCAATTAAATTGTTCGTCAAATTATAACGTTGTTTTCCATCAAATATGATTCAAAGCGAGGAAGATTATAGTTGCCCTTGTCAACTTTTAGATACCCGTGCATACCCACTAACCGTTATTTATTTCCCTTATGCTATTATAAATATTACAAAAAAATATATAACAAAGTATATAACTTATTATTATAGTTTAAGTTTTACTTAAAAAAAAATAACAACAAAAAAAAAATTAAATTTTTAATTCATTATAGGTACCATAATTTTTGCTTAAAAACAAAAAAAAACCATAAAAGTTGGTCCGGGTGATGTTCAACTTTGCCAAATAACTTGCCCTATTACTTTACCTGCCCAGTTTTAATTTTAACCTCATAGCTTCATTAGATTCACAGTTATCGAATTGACAACTTGGCATGGCAGATGCCCGAAAATGGGGCCGTAACATTTTGAAATTCCAAATAAGTGCTCGATTCATTATATAACTAATCGTGTAAAATTTTCATCCTCGTAGTATAATTAGTTTTAAAGAAATTCATATTGGTGCAAAGAAGTTGTATGGTAGCCCCCCGAAAATGGGGCCGTAACATTTTGAAACTTCATATAAGTGCTCGATTCATTATATAACTAACAGTGTGTAATTTTCATCCTCGTAGTATAATCAGTTTCCAAGAAATTCATATTGATGCAAAGAAGTTGTATGGCAGCTGCCCGAAAATGGAGCCGTAACATTTTGAAACTTCATATAAGTGCTTGATTCATTATAAAACTAACCGTGTGTAAATTTCGTCTTCCTGGTATAATTACTTTTGAAGAAATTCATATTGGTTTAAATAAGTTGTGTGGCAGCTCCCCGAAACCTTGGTCTGGTTTTAACCAAAAAGAATAGGGAACCTCAAAAATGTCCAAAAAATGTTTTGTGTGAATTTCAAAACTCTAGCTCTCATTTTTCAATTCTATCTCTTTTAATTAATTTTTAATTTACGAATATATTAAACTTAAGCAAAATAAGCTTCATATGATCATATTCATATAATGATCATAATGATAGATAATAATCATCATATTCATAATGATTTTATCTATCAATATCAATAAGCCATTTACTTAAAAAAAATCTTTGTGTTCTTTTTTGCTTATCTTAAATAAACTACGCATCATTTAAATCATATGAAATCGTAACTCGAAATCGTTATTTACAAAAAAAAATAAAAACAACAAAACAAAAGAACCAAAAAACAAAATTCATATAATTTCATGTTAAATACAAGATGCATAGCAAAATTTCAAATTTTTATATGAAAATATTGGAATTAAAAAAGTTTGTTGTTCGAGAGCTACCCGAAGTTTTGGTCCGATCTTAACCAAAAAAGTAGGGAACCTAGAAATTGATTGAAAAATATTTTGTGAAAATTTCAAAACTGTAGCTCTTTTAGTTTTTGAGTTATCGTGCTGACACACAGACGAACGGATTGACGGACAGATACACATAGCTAGATCGACTCATTTTTCGATTCTGATCCGATACGTACCCTTGACACTATATCTAGCTCGTCTAGATCGATGCGTTACAAACGGAGAAGCAAATCTAATATACCCGATGTCATATATGTATGCACAGGTATAAATATAGAAATGAAAGCGGAAAAGAAAATTGTGTATAAATATGAACATATAACTTTATCGACATGTATTTTGTTAACTATATTGTCTTATAATTATTAGGGAAATATACCTTACGACGTATAAAGAAGAACCACCGATTTTAGTTGAATTTATATTTTTAAATTAAGATTTTTTAATACGAAAAAAACTTGTAATCCATTGGAAAGTAAAAGGAAGTTAGCCAAACCTTTCGCGTTTAGGTTTTGCTTATGATTTTACAAATTGAAAGCAGAAATAAAGCTAAAACAAAATTTGAAGTATTGAAATAAAAATTTTTTATCTCCTTATTTTGAAATTTCATTGTTCTAAACATGGTCAACTGAACGAGATAAAAAATATTACTTAAAATATGAAACCTTTTCGGATTTTGCTCTTATAAAAACTTTTGATTGTTAACCCTAAAGATGTAAATTGTCCGAGAAGAAGCAATATAATTGAATAAGGTTTTCGTAAACCTAAACAAAATTTAAATTAAAATCAGAAGTTTATACATAATATTTATTTGATTTCTAAACGTTTAGTTACTCTAAATAATGTTAGATAAATATTTACTTTAATTAATAATAGAAATAGTTGAAAAATTTATAAGAGCAAAGTAAATTTGTTTTACTGATAACATTTTATTTTTGTATTATTTATTTAATTTACACTTATAATAATCGGGTTAAAAAACATATCAGAAAAATCAAACTTATTTATCAAAGAAAATAAGTTTTATTTCTTGTAAAAACTTATAAAAGAAAAAGTTACCTAGAATTTTCATTATTCAGGTATGCCACAAGATTGTAAAAATAATAAAATAATAATATAATATAACAAAACTGAAATAAAAAATGAGAGAGTTCTGTGTTATTTTGGTTTTTTTTTTACTTGCCCATATTCAGACTGCAGTTGGTGTGGATAGAACTTGTTTTAGATGTATGGGCATTAATTGTTTAAGAACAAAAACTACTTCGTCGGTAAAATGTCAGGATATTTTTGATGATTGCGTAACTGTATTTCAAAATGGTTAGTGTTAATATAAGTATTTTGCTAAAAAATTTATGATTTACTCATTATTAATAAACTACTTTCAGACTCAGTTATCGAAAAAGGATGTTTGTCAGAAATTTCAGCAGAATTAAAAAAAAAATGCTCAAATTCTGACAATATAGAATGTAAACTTTGCAAGGCTAACCTATGCAATAATCTAAGTAGTATTGTTCATAATTGCATTCAATGTGATTCTAGACAGGTATAAATATATTAAAAATTTTGTTTATTAAAAATTATATTAGAGATAAAATTTACAGCGTAAAGATAAATATAATTAAAAGAAAATTCAAATAAATATAAAGTTTAAATACATTTGACTAACTTATTAAGGAAAATTATTTTTTAATGTTTAATGATTATTGAATTTCCGTATTATATTTCGCTTTTATATTATAATAGACAGATTGTTCTTAAAAATCTTAAACCCAATTTTTTATATTAAAGGACATAAATTGCAAAACTAACATTTTAAATTTAAAAGCAAAAAGCTGTCCATCTTCAACATCGATGCGTTCTTATTGCTTTGCTAAAATTCTAGCTGACAAAAATGTGATTCGGGGCTGTAGCGTAGATACTTTATCACAAAAAGTATGTTTATCGGATGAAAAATGCTTTTTGTGCTTACCTAAGGACGTACCAATCTGTAATAATATAAACATTACATCAAATAATAATGAAAACAACAATCAAGGTGGAGGAGCTGTATTGAACTCAATAACAATAACTTTATTTATTTTAACTTTAGTAACAACAATTTAATTTTTTTTAAGTTGCACAATATAAAATAAAAAGTAACACAAATATTTTTTATTTATTACGAATTATGATTTATGAAAATTGTTTCTTTTAAAAAAATTTAGGAATATCAATGTAAAACGTTTTAAAAACTTTTTTGTTAAGTTCCATTTAGGCGCATTTTACTTTATTTAAAAATTTTTAAAAGAAACAAACCATAACCATAAAAGCTTTTATTAGTTTGATCGTAAGACATAGCTAACATTAACTTTATATTACTAAAAACGTTTTCTAATTATTTTATCAATTCAAAAATATTAAAAATTCTTACTATTTGTCTAGAATGAGGTGTAACAAACGTAAATTAAATGTGTTTTATTGGATCTGTTCAATTATAAAAAATGAAAATATTAATGTTTTGTTGAATGTGTTTTATTTTAGAAAAAAAAATATCATAAATTATCATAAGCAAGCCAAAAAATATTTTATTAATTTAAGATAACAAAAAAAAAAAACAAAAAACAAAAAAAAATTTTTTTATGAAATTAAATTTAATTATTAGCTTATGAATTAGTTCATTTCAGTTTTAAAAATCACAGATATTTTCTGGAAATTTTAAATAAATAGTAAAACATTTTGTAAGTTAAAATTAAGAAGACTATGCTTCACAGGAACATTTGTGTAGTAAGTCTTAATTATTTTCAGTGAAATCTGAAATAAGGGCGAAGGCCCAATGTACGATTTGATGCATTGCTTGGTTTGCTTAAGCAAATATATCAAGCAATGTATTCAAAGTATTTTCAAAGTTTGCCTCATCTCTCCCTCATCCCTCCTTCATCTCTCCTACATCTCTCCTTTATCTATCCCTCATCTAACCCTCATAATCTTTCAATTATGTATTTTTCTTTTTTTTTTATTAAAAAAATTTAAAAAAGTCGTGTAGAGGTTGGGAAAGTGGCTTCGGGTGTACAAATACCTGAGTTGCACCATGAAGCCAAACAAAATAAATTTTTTTTAACCTTAATAGGTATATTAAAAAAATTCGAAATAAAATTTATAATTTGCATTTGATAATGCAAAACTCAATTCCAAAATCAACACTTATTTAATACAATACGTACATATAAATAGATATATTATTATATTTATTTATACATTATAGAATGTGAGCAACAAACAAGTATTTCGATTTGAATCTCAACAAAGGAAATAATATAGAATGTATAGCAACATTTTTTAAAAATCTATATAGAAAACATTAATAGATGGAGAAATAAATCATTATTGAAACAAAATAAACCTATAAAAAAATTTAAAATCTTTTATTAATTTATATAATTTAAGCAAGTTAATAAAAATGTTTAAAATAAAAAAAAATATTAATTGAAATTAAAAAAAAATTATACCAAGAAGGGATTTGAACTAACGACCCCAACATTTTATAAAACACGAAACATACAAAAAGTAGACTACCTAACTTATTCATCTTCAAGTTTTTAAGATACAGCTAGAAATTATATGAGTCATTTATTTATTTTTTGTGTATCTATTACTAGAATCAAAGCATAATCTGCGTTATACAAAATGTAACGGTTGCAATTTTATTTAACATACTTTTAACATAATGAACATATGAAATTAGAAATAATTCTTCTTTCAGTTGACCTTCCTTCATTCTGTGACGGGCCAACAGCTAGTTTAAAAATATTAAACAACAAATAAATTTGAAATAAAATGCAATTAAAAAATTACATATTTAAAACTTTTTATCCAATTCAATAAAATTTTACACACAATGCAGCAATTACATCTTTTCAGTATTTATAAGCTGTAGTTCATTTACTGTTGAATGATTTAGTATCCTTGATTAGTTATTTCAATTTTAAGTAATTTTTAAATTTATTCTCTTAATTTACTTATTTTTTAAAGTTTTATATAATTAAAATCAAAGTTATTCCAAAGAAATATTAATTTGTAATAATGTATGATCGAAGGAATTTTATTCCTTGGTCAGAGAAGAATCGGAAAAAATAATTACTTTCTCTTTCGATCGCTTAAAAAAATATGCCTTACCTAAGCTTCCCGATCAGGCGGTTTCTTTTAGTCGGCAGTAGAATAGTAAAATTAACGTTAAAATCTCCGCTTATAAAGGAAAATATATTTCTATATTTGTGGACGGAAGCTAAACGCCGTAAAGGATGTAATGAAATAACATCGACAGTTTTTAATAATCTCATTCATGCGAATTTTGCCCAAAAACCTAAAATAGTACATATCATATAGAGGGTATTCAAATAATATTTTCTGTACCGTGTCATTCCCATATTCCCCCCGATAGAGTCTTCGCAATGCTAGAGAAACGAGCAAAATCGAAAAATACAATCATTGAACCAAAGCATTAAGAAATATTTTCTGAATATGGAACAATAAAAAAGTTGGGGGAAAACAATGCTTCTTTATATAATCGGAAAACTTATTAAACAAATCTATACAAACCAACCATAAACTGGTAATTCGAATTTAATAAGTCAGAACGATTTATAACTTTATATATTACATATTATAATAAAAAGGTCGCAGAAAGGCAAAATTATGGTTTGCGGTGAAAGTGCTTACAAAAGTGATTTGACGACGGAGGCAAAGCGTTCGTTAAGTGAAACTCTTCCTTATCGTTTAAATAAAGAAAGAGCAAACCGTTCAGCAAAAGTGAAAGACATGGATTGTTTGCTGGGAAAGCACTTCGGAGATGATTGGAAGTATTAAAGTAAAAAAACTTTTTGTTTTGTTTTAATTTATTTTTTATTATTATTCGTTTTTGTTTTATTTTAATATATTATTATTATAATACCTTTTTATTTTATGTGATATTATAGGAATTAAAGTTAATATTTTTTCTTTAAATTTTTCTTTAGAAGCTTTTTATTTTATGTGATACTAAAATTGAAATCTTAAGTTTAAGTTTGGTTATAATGTTTAATAATTAATTCAATTAATTTGTTTATTTTTATAAAATTGCAACAAAATGGGTAATATCTAATACTGGTTGCATCAAAAGATAACATTTTCACGCAGTTGCTACAAAATGTAACTTTTCCAACTTTTAAAACACTTTTTACAGAATAATAAAGTGAAGAAAAGTGTTCTTCGATTTTCTTCTTAAAAATTATATTTACAGAGCTTTTAATTAATGTAAAGAAATACATAGTTTAAAAATTTGATAAAAACAAATTTTTAAAACGGTTTTTTTTTATTTATTCAAAACAATCAAAAATGGAAATTGTACGTTTTCATACTACTATTAAATAAAATAATGTTAATACTGTAACTGTTCATTCTAATAATACAGAAACTGTTAACAATTCATTAAATACTACTTTAACAGATACAAATAAATTCGTAAACAATAATTTAGATACTAACACTGCTTCAAATATAAATCAGAACAAATTATGTCGGTATCTAAAGAGCCCGAAATTTTTTATGCTAATTCTATTTGAATTATTGAACCTATACTCTTTCTTCTGCAAATAATCCTTCTACTTCTATATTCATAAATTTTGTTTGAAGTAAAATTTTTCAATATTCAATTACCAACCCATTTTTACCACCAAACAATATAATAACGACCTTAATGGCTTTCAGCAATAATGATACTTTGGAAAGACTACAAATATTACAAAAGAGGAGATATAAGAGATATAAATTGAGTGTGTTGGTATTTGTTTTTTAAATGAAAAATAAGTTACTGCCAAATTATTAATAATTATTATAAGCTCCTGTTTAATATATGTTCAGGATTTATACAAATCATATACAAATACAATTTCTACACCAATTTCTACAAATATGCAAATTGTGAAACGACAAACAATACCTAAGCTAATGATCTTCAATTAGTATTACATTGGATATGCTGTATAATGAAATAAAACGAGGAAGATTATAGTTGCCCTTGTCAACTTTTAGATACCCGTGCATACCCACTATGGTGTATAAAATAAACCGTAATTTACTTCCCTTATACTCATTACCTATAACTCATTACCCCATAATTTTGACGTAAAAAAAAAAAAAAAAAATTAACAAAAAAAAAATAATCACAAAAAAAATAAACAAAATTTTCATTCATTGTCCCATTGTCCCTTTAGCTTAAAAAAAAAAAAAAAAAAAATAAAAAAAAAAAAAACAAAAAAAAAAAAAATTGGCCCACCCTAAAAGTCCGAAGGTCCGAGTGATGTCCAACTTTGCCAAGTAACTTGCCCTATTAATTTATCTGCCCAATTTTAATTTTAACCTTGTAGCTTCATTAGATTCAAAGTTATTGAATCGAAAACTTTGTATGGCAGCCCCCCGAAAATGGGGCCCTAAAATTTTGAAACTTCATATAAGTGCTCGATTCATTATATAACTAACCGTGTGTAATTTTCAGCCTCGTAGTATAATTAGTTTTGAAGAAATTCATATTGGTGCAAAGAAGTTGTATGGCAGCCCCCCGAAAATGAGGCCCTAACATTTTGAAACTTCATATAAGTGCTCGATTCATTATATAACTAACCGTGTGTAATTTTCATCCACGTAGTATAAATACTTTTGAAGAAATTCATATTGGTTTAAATAAGTTGTATGGCAGTCCCCCGAAAATGGGGCCCTAACATTTTGAAACTTCATATAAGTGCCGGAGTCATTATATAACTAACCGTCTGTAATTTTCATCCCCGTAGTATAAATAGTTTTGAAGAAATTCATATTGGTGCAAAAAAGTTGTATGGCAGCTCCCCGAAAATGGGGCCCTAACATTTTGAAACTTCATATAAGTGCTCGATTCATTATATAACTAACCGTGTGTAATTTTCAGCCTCGTAGTATAATTAGTTTTGAAGAAATTCATATTGGTGCAAAGAAGTTGTATGGCAGCCTCCCGCAAATGGGGCCCTAACATTTTGAAACTTCATATAAGTGCCGGAGTCATTATAAAACTAACCGTGTGTAATTTTCATTCTCGTAGTATAATTACTTTTGAAGAAATTCATATTGGTGCAAAAAAGTTGTATGGCAGCTCCCCGAAGACTTGGTCCGATTTTAACCAAAAACAATAGGGAACCTACAAATTGTCTAAAAATTACTTTGTGAAAGTTTCAGAACTCTAGCTCTTATAGTTTTTGAGTTATCGTGCTGACGGACGGACGGACGGACGGACACACATAGCTAGATCGATTCACTTTTCGATGCTGATTCGATACGTACCCTTGACACTATATCTAGCTCTTATATTTCGATGCGTTACAAACGGAAGAGTAATTTTAATATACCCGATGTTCATATATGTATGCACGGGTATAAAAACCACAGCATATAAACTTTGAATATCAAATTTTTTTCTGATGGTATTAGTGTGAATATTAAATCAGAAGAAATGCAGACATGTTATGTAAGAAAGTTAATAAAAAAAAATAATGTGAATATGGATGTCAATATAGTGCATGTAAAGTTTACTTCAGCATTTGTCAAGCAAAAAATAATAAACAAAATTCGGAAAGGCAAAATTAAGCTTACATGTAATATTTTTGGTGAACATTATAACAACAGCAAGCAGATATATGCTAACGACTCGCTGACTAGATATAACAGAGAACTATGGTATAAAGCAATACAAATGAAAAAAGAAAAAAATTGTAAGTTTGTATGGCTAAAAGACTCAACAATTTCTATTAGAAAGAAAGAAGGAGATAGTGCTATTATTATTAAGAAAATTAAAGATCTGTCAAAAGTTTAATTTTATTTATTATTGTTATTTGTAGTTGTATGATAAATTGTAGATTAATAATAATCTTCAAAACTTAAATGATAATAGTGTAAAATCTTCATTAATATCTAATAAATTAAATTGTTTTTCTATAGACTATTCTACTACAGAATTATATTCAGGGTTTTCGGTGATTCATCAAAATATTCTCAGTATTAGAAAAAATTTTGATTTGTTTTTTTGCAAATCTTGCACCTCTGGATCATTTGCCAGATCTGATCTTCTGTTCAGAAATTTGAATATTTGATTTTGAAATTTCATATTTTCATGTTCCTGGTTATATACTTGCTGCAACTTGTATATATTTTATATTTTATTTATTTATTTATTGTTAAAAATTTACTTAGTGATATACATTTGTTTTTACATTTTATTTTGTTTTTTTTTTTTTTCTTAAGCTTTAACATTTATTTTAACTGTGATATAAACAAAACTTATAGTTTTGGTGTAAAACATCGCAGTTACTTCCTAATACTATTCAACAAAGTAAATTATTTTAAATAAAATATATTTACATATATATATACATATATAATTATATAAATACAAATATAACAGCTCGTACAGATATGTGCTACGAGCGTTGAAAAATTTCACTCCTGCGTTATACTATCCACAAATGAAGGGTTATTCTTTAATGAATGCTTCAGTTTTTTGATAAATATATCCAAATTTGAACTTCTTAACTCCAGCGGCAGTTTATTATAGATCCTTATTGATGACGAGAGACAACTATTTCGTGATAACTCTATTCTAGATTTGACATCATTTAAATTTTTTAACCTTCTTGTATTGTAGTTATGAATATTGTTTCTTCTGGTAATTATGATGTTTTTTTGTACACCCCTTTTTCTATTTTAAAAATTAGCTTAGGTTTTTCCAAAATAATGAGTTCGGGTAACTTTAGATATCCCGTGCGTTTAAAAATTTCATTTGTTGGTGTAAGCCAGTCGTACTTATGTAAGCATTTTATGGCTTTGTTTATTAGAACACTAATTTTATCTTTCAACCATAATGAACAGTTGGACCAGTTACATAAATTGTATCTGATGTGCGAAATAATATGAGAATAATATAACTTATCTGCAGTTTTTTTATTCATTCTAATTCCACTTCTTTTGAAGGCACCCAGGAGAGGCACAATTTTTTTTACTAATTTATTAATATGCTCCTCCCACTTCAGTTTTTCATCAATTACAACTCCAAGATATTTATATGCAGGAACTCTTTCAATTTTAGTCTTATTTACCGATAGATTGGGATTTATATCAATTTTATTCTTTATTTTATATACTATAAACTTTGTTTTTTCCGCATTTATAGTTAATTTATTATCTTTTAACCAATTTTCGTAAATCCCCAAATCAGTATTTACAAGAGTTTCAAGTTCTTTATAGGTTCTAGCATTATAGAAAAGTAGAGTATCGTCAGCAAAGATCTGTGCGATCTTGTAAATTTGCATACTGGATGTTATGAATGTAAAGTAAATAAAATGTAGGACCAAGTACTGATCCTTGAGGAACACCTCGGCTGTACTAAGCAAAAACACAGTAGCTAACAATATGATCAAATTCGAGTTAAGAGCAAAAATGGACTTACTATGTTGTTTCCTAACATTGCACATTGTCACTTTTACGATCTGAACCCTCAGTGAGTAAAATTGATGCTTCCAAAACACAGTAAGTGCATTGTTTACATCACGAATCCAAGTTCAAAACACAGTAACAAACAAATCCCAAATTAAAACACAGTAATTGCAATGAGTTACTGTGTTCTAATTTGGTGTTTGTACTTACTGTGTTTTAAAAGTGAAAAATAGTTCGGTTTTGTGTAATCACAAATATGTTTATATTATGTTCATTACTAAAAACTCCATTAATTTTTGTAATAGTTTTTCTATTATTCAGATATGAGTAGAGTAAGTTATTAGCTGTACCCCTTATTCCAATTTCATGCAATCTGTTAAGTAAAATATTATGATTTACTGTATCGAAGGCCTTCTTAAGATCAACAAATACCGAACAAACATAATTTCCTTGATCCTATTTATTTACAATTGAGTTGGTGGATTCTAGGACTGCAGATTCTGTTTCAATTTTCTTTTGAAAACCAAATTGATTTGTATCAAATCCTACAACTTTTTGCACGAACGCCTGTATTCTGGAATTTATAACCTTTTCAAATACTTTTCCAATACAACTTGAAAGAGCAATTGGTCTGTAATTTGATATATCCAATGTTGACTCAGATTTAAATATAGATACAACTATACTTGATTTAAGACACTCAGAATATATACCAGTACTTAGACATCTATTTATCAAGCATACAATTATATGTTTTATCAAAGTTACAACATGTTTTAAATCTGAAGCTGAAACATTGTCACCTCCAGGAGAGCTATTTTTTAATTGCATGATGATGTTATATATTTCTGTTTCATCTGTAGGTTTAAGAAAAATAGACTCTTCAACGAATCTATTTTCTATTACGTATTTTTTAGCATCAGTAATTTTATCTGCTAGTTTGCTACCGATTGAACTGAAGTAAGAATTGAAGAAATTTGCAATTTCAAAGCTATCACATGTCCATTACGGTTTATTTATTTAATAACCTTGCTCGACTCAATTGATTTTTTTAAGATGAGATTATTTAGAACTTTCCAAATTTTTCTTTGGTCACCACCAGCTAATTGTAGTTTATCATTAAAATAAATTTGTTTGGCTTTAGTTATTTCATACGTCACCTTGTTTTTTGCATTTTTAAAACTAGCTTTAATATCTATATCGTTAGGCTGTTTTTTGAACTTTTTAAACAAATTATTCCTTTTTTTGATCATATTTAATAATTCCTTTGTCATCCAATGATTATTGTTTCTAACTCTTCGGAGTGTTTTAATTGTTGAATTCACCTTTGCTTTTTGTAATATTTAAATAAGGTCATCCACACTATGACATTTATTTATTTCAAGTAACTTTCTAACATTTTCTTTATATTTCTTAAAATTTGTGTTGTAGATTTCGCTTTTAAAAATTGGTTCAATCTTTCTTAAAACTTTATTTAATTTGACACTAAACGCTTTATGATCCAGATTAACTATATCATGAAGCTTTGTGTCAAAGTCAAACTTTTCTAGATCTGTCAGAATATCGTCGATGATTGTAGAAGAATATTCAGTCACTCTAAGGCAGATTCATAACTAAGTACGTTTTTTTATGGTAACACCGTTAGATTCTACCATCAATTTATAAGATCTGAAGAGCTCTGTGTCTATTAATAAATCAATATTAATATCACCCATCAGAACTATATTCTTGTATTTGTTAAAAATTAAATCCAGATGTGTTAGTAAATCGCTATTGTTATCACTTGGTTTTTTGTAGGTAACTGCAATTTTTAAGGATGGGGAAGTGTTATTTAACAAAATAATTATATTATTGAATTGCTCCAATATTTCTAACGCCGTATACGGAATATTATTCTTAATAAAAATAGCGGTTCCACCTCCTCTTGATTCATTATTAGAGTTAAAAGATGCAGAGAAGCCAGGTATATTAAAAAAATTTTCTTCATCTGAGTATAACCACGTTTCGCCAATCATAATAATGTCAATATCTATTCTGCCTTTAACAAAAAGTTCGATTTCAGTCATATTTTTCCTTAAACTTCTAGCATTGAATGCACCATATTTATATTATTGTGTTTGTTACGTGTCATGGTTTACTAATCATATAATTTTGCCAAGACTCTCTAATTTTTTGTAAGTGCTCTCTATAATGATTCATATTCATTCATATTCATATTCATTCATATGCCCCTGCGGTAGAGGAATAGAATATTTCCGCAGTATGAACTGCTCTTCGTAAAAGGCGACTAGAAGTTCAAACAAAAATCCCGAAGCGACTGACTCGGAACAAGCGGCTCTCTGGTCTGCGTCTGATCCTTGAGGGACGGCAGTTAAACTCCCGGCGGTAGGTAAAATGCAACCAATATATAAAATAGAAAATATGAATAACTATAATAAAGAAATAAATCTGGTAGGGATACCTACCAAAGTGTCGGCAGAAGCCACGGCTGCCGGCTAGGGCTTTGCTGATCTTATAAGAAGGTCAGAGGAGTCGCCAGTGACCCAAAATTCAAAAAACAATATAGCGGACCCATTTAAGAAGAGCGGAAAAATTTACAGATCACCACCAATTAGAGAACTCCAAAATGAACGTGCACTGTATAACAAATGGCAGAATATACAGGCTGTCGATGAAACAACACAACTAAAGCAGTTGATAAGCAATATGGAAAAACAAATACAGGATCTTAAAAATGAAATTATTAATTTAAAGATACAGAAACCACAAGTTCTACAAGTTTCACAAGTTCAACATGTATCAAAGTCAGAAAACAGTAAAAAAAATAGTATACTCTACAGATGAGGAAGAATTAGCGAAAGAGACTGAGTGGATAAGGGTAAAACAGAAACAAAAAAGGAAGTTAAATGACTCACTTACTCCTCCAAACGCAAAAAAGATGGACTATAAAACCACTCCAAGTAAAGAAACTTCTCCAAAAAAGGTTATTTCGCCAAAAAAAATAACCGATCCGGAACAAGTTAAGAAAAATCAATTTCCACCGCCAATAATCGTGGAGGAATTTAATAACTATAATGAATTCTGCGAGAGAGTAAAAAAAGTAATAACAGAAAAACAGTTTGAGATGAAACTCCTTGGAAAGAATTGTATAAAAATCAATTTGTTAGATGAAGATGCTTACAGAACTTTAACAAAAGCGCTATCAGAGTATAAATATAGTTGGCACTCATACGAAAGCAAACAGCAAAGGCCAATACGAGTTATGGTGAAGAACCTGCCTCCCTCGTGTAAAACAGAAGAAATAATTAAAGATCTTGAAAATAGAGAATATAAAATATTAGGAGCAGCAAATAAACGTAGCTGGACCATTAAACATGTTTATGTTAACCTTCAAAGCGGAAGAAGATATTAGCAGAATATACGAGATTAAAAGTATTCTAAAATGTATTGTGAATATCGAGCCCCTAAGAAAAAATAAGCTTGTAGTACAATGTAAATCATGCCAGGCATGCGGTCACACACAAAAATATTGTGGAAAAACATACCAGAGAATGTTTAAAACCTAAACCTGAACCACCAAAATGTGTTCATTGCGGAAATCAACATCCAGCTAATTATAGAGGCTGCAAAAGAAATGCAAAAAATCAAATTTAAGAATATGAGCTCAAACTCACAACAACGGAATATTCCAGAATACGCTAAAAAGCAAATCAAAAACCATCCCCAAACGTCGCAAGTGAAGCAAGATTTCCAGACAAATAGAAGCAGTAAAACTTATGCCCAAGTTGTTGCGGGTAAAAAACTTAATAATAATAGCGAACAAGAAAATGATTTAAAACAATCCATTCTGCTTATACTAAAAAAATTAACTAAAATAGAAAGTTCTATGGTCGATACGAATTGTAGAATAGGAGCACTCGAGGGCAGTACCAAAAACCTGCCTCGAAATCGAAAAGATGAATAAACTAAAAATTCTTCCATGGAATGCCAATGGACTGCTACAGCACCAACAAGAGCTACAAGCAGTCCTTGACATAAATAATATAGATGTTTGTCTTATAACAGAAACACACTTTAACAAACAAACGCATATTAATTTTCATGGTTATAAAGTTTATCATAGCATATATCCAGGTAACTCTGCTAGAGGAAGAAGTGCAGTGATTATAAAACAAAGTATACAACATTTTGAAGAAGCCAAATTTGAAACAGAAGAAACACAAGCTATGGCCGTAAACGTTAAATGTAAAAACTACTTTATTGTAGTAGCAAGTATATATTATCCACCTAAGTACTCTCTGAAGAAACATCATTATTTAGATCTTTTTAAGAAACTATGCCAAAAATACACACTGGGGATCACCGCTAACAACAACCAAAGGCAGGGAATTATTCCAAGCAACAAGCGAATTTGGGTGTGAAATCATATCAACATTAAAACCTACATATTGGCCTACAGATCCAAAAAAAATACCTGATTTAATAGATTTTTTCATAATTAAAAACATTTCGAATAATTTCATACAAATAGAAGATAGGCAGGAAATGGACTCTGACCACTCACCAATTCTGCTAACTGTAAGTGAAAACGCTATTGAAAAGCAGAGCATTCCGATTCTCGCCAATAAATACACTGACTGGGAAAGCTTTAAAGTATGTCCGGAAGAAAAAATACAACTAGCTGTACCGTTGCAATACAAAGAACAATTGGATGCGGAGGTGGAAAACTACATTAAAGATATACAACTTACAGTATGGGAAAATACTCCAGTAATTAAACAAACAGTAAAAGAAAATAAATATCCAGCCGAAATCTTAGAACTAATTGCAATAAAACGCAGAGCAAGGAAAAAATGGTACCAAACTAGAGCTCCACAAGATAAAACTAGACTGAATAATCTCACCCAACAATAATCTCAACAACAAAAAGAAGAATTATGGAAGTGAAAAACAAATCGATAAATTTATATTTGGAAAAGCTAACAAATGATAAAGTACTGATTACTCTCTTTGGAAGGCAGCTAAAAATCTGTAAAAAACCTATTGCAGCAATTCCTCCAATTAGAAAATTGGACGGAAAGTGGGCGAGAGATAATAAAAAAAAACCAAATTATTTGCGGAACACCTAGAAAAGATATTTCAAGTAAACACTGGAGCAGAAGATGAAGATCTAGATGTAGAACAAATTCAGGAGCAAGAGGAAATCGCATTAACAAATCCAGCTGAAGTGAAAAAAAAATTAAAAACAACATTAAATCTAAAAAAGCTCCGGGATATGATTTAATAACCGGACAAATTCTGAAGCAGCTACCAGAAAAGGCAATAGTTAAAATAACAAATGTTATAAATGCTGCATTCAGGCTGAAATATGTGCCGAAATTGTGGAAAGTGGCCGAGGTCATTATAATACCCAAAGCAGGAAAACCACCAAATGAAATGTCGTCTTATAGACCAATCTCATTGCTGCCTATAATGTCAAAACTATTTGAAAAAATTTATCTAACAAGACTAAAACCGGTTATTGAAAGGAAGAATCTAATTCCGGACCACCAATTCGGCTTTAGAGAAAAACACGCAACAATAGACTAGGTACACAGAATAACAAACATTATTGAAAAAGCTTTAGAGGTGAAGAAAGTCTGTTCAGCAATCTTTTTAGATGTGACTCAGGCATTCGATAAGGTGTGGCACAAGGGATTGAATTGTAAACTGAAAACAATCCTTCCAAAAGAGCATACGGAAATGATAGAAAGCTATCTATCAGACAGATACTTCTACATAAAACAAGAAGGAGAATATTCCGATCTTTCCGAAAGAAATCAGTGCTGGAGTTCCTCAAGGAAGTGTACTTGGTCCAATACTGTATCTGTTGTATACTTGTGATTTTCCTGCACTAGAAAATAATATAATTGCGATGTTTGCTGATGATACAGCGGTTTTGGCTGTCGGAGACAACAATAAAGAATCTACAGAAAAACTGCAGAGAGCTATGACAAAAATCCAAAATTATACAAAAAGATTAAGGCTAAAATTAAATGAAGCTAAGTCAATTCATGATTTCACAAATAAAAAAATTTACCATAAACCAGTATATATAAATGGTCAAGAAATACCTTATTCAAATACTGCCAAATATCTTGGTATGACATTAGATGCGAAGCTTCGCTGGAAAGCCCACATCGAAAACAAGAAAGAAGAGCTACAAATCCGTTATAGAAAAATGTACTGGCTCATAGGTAAGCATTCTACCTTGACAATACAAAACAAACTTCTGCTCTATAAACAAATATTGAAACCAGTATGGTCATATGGCATCCAGCTATGGGGATGCAGCAAAAAGAGTAATAGAGATGTTATTCAGAGATTCCAGAATAAAGTTCTAAGAAATATTGTGAACGCGCCCTGGTTCATCAGAAACTATGACCTACATAGAGATATGCAAATAGAATTTGTAGACAAAGAAATCCAAAATTTTGCAAGAAGTCACAAAAAAAGACTCCAAAACCATGTAAATGTCGAGGTAGTCCAGCTTCTGGATAATACAAATATAGCCAGACGACTCAAAAGAGTAAAGCCTTTTGAGTTAGTGTAGCTATAATAAGAGAAAGAAACAGTTAGATAGACATCGCTGGATGGAATCTACATTTAAAACTAAAATAAAGCTAGATAAAAATTGCTCATTAGCCCTATAGGACTAGATCGCAATAGAGGAAGGTTGTGGTTTAGTGGGTAAGAATCCCACACGCAATGGCAAGCTACGGGGCTCATTGTGTCTTTTGAAGATTCCATTCCAACCTACGTAAAAATAAAAAAAAAAATAAAAAAAATAAAAAATATTCATCATGTGGTGTTGCAGTGTTCTATAGAGCAGATAATAAGTGTATAATAACAAATTTTAATTTTAGTAGTGCTGATTTAATTTGTGTAAATTCTGATATTCTTGTATTAATTATATCTTTGTGGGCGTGTATAGATTACATAGATTGAATGTAAGTACTTTTTTGGATGAATTTACTGAATTTTTGGAAAATCATACGTACAAAAATATGGTAATTATAGGTGGCTTTAATATTAATATTATTTCTGAATCCATTGACACGGATAATTTTCTCTCTATTCTTTTGGGTTTAAATCTTTGCTTTCTCAGTCTACTCGTGAAACAGCTAATACAAGTACTTTTATTGATCACATCTTTTTAAGACATACTAGAAGGAATAATGCAACGTATAAAACTGCAGTATTTGATCTTAATATAACCAATCATTCTCTTACTACAATTCAATATAGTTTTAATACTTACAAAAAGATAATAATTATAGTACAGTTGAAATACATAATATCAATTTCAATATTTTAAAGCAAATTTTAACTGCTGAAATATGGGAGGACGTATATAATGCAGAAAATCCATCTATTGCTTTTAATATTTTTTTTAAAAAATTTCAACATCATAATTTAAATTGCGAAGTAAAAACTTCTAGTAAATATGATAAATTAAGAAAATTGAAACGTTGGATGAGTCGATCAATATTAAAGTAGATTACTCTAAAAAATAAGAATTAAAAAAATTCCAAATAATATTAAATCAAGAAATTATTATTTTATCATGAAATTCCTAAACTAAGATATAGGTATTATAGTAATAAATTTATAGAATATTTTGGTAATTCTAAGAAAGAGTGGAATTTAGTGAATGCAATTTTGAGTAAAAATAAAAAAAATTCAGATATAGTAATAAAATCAAATGAATATAGTTATGTGTCTGACCCTGTAAATGTTGCTAATTTATTTAATGATTTTTCTTGTTCAATTACAAGTGGAATATTAGATTATTCAGTGTACAACCGTCGTGTCAATGTAAAAAAAATATTAAGTTAGATCCAGTCTTTACTGAAAGCTTTTTTTTCGTGCCGTTTAATTCTTCTGAAATTCATAAAATTGGGATGTTTATAAAGACGTCTGCCTCTACTTCATTTGATATAATTTCAAGTAAAATTTTAAAAAATGTGTCTTTACAAATTGTTGAAATATTATGTTATATTTTTAATATTAGTATTAAAGAAGGAATGTTTCCAGATGCACTAAAAACAGCTGTGATTATACCTCTTCACAAAAAAGGCGATACTATGGAGATGAATAACTATAGACCAATTGCATTATTGTCAATTTTCTCAAAAATTTTTGAAAAAGGTGTTAAAAGTCGAATATTGTCTTTTCTTGAAAAAAAGAATTTTTTAAGTGAGTCTCAATTTGGTTTTCGGAAAGGTAAATCGACAGAGCATGCTTTACTGAAGTTATCCAGTGAACTTTATTCATCTATCAATGAATCAGAAATTCCAGCGGTATTAGTAGATAAGCTGTGTCACTCCGAGCGCAAAAATCCCATGTATTTTAAAGGGGGCAAAATTCAGATATTTTCCAGTGTGGCCGTTGTAGCTAAACTTTGCGGTACATGCTAATGAACTAAACTGCAAAGCTTTTTCCATTGTAAATTATACTACCATGAAATGAAAAAGCTTTTTCTAGAAAGATTGCATATCCATACATACACCTTATCATAAGAGCAGTACGGAGAAAAAAATGCTAAAGAAAAACCCCATATAAACAAAATAACAACAAAAAGGAAAAAAAAAAAAAAATTTAAAAATATAAATTAAACCTATGCAGATTTTTTTACAGCTCTTTCTTGAACGATTTAATGTAAACTATTACATTTCGCATGTAGAGTAGATTTACTACATTAAAAACATTATTTGTTCCTTAAAAATGAATTGAAGTTTTACCAGAAATTTTATATAAATCCTAGTTTTACTAATTAGGAACATTTATGAATTATGAAAAGAAAATTTATTGATGTGTAATAATTGTATAGATATACATACATAGTATATTAATTCAATATAGTGCTATTATAAGTTTTTGATTTATGCTTATAAAGTTTTTGTGATAAGAAAATGTAATTATATTAGTTAAAAAAAAAAATTATTTTAGTTAAAAAAAAACAAAAAAAAAAAAAAAAAAAAATTAAAAAAAAGTTCTAAATCTACTCTACATTTTTCTATGTATCATAAATAATATTATTGCGCTTTCAATTTGCCGCCGACAAAACATATATTTTATATTTGTTAAAAAGAAAAAACTATTGATTAAATGGATCATGTGGATTTTTCAATCTCAAATTTTTTTGATTATTTTTGTTTATATTTTTGTTTTTGCTTTAAACTTTTATCACGGTAGATGTAATACAAAATACAGCGCTTTCAATTTGCCGCCGGCAAAACATATATTTTATATTTGTTAAAAAGAAAAAACTATTGATTATAATGGATCATGTGGCTTTTTCAATCTCAAATTTTTTTGATAATTTTTGTTTATAATTTTTGCTTTAAACTTTTATCACGGTAGATGTAATACAAAATGCAGGAAATGTAATAAAAATTAAATAGATATTGATGCATAAGTGATTGTTACCTAAAAAATTGAAACGCATATTAATTAGAAACGTAAATATAATCGTATTTGTGAGCCTCTTCTAAAATTTTTCATACAATATACTTTAAGCGCAATGGTTTAAGCACTTAAAAAATACAGAAATAATCATAATATAAAACAGAAAAAAAAAATATTTATAAAAGGTTTAACAAATTAATTCCTGCTCTTATGCATGGGCATTATATTCATTCTTAATACAGGCAACTAATTATTTCAAAACCATCTTTAACAAAATCTCTCTTCTCCATTTTTGCGCATGCATATTGCATTGCATATTATTATTATTATTATACATAATATGTACTTATAATGTACATACATATATTCTTATTTAACTATTTTTTGTTGTTTTTCGTATTTACAAACAAGTTACTACTTTGTATGTCAGATTTTTTTCGTAATAAATAAAGAGAATGAACAAAAAAAATCATAAAATGTGAAACGTGTCTCCCTAAGTAAATGAATTGAATATGATTGTTAAAATACAATTCGTCAGCTGAGTTCTATTTTCGGACATACGCCATTTTCAAGATTTTTGACTTAAGACCGAATTCTAAGGTTTTGAAGTTAGCTCTATCATTGTATCTAATCCGCTTTTAAGTATCTAGCTTAGTTTAAAAGTTACGAAGAGGTAAGTTTCGTCCATATCCACATTTTGACTTTTATTTAAAAGCAAATTCGGACATATACAAAATTTTTGTATATGTCCGAGAGTTTGCATGAAATCTTCGATAATTTTATTGTTAGTGCTTAAAAAGGCTATATTAAGTGGTTATGGAAATAGCCTAAGATATTTTACTGTGCACGTAATTTTTTAATTCGGCTATTTGCATTATTTTACATATATGTACTGCGTTTATTACCTATGGATTTGACTGAAATTATTACGTTTGTATTATAACTTATTGTAAACTGAATAAAAATTTAAAATGATCTGTTTTTATATAGATTACACAAAATACAAAAGAAGACTTATGTAAATGGCTGAAATATTTCAAAATAATTTTTTTGCCGTTCAAGCCATATCCATAGCTAATTAGAGCAGTATAAGTAAAATACACGTAAAATGGACTAATTAAGCATTAAAATACAAACGTAATATTTTCATATATGCGTTTCAATTTATTAGGTAACAATTCGCCCATTACACATGTATTTTACATATACTGCGCTTAACACCTATGGATATGGCTGAAAATATTACGTTTGTTTTTTAATGCTTAATTAGTCCATTTTACGTGTATTTTACTTATACTGCTCTAATTAGCTATGGATATGGCTTGAACGGCAAAAAAATAATTTTGAAATATTTCAGCCATTTACATAAGTCTTCTTTTGTATTTTGTGTAATATATATAAAAACAGATCATTTTAAATTTTTATTCAGTTTACAATAAGTTGTTAAAGTGTAAAGATGGAAAATTTAGAGTCACCAATACCAGTGTTGTCCCCAACACTTCGCAGGTAAATAATTTTTTAAATTAAAATTTTTATTTGTAAATTTTTTTCATTTTTCAAAGAATGCAAAAAGAAATTTTTCCAAGTGAAGAAGAAGAAACCGACTCATCTGATTCAGATTTTTCATGTAAGTTTAAAAAAATTACTAAGTACTTTTTATTTATAAATAATTTATTTATGATTGTTATTTTTTTTACAGTGGATGATGTTTTTAAATATCCAAATTTTTCACCAGGTCCATTAGAAAACATATGTGACAATATAGAAAACGATATAAATTTAATTAGTAATAATATTTAGAAAATATTTCAAATATACAAAACATATTTTAAATTTTTTTTCTATATAGATGTTGAAAGAGATTCTGTCAATGAAAGTAATCCTCGAAGCATACCATCTTCTTCAAGTTTTTATGGTAAATATAATATTTAAGTATATAATATTTTATTTTAATATTTAATACTATGAGAATTTTTTATTTATTTTATTTCTTCAATACAACAAAACAGCTTCTGATAGTTATATGACCCCAAAATTAGTGAGAAAAAGAATTAGAAAGCCGCAATTATGGAAGAAAAATATACAAAAAAAATTACGGGAAGCCGGATTATCGTATAAAAACAAAAAAGATGAAGAAATTCAACCTAGATATATGAAACTACCTTGTTCATATGCATGCAATTTTTTATGTATTCAAAAATATTTTCTGAAAAAGATAGACAAAATATATTTGAAAATTTTTGGAAACTCCCTGACGATGAAAAGACAAAATTTTATCTCAAATTTGTAAAACGACAACAAGTAAAACTACGTCGTTCTGTTACTTCAGCAAAAAAAAGATATTCGTTTAAATACTATTTAGCATCACCTCATATTCGTAGAGTATGTAGACTATTTTTTTTAAACACTCTTTGCATTAATAAAGCTCGAATTTATTATTGCTTTGAGAATTTGTGTGATGAAACATCTGGTTGTCCCTTACCAAATACGAGAGGAAAGCATGTGAAAAAATGTACTGATCCAGAATTATAAGAAGAAGTTAGAAAGCACATTTTGAGTTTCCAAGTGATAGATTCGCATTACTGTCGACAAAGCACACAAAAAACATACCTAGAAACCGGATTGAATTTATCAAAAATGTACCATTTGTATGTCGAAAAAGTAGAGCATCCTGTGAAAATTAATATTTACAGAAAAGTATTCAACACCGAATTTAATATTAGTTTTCATAAACCAAAGAAAGACATGTGCGATAAATGCGTTCTTTTTAAATTAAAGGAAAAGACTGAAACTGCAACTGAGGAAGAAAAATTACTTCATTCCACCCACTTAAAACAAAAAGTTTCAAGCAAAGTTGAAAGAGATGCAGATCGCTGTAACACTGATCAAAAACATGCAATTTTGGCTTATGATCTACAAAAGGTATTTGGGTTGCCAAAAGGCAATGCTTCCCTTTTCTTTTATAAAAGAAAGTTAAATACTTTCAATTTAACTGGTACACTAATACTGCCAAAAGTAAATAAATTAACGTCCGGCTGTATTTGGACGGAAATACATTCTGGACGTGCCGGAAATGATATTTCTAGTGCCTTATTAAAAATTTTAGAGCAAGTTGTTAAAGATTACCCACAGATTGAAAAAATAACTTTATGGAGCGATGCATGCGTCCCTCAAAATCGCAATAAAATTAATACTACAGCTTTGAAATTGTTTGTTTATTCGCATCCAAATATATTAGAAATCAAACAAAAATTCTCGGAGCCGGGACATTCCAATATACAGGAAGTTGATGTCGTGCATTCAGTGCTAGATAGATATCTTATTAATTTGGAAATATCTAGCCCATTACATCTCATAAAGTTATTAACTAAATTTAAAGCTGAAAAGGTACAACTTAAAATTATACAAATGACACAAGCTGGGTGGCACAGTGGTTAAGTGCCGACCTTTCATGCAGAAGGGCCCGGGTTCGAATTCTAGTAAAAGTGAAAAAACTTTTCTGGTTTTCGACTCGACTCAGTTACCATTCGTCATTGGGTTCAAATTAATGGCATAATCAATAATTAATAATTATAAATCTTTAATAAAAAATACTTTAATATAAAAATATAAACAAATGCAAAATATAAACAAATAATTTAATTAAATAATATAACTCGCAGATATAGAATACCATATAAGTAAAATATAAAATATTACAATATAAACAAAAAATAGAATTGTAAATATTGAAAATCTAAGACGTTTCTACATGTTATAATTAGTCTAACAGTTGAACAGTTAGCGCTTAAAAAAAAAAAAAAAAAAAAAAAGCAGATTTTTATGCATTTTCTACCATAGCAAATAAATTAAACTTTGATAAAATGCCATTTTTTCAAATTAAATCAATTTCTTATGAAAAATCAGATGACTTGCTGATTAAATTTAAAAGATCTTTTGAAAATGTAAATCACGAAGTTGTTTCTTTAAATATGAGTGCCACTAAGAAAATATTGGCTATTCCAAAAAATATTTTTAAAACAATTCCACAAAATTTTTCGGAAAATAAAGTTTCGGCTGCTAAAATAAGAGACATTAAAGAGCTTTTTCCATTTCTGCCAGAGGTAGATAAAAATTATTTAACTGCTCTACTGAATGTTATCAAAAAAATTAAAAAGACTGACACAAAATCAAAAAAAAAAATTAATCTAAAAAAATGTTAAAATTATGAAATTTCTAGCATTATAATGAAAATAATATTGTCTTCAATTTGAATTTGATTTTTTTTTTCATATAATATATTTTGTTTTATATAATAATACATTTATTTAGATATTATGCATAATATAAGACATTATTTAATTTTGAGAGAGTATGTACAAAAATGAATAGTTTTAATCATTTTAAATATTGTTATGTGAAAAATATTGTTATGTTTTCGTTTTTTAATTTTATATTAAAAAATGCTGAGAAAAAGGCTGTTTAGTTTTTTATTTAAATCATTTTGTTTTATTTAATTGAATTTATAATAAAAAATATAAATTATGTATTTATAAAATTATAATATTGTCTTTTCATTCTTTAATATTTTTTCAGCCATATCCTTATCGCAATATATTAAAGAATTAATAAATTTTATATTCTATAATCGGACATTTCATACAAAGCGCAAAAAAATTTGGGCTTCATGGGATATAGCCAACACAAAAAAAACCGGTTCCAATATTTTGAGTCTACTTTCTACATTTTTGCACGCACAATACTGCAATCACACATTTTTGCAGTTTACGAATTAACCAATCAAATAGTGAACTTAAAAAAAATCCTATCGCGTACTTTTTTTTTTATTAAGCCTCAAACTTCAAACTCGATTTACTCAAAACTATGTCGATGGCGTATGGCCGCAAGTAGAACTCAGCCGACGAATTAATGATATACCTATTGTGATATAAAGCTTTTGGTATCTGAAAAATGAGATACATAGTTGTTTTAATAATTTACATTAAAAGCAAAATAAATGAGAAATAAAAATCCAAAATCAACTTTGTTATCGGTGCTGAGGTATCTATAATGATAAGCTGCAACTTATGTATTTAGTCTACCTTGTTTCTTCTATTTTAGATGCTCGAATATGTTCTGATTAAAACAAAAAAGAAAGGAAAGTAGAAATAAATATTGTATTAAATTTTGCTGCTAAGTTTCCGATCGGTACAAAATAAATTATTGGAGAGCATTACTGAAAAATTAGAGTATGTAGATTTAATGATAGGAGTAGATTTAAAAATAGTAGTAGAACGGAGTAGAATTTCAAATAATTTTATAAAAGACATTTTCTAGAGCTTTGAAAAAAAACATATATAAATTCTTATATATATGTATATATGTACATCTGTAAAAAAAAAAAAAAAAAAAATAATATCATCACTGTGTAATATTAATTAATTTAGGTTTTAATATTATCAATTATCAAGTTATACATCAGAATACAAAAAAGTAATCAAGGGTTAAGTTACGTAATATAACAACAACAAAAAATTTTTTTATAAAGGTAATTTTTAATGATATCAAATGTCTGTTTTCAAGAAAGTTGTAATATGTAGAAGATTAAAAGATCTAAATCATCTTTTCTAAATATAAGTTGGCACTGTATTGTGAATAATGCAAATTGTTTTTATTTTGGGTATAAGGTATTGCATGCAAACATTGATTTGATAAAACTGGTATGTTTGAAATTTTGCGAAAAGTAATTAATGCTTATAATAATAATGATATAATGTTTATATAACGGTCATACGGGTATCCCAGAGTTGACACAGTCTACTCTACTACACTCTTCCTCGTTAATACATCATATATATCTGGACACACTATCTCATAAATTAAAGAATCTGTATCAGTATATAATATAGAACAATTGGAATTAAATTTTTGATGCATGTAATCATAATGGAAATTATAAAGAGTTGCTTTCGCTAGTTCAAGAATACACATTCCAACATATATTGGTTTGTTGAAATAAATTTCTGTTTTGTTTAATTCTATTATAGATAGAATTAAACAAAAATAATTGAAGTTTTAAACTCAGGTTTGGAAATTAACGATTCTGCTCCATATCGACCACACCATTTAGTAACTAGCTTGACTATGCTATGTTTTCTTACATTCTCCATAGTTTTTCCAAACACAGCATTATTCATCATTGTGTATAAGTTTTTCTCAAATACATTTTTTGATAATGTGCGCTGTTTAGTATTTAAGTCTATACATATATGACTTTAGCCAATTTGATTGATTAAATTTTAATATTCTATGAATTTTATTTAATTTAAACCCATGTTTTAAGGCTTGCTGTAAATTTCGATAGTGGACTACATATTTTTTTTTATTGTAAAGAGTAGCCATGAGTTTTATCTGTTTTGAATTGGGGGGTGATTTATGTTCAGCGCAAAATGGTAGATCTGAATGTGAGTCATGTAAATAATCTGGGTAACCTAAGTGTACCTCCAAAATATAACCAATTAATGAGTTCGCATCTATATCATTAACATTAAAGTTTTTAACATTATCGACCCATTGAAAGTTGCTATGTGGAAGAAATTGTGACAATTCCCAACCATATTGATTATTAATATCATCATATATTAAATATGTTGATGGCTTAGAGGGGTCATAGTTTGTACAATATTTATTATTTGCTTTAGCATATCGTTTTGAGCATTGGCTAAGACCACCACGAACGCCTTGTTCAATAAACATCAACATATCTATATCAGTTAAAAGCTCTAAATTTATTCTGGTGTAAAGTAGCCTTGCATCCCAAGTATACCCCGGTAGGGTGTAATAATGAGCTGAATCTAGTTTATATGTCTTGATACAACTCGAGCGAAACTGTTCAAACACGTCTGGCTAAAAGAAGGACATCAATTTTTAAAAAGAGATCGGAGTATTCTCCTAAATTTTTTATGCCTAACTGATCCCACACATTTTTTGCATGCGTATATTCCTCTTCACTAATATTACTTTCATTTAATTTATTATAAAACTTATCAATAGGAGGTAATGAGTTTTCAGAAAATTTATCTGAAGAATCAAAGTAATCGTAAGAATAGACTTCTTTTCGAGTTAATAATGCTATTTGATTAGTTTCTAAATATTTAAACTCTGATTTCAAAACAGGCAAATCATTCAAATACGATGATAAAGTATCTAAACCGGCTGCCATGAATCTGTAGGAATCAATAAAGCGGAAATTTATAGGATAATCATTTAAAATTTTTGTAAATTAAATGTACTTTTCTTTATTGACTGGTAGTAAATTTATTCTACCCTCTATATCTGTTGCTAACTGTTTTATTATGAAATGAGAATCATATCCACTTAAATTATGGAATACGACGGGAACTGTATGGTTGGCTTGGAAATTTAAGTTACAGTTATTATGTGCAGCACCGCGACATTTTCCTGTTAAATGACAGTGATCTCTGACTTTAATATTATTTTCATCAAACTCTTTTTCACAAATATAACAACCTTCAGATGATAAGAACAGTGCTTCTTCATCCTCTAACAATTTTTGCATTGGTAAAGTGTTAAGAAATAGGGATGTTAAATTCTCAGCAAAATTTAATAATTCTTTAGTAAACCATTCAATACAGTTTTCATCCCGATAGCTCTTATAAAAAGATAGCTTGGGGTCATATGAGCTTTTAACGTAATATCCTGCACTACAAGGTTTATGAATTTGATACTTATTTTTTGTTTCAGTTGATTCTAATAAGCATTCCAAATCCGCATATATTACAAACGGAGCACTAATTTTATTTTTATAATTTTTAAATTGCAAATTTTTTTCCTTTTGCGTAATCTGCAGCTATTGTATAGTTTACAGTCTTCCATATGTGTATTCAATTTTTCTTCAGTCCAGAAATAATGAAGGCATCTATCACAAAAATATTTTTCATGTCGGTTTTTGGCTAGCTGCGATGATAGTAATCGAGATAAACTTTTAATCCAAACATAATGATATTTAATGGGTTCATACATTTCCTCATCTTCATTGGATTCATATTGTTCGTCATATTCATCATAATATTTGTTTTGTATCATTAAAAGATTAGTATGCTTTGTTTTTTTATTCTTAGTTAAGTAGTTAGGAATAACTACATAATTTTTTTCCAATTTTTTGAGACCATATACATTTACCGAAACTTCGTTTTGTTTTTCGAATTTATGAATATGACAAAGTTTTACAGGAAATTGAATTCCACTAAAATTTAATAATGTTGAGTAGTCTGGATATTTTCTTACACGTTGCGGGTCTTTATTTACAAGATATAACGCTGATGTAATCGCCCAGGCAAAACAAGCGTTATCATTATTCTTTTCATTTATACAAGCTTCTTTCTTCTTGATTTCTGAAGGAAGTTCTACATAAGATGATACCAATATAGGTGTAAATTTGTTAATATTAACAACCAAATGAATAACGGCCGATAATGCCCAGCCACTCTTGGACTTTTCTTGGAATTCTTCCAATTTTTTAAGCAGTTTTTCTCTAATATGTTCTAAAAATAATGCATTGATGTCAGTGTTTTTATACACAGGTACATTTTTGGTGTTCAAATACTTTATTTCATATATTTCATCATTTCCACTAGCTTTTATGAACTCCGCACAAAAAATTGCATTTACTTTAATAGCGTCATCTCTTTTGAGTGCGTTATTAATACGTGTTTTAAACAACTTTTTACAATCATTTAAAAAACTTTCTGGTTCTTTATGCTTAAGGTTAATGATAATTCCTGTTCTCATGCGTCCCTTGAAGCATGATTGTACATTTTCCCATTTAATAAAATTATTAGATAAATTTGACGAGCTATGCCTTCCTCCCCTTAGCCTTAATAATTTCATTTCAGTTCTGTAGCTTTGCAAAACATGAATAGCATTCCATAAATGTTGTTTTTTAGCTACAGTTTTTGCGATTTTAAGTTTGGCACACAAAATTCGAAGATATCTGGAACATTCTTTGATGCCAGTTTCGATTAAAGTCGCATCGTCTTTATATTTTTCAAAATTTTTTTGAACATATTTAATCATATCTTTAACATTAATTTCACTGCTACTGTTTTTCATGTTAATTATTGTTTTGATTTGTTTTTTGTTTTAATATAGAGATTTATTTATACAAGCAAATTTTTGCTATGGATAATTTTTTTTTTTTTGTTAATAAGGTTAATGGAACTACTTTTTTAAGTTTCCTTTTTTACAAGATTATAATTAATTTTTCAAATTTTCACAATCAAATTTAATTTTTTTTTTTTTTTTTTTTTTTTTATGCGTTTAGCACTTGTCACGCCTAAAGTTCTAAGGGAACTGAATTTTTTCCCGTTAGTTTAACAAATAAATAACAGTTTCTTCTCTCATTCACACATTCTCAATTTTTTATGTTAATTATGTATTTTTCAATCCTGCCATTGCATATTACTAACATGACTTGCATGACTTTCTATTTTTAACATGACTTGATCAGAAATGAGAGTATCAATATAGAAGCATAAAGAAGAACAAGAATTGTGAAATTGCATGTATCAATGCGATTATTATATTTTAATGTGATTATGTTTGATGCAACGAACCAAGCTTTTCTTATATTTTTCTATAGGTGTTATACAGGCACATAATATTATATTAACGAAATATAAGAAATATTGATTAATAACTATATCTTCATGTCTCAAGTTCAACACTGAAAGCTTTAAATTTGAATTACTTTGTTCTCATTTAAAAGAATTTTTAATTTCATGCTATTTTTATTTCATCTTTATCTCTACAAATTTATTCTAAACAAGAAAACCTACTGCTACATTTTTATTTTAGAATGCAGAAACCTATAATTTTCTATTTTTCCATTAACAAGTAGAATTAACCAAAAAATAAGAAAGATGATTGCATCTTACACTTTAAAACTTTATCTTACTTTTTATCTTTTACGTCATATGTATCTAATTTACTTTATGCTATATTATTACATGGAAATATATATTTTTGATCCTTCTGCATTCCACTAAATGGTTACATAAAATTTTTATATAGGTAAAATAACTAAAACATAAACGAAAAACTTTAAAGAGTTCAAAACCTGACTTTAAAAATATAATTCTTAATAAATACTCGTAAACACGTAAATTAATATTATTCCTGTAAATTTTTTATGAAAATAGTATCAGCATAAAAGAATTGCAATTGTTTATTTTTTTTGTAAAGTTTAGATTTTTAACATAAATTTTGAGCAAATTGATCAAAATCTTCTTACCACAACCAGCTCTAGAAAATGTCTTTATAAAATTATTGAAGTTCTACTCCGTTCTACTACTATTTTTAAATCTACTCCTATCATTAAATCTACATACTCCAATTTTTCAGTAATGCTGTCCAATAATTTATTTTGTACCGATCAGAAACTTAGTAGCAAAATTTAGTACAATATTTATTTCTACTTTCCTTTTTTTTTGTTTTAATCAGAACATATTCGAGCATCTAAAATAGAAGAAACAAGATAGACTAAATACATAATTTGCAGCTTATCATTCATTATAGATACCTCAGCACCGATAAAAAAGTTGATTTTGGATTTTTATTTCTCATTTATTTTGCTCTTAATGTAAATTATTAAAACAACTATGTATCTCATTTTTCAGATACCAAAAGTTTTATATCACACATAGGTATATCATTAATTGTATTTTAACAATCATGTTCAATTCATTTACTTAGGGAGACACGTTTCACATTTTATGATTTTTTTTGTTCATTCTCTTTATTTATTACGAAAAAATCTGATGCGTAAGAGCAGGAATTAATTTGTTAAAGGCTAATTTTCATTACGGCAATTTACTGGGCAAAAGTTAGAGCATAGGCAGAAGATACAAAAATACTATTTGTGCGACAAAGAAAAAACGATAAATTACTGGGAGAAACATCCATATTCCTTGGTGAGTCATCCATAATCCTTAGACAAGTATTGAGAGAGTGCCATAATCCTTGGCAAAAAGATGTTCTCTTAGGTCTTTTTCCTATAAAGTTGCTACTACATACAAAAAAAAAGTGTATTCTACACAAAATTTTTTTACATACTATTACATATTGTTATGGATACATGACATTTGAATTTTGTAAACAAACAAGAGAATGTAAACAAAGAAAAAAAACATTTTATATTATGGTTTAATGAACGAATTTTTTTTTAAAATTATTTGAAATTGATTAAAATTTTATCATTTATTTTAAATTAATAAAATTTTAACTTTGAATTGAAAAATTCGCGAAATATAAATTTAAAAATTAAAAAATAAGGTTATGTAATTTTTTTTTGTCAAAAGATATAAAAAAATTTTAATATAAATTTAATCATTTTACTCTTTCTCTCCTATTGAGAGTATACTATATACCTCTCTTTCTAAAGTCAAGAATACTGGGCAAAATTTTCTCATGAAAACCTGCCTTAAACCTTTTATACATATTTTTTTTTTCTGTTTTATATTATGATTATTTCAGTATTTTTTAAGTGCTTAAACCATTGCGCTTAAAGTATATTGTATGAAAAATTTTAGAAGAGGCTCACAAATACGATTATATTTACGTTTCTAATTAATATGCGTTTCAATTTTTTAGGTAACAACCACTTATGCATCAATATCTATTTAATTTTTATTACATTTCCTGCATTTTGTATTACATCTACCGTCATAAAAGTTTAAAGCAAAAACAAAAATATAAACAAAAATAATAAAAAAAATTTGAGATTGAAAAAGCCACATGATAATATTATTTATGATACGTAGAAAAATGTAGAGTAGATTTAGTACATTTATTTATTTATTTTTTTTTTTTTGTTTTTTTTTTGTTTTTAACTAACTTAAAATTTAATTTAACTTTTAACTAACATTTTCTTATCACAAAAACTTTATTAGCATAAATCAAAAACTTATAATAGCTCTATATTGAGTTAATATAACTATAATTACATATATAATATAACTATGTAACTATACAATTGTTACACATCAATAAATTTTCTTTTCTTAATTCATAAATGTTCCTAATTAGTAAAACTAGGATTTATATATAATTTCTGGTAAAATTTCAATTCATTTTTAAGCTACAAATAATGTTTTTAATGTAGTAAATCTACTCTACATGCGAAATGTAATAGTTTACATTAAATCGTTCAAGCAAAAGCTATAAAAAAATCAGCATAGGTTTAATTTATATTTTAAAATTTTTTTTGTTTTTTTCCTTTTTGTTGTTATTTAGTTTATATGGGGTTTTTCTTTAGCATTTTTTTCTCCGTACTGCTCTTATGATAAAGTGTATGTATGGATATGTAATCTTTCTAGAAAAAGCTTTTTTTCATTTCATGGTAGTATAATTTACAATGGAAAAAGCTTTGCAGTTTAGTTCATTAGCATGTACCGCAAAGTTTAGCTACAACGGCCACACTGGAAAATATCTGAATTTTGCCCCCTTTAAAATACATGGGATTTTTGCGCTCGGAGTGACATAGCTTATCTACTACGCTTATTTATCTACTACTATAGCTTATTTATTGATATTACCAAAGCCTTCGATATGGTAGTTCATGTTCTATTACTAAAGAAACTGTATAGAGTAGGCTTTAGTGGCTTTATGCTTAACTAGTTTAGTTGTTATTTTTATTTTTGTTAACTCTCTATTTAACCAACCTTTTATGGTAAAATTACTGCTTTTGTTGACGACACAGCATTATCCTACTCTAACAAAAATTATTTAAATACATTTATTGAGATAAATATAGATCTAAAAATTATTCGGAGCTGGTTCAAAGAGCATAAACTTGTAATAAGTAATAAAACTCATGTTAAAATTCATATTATTTAACCTCACAGGAGTTGTGCCTGTTGAAATAACTCTTTAATATCACACCCCCAGTTGCTCAAGATTTTGTTTAATACTGCAGGTATGCACAAATCATCAGTTACTTTTCAGAATAACCTAAAGTTTCAAATGACTGTTTTGAAATTGAAAGAGTAGAAAATTTTAATTATCTTGGAATTTTTTTAGATGTTAAACTTAATTGGAATGAGCATATCTCCCAACTGAAACTCCATTCAAATAAAGTGGTTAGGGAAATATTTCATATGAGTTTGTATTGTTCTGAAAAGATTGTAATAATAGTGTATTTAAGTCTAAGCTGCAATATGACTTAAGCTATATACTATACCAAATTAGAACCATTAGTTATTAAACAAAAGCACTGCATACGTGTTGTTTGTAAAGTTAACAGAAGAACACCTAGTTTTAAGTTATTTAAAACACTCAATATTCTCCCGCTACTTCATTTATATTTTTTCAAGGTACTTAAGATCTTCTTTCTAAAATCAGGTTATTCAAATGCGAAAATGAACGTCGATTATAATTTAATACCAGAAATATTGTAATTTCTCCGAAAATCAATAAAACACATTTTAGTCGTTTCTATAATATTACTGTACCTCGTCTTTTTAATAAATTACCAGAAAACTGCAGAGCTGAAAAGTCAAAAACTGCCTTTTTGAAATAAATCAAAATTTGACTTTTTTGACTTTATTTTATAATTTTTCTTTTTATATTATGGTTTTTCTATGTTAAATTTTTATTTTTACTCTTGCTTTACTCTTGTGAAATCTTTATTTTTAACTCTTGCTATTTTTTTTTTGTAAGGTTTTCAATTTATTTTTTTCAACATAAGTACATTATTTAAATTTAAAGAATTGATCCCCATCAATTTAATAATATTAAATTTTAACTTATTAGTAATAGACATTCGACACTTGTTCTTTGGACAACAGAATGTTTCTACTATTTCACTGAGATTATATAAAATATAGTGTATTGCTTAGTAAAGTAAATAAGATCTAATTGTACATTATAAACTGAAATAAATAAAAAGATAAATAAATGGGTGAAACTTCCGGAAAGGGGTTGTGAGCTATCAAGATGACGTCATCACATAACGGTACTAAATATCTCAAAGTTTCCGAATATATATACCATTAGTGGCGATGGCGCCATCTAGTGGTCGAAAAATGCATTACAAAATGTTCCTAAGATTTTGTAGCATTTTAATTAAAATGTTATATTTTTCCTGTTAGTCCATAAACTGGAACCAACATCTTACAATATTGTAGGGCATGATATTGTCTTTCATAAACATCTTGTTTCATCTGGATCGGTGCTACCATTTTTGAGATATTGCAATTTAAAGTGAAAATTAAAAAAAAAAAAAAAAAAAAATCCAACTTTCAAAAAAACTACTATAACTGTGAAATTTTCAAAAACACCCTGTATTATTATTATACCATTAGAAAGGTCTCTTAAAACTCTTTCCAACGGTATATAATAAGTATGGCATATGTTGACAAATAGCCCCACCAGAGAACATAAATGCAAAAATGATACATTTTCATACTTTATTTGTCATAAATTTTTTGCCTTTTTGTTTTCCATTTGAAATATTTATTTTAAAATTTAAGAATGTACTTTATAGTTTGATACAATATGAGTTGGGTTTTGTCTAGAGATTTTTGAGGTATTTATATGTATGTAAAGTATAATTAGAAAGGACCTTAGAGTTGGTTATAAAGTCAGAATTATACGCTTTTTCCAGAATATTTATATACTAAGATTTTGAAGATTGACAGGGTTTTGAGTTGGATATAAATTACGCTTATACTGTTCCAACAACCTGTATAACGTTTTATTTAGCCTTTCGTTGGGCCCTTTCGTTGGTTGGGCGAACAGGTTGTTAGCATTGAATGCGAAATAAAGCCATATTATTTCTAAAATTTTACGAAATAAAGCCATATAGTAAAATTGATACAAATTCTAACACTAAAATGAAAAGAATGGTATAAGAATTCGGATACCTAATTCATTCCAAAAAATTAATAAGTTCCTAATTTTTTTAATACACTGTAATAAAACATGTTAAATAATATTATATTTTCATTACGGGGCTGCCGCCCCCGAACCCCCGCTAACTCAATTATTGAAGCGAGATTTTGAATCCAACACTAAAATGAAAAGAATGGATATAAGAATTCGGATACCTAATTCATTAAAAAAATTAATAAGTTTCTAATTTTTTTAATACACTGTAATAAAACATGTTAAATAATATTATATTTTCATTACGGGGGCTGCCGCCCCCGAACCCCCGCTAACTCAATTATTGAAGCTAGATTTTGAATCCAACACTAAAATGAAAAGAATGGTATAAGAATTCGGATACCTAATTCATTAAAAAAATTAATAGTTTCTAATTTTTTTAATACACTGTAATAAAACATGTTAAATAATATTATATTTTCATTACGGGGGCTGCCGCCCCCGAACCTCCGCTAACTCAATTATTGAAACTAGATTTTGAATCCAACACTATAATGAAAAGAATGGTATGAGAATTCGTCATAGCTATTTCATACAAAAAATAATCAACCTAATTAATAAATATAAATATTCTGGAAAAGGGGGCAATCCTGGTTTTGAATCCAACTCTAAAATCCCTCCTAATTGAGAATCCCACATATATAAATATTCTGGAAAAAGCGTAAAACCCTGCTTTTGAAACCAACTCTAAAACTCCTTCCTAACTATTTAAATAAAAAAGTTTGGAAAATTAAATTGCTTCTATTTTTACAAATAAAATTACTTCTGATTTTGTAGCCTAAGGGCCTTTCTAATTATATTTTTACATACATATTTAAATAAAAAAAAATTTAAAACTTTGAGGTTGTCACCTCCAAAATCCCTCAAAACAAATTGTCAGAACCAAACTCAATATTGTATCCAAACCTAAAATGCATTCTTACATTTTTAAATTTGCCAAAAAGGCAAAATAAATTTATGACAAATAAAGTATGAAAATGTATTTTTTAATAAAATTGTTGCGTCATTTTTGCATTTATGTTCTCTGGTGGGGCTATTTGTCAACATATGCCATACTTATTATATACCGTTGGAAAGAGTTTTAAGAGACCTTTCTAATGGTATAATAATAATACAGGGTGTTTTTGAAAATTTCACAGTTATAGTAGTTTTTTTGAAAGTTGGATCTTTTTTTTTTTTTTTAAAAAAATTTTCACTTTAAATTGCAATATCTCAAAAATGGTAGCACCGATCCAGATGAAACAAGATGTTTATGAAAGACAATATCATGCCCTACAATATTGTAAGATGTTGGTTCCAGTTTATGGACTAACAGGAAAAATATAACATTTTAATTAAAATGCTACAAAATCTTAGGAACATTTTGTAATGCATTTTTCGACCACTAGATGGCGCCATCGCCACTAATGGTATATATATTCGGAAACTTTGAAATATTTAGTACCGTTATGTGATGACGTCATCTTGATAGCTCACAACCCCTTTGTGGAAGTTTTGCCAATAAATGTACATCATTATCACTTAAGAAATATATTTGACTTCAGGCTCAACTTTTTTAGAAGTGAAGCACCGAAAAAAACAGTCTTATAATGTGTCCGGAAATGTACAACGAGCTACCAAATGAAATTAAATCAATTAGTAGTATTTCAAAATTTAAGAAAAAAATAATAGAATTTTTAAAAACGAGTTGATTCAAAACATTTTTTTGAATAGATTGTTATACTATATTTTATTTTTTATATAAATTTCAGTATAAAATTTTTTTTGTTTTTACTTTAAATATTTCTATTGTAGTAATGAGGGAACGAACAAATAAATCTTGTAAAACTAAATAGTATAAAATACTAAATAAATGAATAATAAATAGTTAATAATATGATAAAGCTTACAATATGGTCAGATTATATTTGTATTACCTGCATGATAATGAAAATAATAAGTTATTGGTAGGTAAGATCAGAACAAGATAAAAGTTTTAACTGATAATGAAGGTTTACCAACCGAATACAAAGAATTATAAAAATTATATATTAAATTTCATGAAACTAAAGGTATACCTTCCAAAAATATTTCTGACGACTTAAAGGCATACCGTAGTTATTTCAGTAGTAATTATTACAATCACTTACAGGTTTCAAACGATAATTTTAATGAATTTTTTCATGTCAAAAAATAATTTTAATAAAAGCTCTACATCTTTGATTGATCCTTCAATTTTGATAAATTTATCATTTTATTATCAAAATGTCAGAGGCCTTTAAACAAAAACAAGGCAAGTCTACTTAACTCACTAAATTTAAATTTTGACTGAAACTTGACTAAATTCTACCATTACGAATCTTGAGCTGAAGCTCATACTCTGTTTTTAAAAAAGACGGATACTCTCAACGTAATATATCTAGTTGTTACATTACTAAAGGGGGAGGAGTATTGATAGCCATTAAAAACTATTATAATGCAAATGAAATTCCTATTTCTAACGCGAACTGATTTGAAACAATAGGTGTGAATATAAAATTTTCAAATAAAAGTGTTAATATTGTTAACACATACATTCCACCCTCTTCAAATTTTAATAGTTATATTACTCTTTTAAACGCAATAGATTCGAATTGCTGTAATTTTGATCCTAATGATGAGTTAATTCTATGTGAAGATTTCAATCTTCCTAATATAAGTTGGATCAATCATGACGAAGAATCTTTTTTGATTTCTCATTCTTCAGTGAGTGAATTTGATTCGCAATTTATTGATGGTTTAAATACCAACAATTTACAACAAGTTTCCCACTGTCGCAATTCTAAAGATAAACAACTTGATTTAATATTTACTTCTTGTTGGAATAATATTTTTTTCTCGGAATCGGTTTTATCGCTTCGCTTGTGGCGTTGGACACATTGCCATTACGTTTGTGACGCAGAGAAGGAGGGGGCGATATAGATATAGACTCAAATGTAAGGATCGGATCAGAATCGAAAAAAAATCGATTTAGCTATGTATGTCCGTCCGTCTGTCCGTCTGCATGATAACTCAAAAACTAAAGGATCTTGAAATTTTCGCAAATTAATTTTTTTGCAATAGCCGTCATTGCTATTTAAGCCAGCTATTTTGGTCCATGGGTTCGGGTAGCTGCCGAACAACTTATATTTTATAAAATTTAATTTCTTTTCTCACCTTATATTTTAATATTTTTGAACCCTTTTGTTTGATATGGTATTTAAAACTATTTTTATTTAAATACTAGCTAATACTCGGTGCGCGGTGCTGCGCCTCTAAATGGAGGTTTAGTTTAAACTGATGTTACTGCCACAAGTTAACATAAAAATTACTCATGGTGTATATGTCAATTTTAAAATGTATTAAAGCAATTCTTTTTAAACGATTTTGCAAAGATTATTCTTGTAGTTTTTAAAAGCTCCTGTAATTCAAAGAAGTACTAACTATTTTCCAAAATTGGGCTTAATTTACTTGTTTTTGACCAATCGTAGTACCGACATGTGTTACCAAGCACCAAGCCTGCTAATAGATTCAACTCCATTTTCAAGATGCTTCACGCATACCAAATTTGGATTCAGCCGGTGAAACCGTTTCCAATTTAAAGTAAAGTAACGAAAAAGTCTAAAACATGACGCTGTGATGAAATTGGTTAACGGAATTCCACAAAATTTTTTGTGACTTTCTCTTTGGCCAAAGCAGTACTGCGCAAAATTAGACGTAATTTGCTTCCAAAATTTTTTTTAAATAGACAATCGTCGGGTCGGCATGGGTTAACAAATTCCTATTCAGTCATTAGAGTTAACTCCATTCTCAAAACGGAAATGTCTACAAAATTTGAGAAAATCGGTCAAACCGTTTCTAATTTAGAGTAAAGTAACGAAAAAAACTATAAAAAACTGTTTAGCCTCAATTGGTGAACGGAGATCAAAAACATTTTTTTTATGCTTTCTTTTAAGCCAAAGTAGTATTTCGCATAATTGGACAATATTTGCTTCCAAGATTTTTTTTTGACAACCGTCGGGCCGGCATTGGTTAACTAATTCCAAATCTGTGAATAGTGTCAACTCAATTCTCACAGAGGAACACGTATACAAAATTTGAAGAAACTCGGTCGAACCGTTTATAATTTTGAGTAAAGTATTGAAAAAACCTATAAAAAGCTGTCGGACCACAATGGGTTAGTGTAACTCAACAAATTTTTTTTTGTGGCTTTCTTTTTAGCCAAAGTAGTATTTTGTAAAATCGGACAAAATTTGGACCCAAAATTTTTTTTGATCAACCGTCGGGCTGACATGGGTTAATAAATTCCAAAACTGTTATTAGTATCAACTGAATTCTCAAGGAGCATCACGCATACAAAATTTGAAGTCAATTGGTCAAACCGTTTGTAATTAAGAGTAAAGTATTGAAAAAACCTATAAAAAGCTGTTGAGCTGCAATGGGTTAATGGAACTCAACAAAATTTTTTTTGAGGTTTTCTTTTTAGACAAAGCTGTTTTTCGTACAGCCGGACAAAATTTGGACCCAAAATTTTTTTTGACCAACCGTCGGGCCGACATGGGTTAACAATTCCAAAATAGTGTCAACTCAATTCTCAAAGAGCATCCCGTATACAAAATTTCAAGTTAATTTCAAGGTCGAACCGTTTTCATTTTAGAACAAAAAAGTTTAAATACTTGCACCACAGCCCCAACTTAGCGGTCCGTTAGAGCAAAATTTTTAGCCCACGATTTCTTTCCGTACCTGAAAACCATTATATACAAATTTTCATGAGAATCAGCTCATCAGTTTAGGAGCCTATTTGACACATACAAACAAACAAACTTTCGCTTTTATATATATAGATACGAGAATAATACCATTACTTATTCTCAATTGGATTTTTTGATTTGAAATTAAGAAATCTTCGCTCTTGCTTTTATTTAAAACTAATAATCAGATTAATTATGGCAAATTTGAACCTATTTATAGAATGCTTATTATAGGTAACAAACATAAACATAATATTGACTTTACACTTTCAAAACATTCCCAAAAATAAAAATTATACAATCAGTATTATAAGGATTATTTTTGTTTCTCTTGTGGTACTGCAAAAGTCAAAATTTTTAACTTTCATAATAATTTTAGTTTTAATTTTATCTATATTTAATCAAGAATTTAATTTTTTTTATATTGTTTTTAATTGTACAATTTTGATTATTACTTGTAAGATTTTCGTAAACTGTCTTTGTTAAGCCAAAAAAAAAAATGTATGTTGTTTTGGTATCTGTTATTAGAATTATGGTGATTTCTATTATATATTTCCATATTTGTTTAAAAAATCAAATTTGACCATTTTTCCAGAATTTTTATGAATTCATGTATGAGAGACTTTGGTAATTAAACCGGGTTTATATGCGTAGTTTGTAGTATAAATATAGTTTATATGTAAAATTATTAATTGTTTTTTAATTTTGTAAAAAGAGATATGCCTAATTTCGAATTCAACCCCAAAATGTGTGTTAATTATTTTTGATATTATATTTCAAGAAAGTTTGTATACATTCGTACCCGCCACTGATGTTATATAATTAAAATTCATATTTGTTTAAATACTACTAATAACTTTTCAGCTGAGAACTATATAAGGGTCAAAAGTACCCACCACTCTGAATAAAAACTGTAGTCATAATGTCTTTAAATTGGTGGGACATATCACCCAAATAATTTTTTGTTATTTTTTGATCTTATGACCCACCAAATGTGACAAAACGCCATAATTTAGGATTTTATGACCTACCTATATCCTGTTCTTTCAGATGTTTGTTTTTAAAAAGAAAATTTCGATATCATGTCATGAACAAACAAAACAAAAGCAGATTATAGGTTTGATATTAGGGAGGAACCAGATTATACATATAAATATTAAGCGTATGTTTATTCCCGATATATTAGCCGTTTTCGCACTAACACGGAGGCGTTCACGAGCACGAGCTGCTGAAGTGGAAGCGCGACCGGAAGTGCATGCCAACCGCGAGCGGACTATTTGCCAGTTACGGAGAAGACATAATACTTACATGGACAATGTAATAAATTCAGAGGGATTTTTGTAGTTGATTACGAAATCAGAGTTATGAACTTTTCCCAGGGTTGGTGAATAAATCCACAAAACAAAAAAATGCATAATGACTTTTGCCAAAAAAAAATTCCACATGGACTAACAGTCTGAATAAAAATAAGTAAAGAAACAGTCAGTCATTTTAAACCATAAAAGCTTTTATTAGTTTGATCGTAAGACATAGCTAACGAAATTAACTTTATAATACTAAAAACATTTTATAATTATTTTATCAGTTCAAAAATATTAAAAAATCTTACTAATTTATAAATAAAATAAATGGATTCGTAAAATGCACTTACAAAATTACATATTAAAACTATTTATCCAATTCATAAAAATTTTACACACATGCAGTAATTACTTCTCTTCAGGATTTTTAGCTGTAGTTCATTTACTGTTGAATGATTTAGTACCCTTGGTTAATTATTTAAATTTTGAATAATTTTTAAATTAATTTACTAATTTTTTAATGTTTTATATAATTAAACTCAAAGTTATTCGAAAGAAATATTAATTTGTAATAATATACATATACATAAGTTTATAAAATTTGATGATTGAAAATATAAAAGTGTTAAATACTAACGGAAATAGGAAATAGTGTATCAAATTGGCAGTTTCTATCTTTATTAATTTCGAATATATGCTTAAAGGTCTTAGGAGCAGTGGGTATGGTACGCAAACTACTATTCCAATTCATCCAAGTGATAATAAAATGATAACAAGGTTTATCAAATAATGAAAGTAGTACCTTATATTAAATGATTATTAAATAAAATTTATAAAAACAAGTTTAGGAGTTGCTGTATTTATAAGCAACGATATTAAATAGTTGGGGAAATCTGTTAACCAAATAGTGCTGATATTCTAAACGGAGGGATGAAATAATAAGTTTCTAAACGGAGGGATGAAATAAAGTCGAAGCGGCGTTTTTACCAAAAACAAAGGAAATAAAGTCGAATTAGTAATTTTATCTTATTTTTAAAAAATAAAATAAATGAAATAAAGCCAAATTGACTTTATTACCAAAAGCAATGGAAAAAAGATAATCTTTTTTTTGCATTCGATTTTATTTTTTGAACATTTTTTGAAAAATTTTCTAATAATAAAGTCGAATGCTAAAAAAAAAAAAAAAAGCCGATTCGACCTTATTACGAAAAACAATGGGGCTTCCAAAATTTTGGCTGCTGCTGCTGATTAGCATGTCCTATGTTATGTTAAGTGTTATTTATACTCGTAACATAGTATTTCTTTCGTTAATTTTTTAGTGTTTGAAAAAATAGGAAAAAAAAAGAAATCAAAATGTTTAGAAATGATTTCTAACCTTAATTTTTTTCTAATATATTTACAGACATAAACTTAACCAAAAAATAAACTTTTTTAAAATATTAACTTAAATGTTAACAATTTTCTTTTCGTTAATTTTCTAGTGTTTGAAAAATTAGGAAAAAATTAGAAATCAAAATGTTTAAAAATGATTTCTAACATTAATGTTTTTCTAATATATTTACAGACTAAAAATGATTTCTAATATTAATGTTTTTCCAATTTTTACAGACATAAACTTAACCAAAAAAAAAAACATTATTAAAATGTTAACTCAAATGGTGAGGTATAACAAATTTCTTTTCGTTAATTTGTTAGTGTTAATTTTTTGAAAAAATAAAACAAAAACAAGTAAAGAAACAATCAGTCGGTGCAACCGACTTAGAAATACCCTACACCTATTTGGTTCAAATTTAATGACATATCCATAAGTCATTTTAACGCCATAAAAGCTGTTATTAATTTGATTGTAAGACATAGCTAACCAAATTAACTTTATAATACTAAAAACATTTTTCTAATTACACTATCTCTTAAAAAATATTACAAATTCTTACAAATTTATTTATTTAAAAATATTAAAAAACAAAAAAACTTGTTATAAATGAAAATATATTTATTCCACTTCAATTACAAAATGAAAAAATTCTAGTTATTAAATTTTTTGATAAAAATCTGATCAAAGCATAATATATATAATAACCCAAATTTTTCAAAATTGCAATTATTTTAAATGGCTAGTTAATATACCTAATAGAAAAGCTTATACGCAAAATATGCAATAAATTTATTTCTAAAATACAATTACTAATTTACACCTTTTCATACAATTCATTTAAATATAAAAATAAATTTTACATAAATGCAGCAAGTTCCTTTGAAGAAAGCTGAACCACTACAATTAAGTCTAAATTTCGGGAACACATATGATATGATTTCTATTCTTTGGCTTCGAAATTGTACTCGTTTGGCCTCAAATCGATTAAAAGCTTCTAGAATCCGAACTCATTGACCAAACTCGACCAGAACCAATTCCAATGGTACTTTCATTACTAGTAACCTAAAGTTTAAATTTCATCAAAAAAGCGGCATTATTTTTTGAGTTATGGTGTTTTTAAGATATATGTTTGTTAGCCCTTGAACTTTTCAAAGGTTGCAGAACCCGAAACTATGGTACGCTTTCGCCCATATGCAGTCCCCGTCATACTTTAAATACTAGTTAACCCTTGTACACAATTGGAACGTTCTATCTTAATTTTAAGTTACTAGTTTTATTAATTTCGATGATAAACTTTTACACATTGGGGGGTCTAAGAAAGGTACAAAATTAGAGGGACACGCAGGAAATAGTAAAGAACAGCCATGTGCCAAATTTGAAGCTTCTACATTTGTTTCAAGTTACTATCTTTATTAATTTCGAAAATATGCTTTAAGGTCCTTGGAACTGAGTGGCTGGTCCACACCCAGTACTCCAATTGGGCTCAAATTTCAGGGACACTAAGGAAAACGAAAGCGACACCTTGAAACCAAATTTGGAGGTTCTATCTTCATTGGTTTCGGAATTATGCTAGTTTGGCCTAAATTCGATCAAAAAGTTCTAAGTTCCAAACCCATTGTCCAATCCTCACCGTACGCAATCGCCGCCGTAGTTTCATTACCAATAACCTACAGCACAAATTTCATGAAGATAGCGTCATTAGTTGTTGAGTAATCGTGATTATTTATATATGTTCGTTAGCCCTGAAACCGATTAAAAGGTTCAGAATGCGAACCCTTGGGCTGATTTCGCCCTTATGCAGTCCACACTTTACTTTAAGCACTAGTTAACCCTTGTACACAATTTAAACGTTCTATCTTAATTTTAAGTTACTATTGTTAATAATTTCGATTATAAGCTCTTAATACTTAAGAGGGTCTAAGAGGGATACTGAACCACCACTTCAATTGATCCCAAATTAGGGGGACACGCAACGAATAGTAAAGAACACCCTTGTGCCAAATTTGAAGCTTCTACATTTTTTTAAGTTGTTATCTTTATTAATTTTATAGATATGCTTTAAGGTCTTCGGAAATATGTGGCTGGTCCCCGACCCACTACTCCAATGGGGCCCAAATTTCAAACACATTAGGAAAATAGGAAGGGACACCCTGATAAAAACTTTGGAGGTTCTATCTTCTTTGGTTTCGGAATTATGCTCGTTTGGCCTAAATTCGATCAAAAAGTTCTAGGTTCCGAACCCTTGGTCCAATTCCGAACTTACGCAATCCCCGAAGTAGTTTCATTACTATTAACCTACAGCACAAATTTGATGAAGAAAGCATCATTAGTTGTTGAGTTATAGTAATTTTTATATATGATCGTTAGCCCTTCGATCGATTAAAAGGTCCAGAATCCGAACCAATGGGCCGATTTCGCCCATGTGCAATCCCCGCCGTACTTTCAGTCCTATTAACCTCCAGTTAAAATTTCATCAAGATAGCTCTATTATTTTTTGAGTTATCGTGCCTACGGACGGACGAACGGACAGACGGACGGACGGACATGGCTATATCGACTCAGGAGGTCACGCTGATCACAAATATATATACTTTTCTATATCTAGCTCGCTTCCTTTAGGTGGTTACAAACACCATACCAAAGTTAATATACCCTTTTACCTATTCTATAGGTGTAGGGTATAAAAATGAATCAAAATGTTTAAAAATGATTTCTTACATTAATGTTTTTCTAATATACTTTTTCTAATTCTAATATACAGACATAAAACATAAACAAATGATGAAAAAAACCAAAGGCTTTAAAAAAAACACATTTTAAAAATTATATTGTGTTACATACTGAGTTTAATTTTGGAAATATTTACACTGTTTAGTGTTTGAAAAATAGGAAAAAAAAGAAATCAAAATGTTTAAAAATTATTTCTAGCATTAATGTTTTTCTAGTATATTAACAGACTAAAAATGATTTATAACATTAATGTTTTTCTAATACATTTACAAACATAAATTTTATTATAATGTTAATTCAAATGTTTTCCTTCTAATCTAATAAGTAATAAAAGGTTCGAAACTGAATTCTAATTCACGTGCCCTTTTTGTTAAAATTAACACTTAGCAGGTATAACTAACCAAGCGGTCGATGGTTAGAGCGAAATCTAATAATTTTTAGTTTGTAGGGTTTAATCCAAATCAGTTTTTATTTAAATATTTATTTTGTAATTGCGAATAAATTCATTAAAAATTATTTTTTCCGCTTAGGTTTTTTATTTATTCTTATTGATTCATAGTGAAAAAATTGATTTTTTAACTTACACCTGTCGTACGACAGGCTTTCTCCCTAGTTATAATGTAATCTAAATGTAATAATCTAATATAAACAACCTAATAACATTAATCACTTTGCACCGATGGGGACAACGCCTTTTCGAAGAAGAAGAAGATATATGATGTCGTTTCAATGAAATGAAGGAAGGCCTTTGATAATATCTGTGGTCTCAAAATATAGTAGCTTATGTCGACATAAGCGAATTTTATATTTTAATACTATTAAATTCTACGAAAAAATCTCTACATTTTGGTGTATTTCTCGTGTTTGTACCTGTAAAAACAAGCATTTTATAAATTAAAATATACAAGCTTATTTCATTAAGTTAGAGTGGTGCACTTTATATAATAGCTTAAGTTAAAAAATTAACTTAAGTTATTTCTTGGATGAATTAAATTATGATACATTAGCTTATACCATACTTTGTAAGGTTTTTGTAACAAAATTTTAATATTTTTTAATTTTCGAACAATAGCTAATGTCGACATAAGCTTGTTTATTCAAATCATTTTTTTTTAATATAAATTAATGTCGACTTAAGCTATTATATCAAAATAATATTTACACAAAAACTAATCTTATGTAACATAAGATTGTTTATCAAAACGAAATTTGAAAGTAACGTATATTATGTTTATTTAAGCGTCTATATCAAGGGTAGCATGTTGTCTAGGAAACCAAATAGCAAAACTTAAGTTACATGATAAATAATACTTTTTTTTGAACGATTATAATTTTAACTTCCGAGAAGTAAACATCTTATATTAATTTTTTGTCCAGGTAATATTAAAAATTATGAATCGGTCAAATAAAATTTTATCTTTAGCAATGGAAATAAATAAAAAGAAAATATATGAAAAAGACGTATCTATTGCAAAAAATATAGGTAATTTCCTTAGTAAATTCTACACTTTTTACTACGAAATTTTTCACAGTTGATAAAAATGAATTTAAAGAGAATGATCCTTCCACAATTAATAATTCAACAACTAAGGATTTAATAAATTTTATAGAAGATACTGATGATTTTATCAAAGCTCCAGATTTTATTCTTAGTGGAGATGAATCTCTTTCTTCTATTGACCTAAACATTACAAAAGTTGTTCAAGAAATTTTAGAAATTCAAATTGATTCTATTATAGAAACAGAAGAAATCAGTACTTATTTTGAATGAAAGCACCTCAAAAAAACCGGAAAGTCAAAAAATAAGAAAACGTAAAACAAATTTAGGAAAAACATATATGACAAAAACAGGAAAGTTAGTTCCTGATAGAAAACTTAAGAAACTTCTAAGCTGTCGAAAAAATTGTAAAGATAAAGTTTCTTACGAAAATCAAAAAGATATTTTTAAAAATTATTGGTCTTTGGGATTATATGAATTGAGATTATCATATATTAGCGGTTTAATCAAAACTAGTGATAAAAAATACTCAAGAAATGAAAAAAGTGCTAAAACACCTAGGAATCGGTTAATAACTAATCATTATTATGTGGAATTAAAAGGAGAAACTGTTCCGGTTTGTCAAAAGTGTTTCAGATTTACATTTTGCGAAAGTGAACAGTTTATCAAAACCGTTGTAAAAAAAAACTAGAAAATCTCGGTCCAACAATTGACATTGATAAACGTGGAAGACACGATAATCATAAAAACTTTTCCGAAAACATAAAAAAAGAAGTTATACAATTCATTGACAAGTTTCCGGCATATGAATCTCACTACACGAGACGAGATACTTCGAAAAAATATCTGCCGAGTGACTAATCAATTGCAGAAATGTATAGATTATACTATGAAAATGAAAATAACATGAAAATTGGAATAACTAATTTAGTGAAATATTTCACTCCATGAACTTGTCATTTAAGAAACCTAAGGCCTGTCATAAATGTGACACATTATAAATAAAAATTAATATTGCTATTGGGGAGGAAAAGGAATTATTATAATTAGAACATCAAAAGCATATTGAAAGCGCTTATTTAAGCAAAGCTAAGGACAAGGAAAAATCTTCTTCAGATATTACAATTCAAACATTTGCCTTTGATTTAGAGCAATATCTTCCTACTCCATTTTCAAAGTCGTCGGTCTCATTTTATAAAAGGCCTCTGTGGACCTTTAATTTAACTGTCCACACTTTATACACTGGTCGACCTGTGTGCTATATGTGGCATGAGGCACAAGCGCGTAGAGGTGGTAATGAATTGCGTCATGTCTGTATCAACATCTTTTGACTTTGCCATTAACTACAAAACATGCTATATTTTACAGTGACTACTGCACAGAACAAAACAAAAATATTTGTCGGCAATATTTCAAATTTTTTTGCAAAATGGAACCAACATCGAAACAATTGACCATTAATTCATGGTTCCAGGTCACTCACATATGGAGTGTGATGAAAACACGCGTTAATAGAGAAAAAGAAGAACACCCCAATTAAAATAGATCATCCCAGGGACTGGTACCAGTTTGTAAGGTCTGTTGGAGTAAGAACAAAATTTGTAGTCAAAAAAATGATACAAGATATTTTTTTCGAGTTTGCCTCCTTTTCAAAAAAAAAATTAACATGTAGAAAAAAATGTAATGATAATGGTAAGATATTCAATTGGCAAGAAGTTAGGTGGATAAGGTACACAAAAGAATTAGGTGTCATATCTTACAAAAATTCATTGAATGAAAGTGACCCGTTTGAAATTTTAAAATTGCGTCGTCGTGGTCTTGATGAAAACTTTAACCATGAATTAGTAAAAGCCTTCACGCAAGATATTCCAATGAGCTCCCAAAAAAAAAATGATTTGTTGGATATGATGGCGCTAATTGATAAATGTTATCATAGCTTTTATCAAAATTTAAAAACGGAAAATCCAGTAGATTATTATCCAGATTTGACGGAAGAAGATTAATTTAATAATTTATTTGCAATCACTTTTAAAAGTAACAAATTTTTATTTAAATTATATTTTATTTATAAAATTTATTTATTAAAGCCGGAAGAGCTATTTCTGTTAATAAAATTTTTTTATTTTTATACATATTTTTTACTATTTTTATGAATGTGATAGGGAATAAAGACGAATTTTTGAAAATATAAGTCTTTAAGATTTTTTATTTATTATAATATTATTAACATAAGAAATAAAAAAAAATGTTGTCAAAATTTATAAAATATCTTAAGTTGACTTAAAATAAGTTAAAAATTCTTCTTCGATTTTTGAAAGCAGCTTATGTTACTTAAGATACCTAAAAGGAATAAATTACAACTAAGAATAATAACTTATGTTGAAAAAAGTAAAATATTTCTTTATCTAAGCCTCTATGAATTTTGAAATTAGGCTAAAAACATTTCTAATTGCCTAATTTATCATTGACATGAAAATCATGGTTAAAAGCCCATTGAATTTTTACAGACAAAATTTAAAAGTTCCAAATGTCTATAACTCAAAACTATGTTTTTTGACTTAAACTATTGTATTTTGGTGCCACATATTGAATAAGTTTTAAAATTTTATCAAATCAACAGGCATCCGTGATAAATTCTTTTTATTTAAAATTACATTTTGGGATCAATAAATTTTGTGTGTGCTTAAAAATTTCTTTAAGAAACAGTTGTAAATTTGTTGAAAAAACAGAAAGAAAAATCAAACTTCGAAATTATAGTAATTTATTGATTTAAAGAGATTCAATTAAATTTACTTAATATTCTATTTAACGCCATAATTAATATATTAACAGTTCTATACACATAAGTTTGAATTATAATATATAAAATATTAAAAATATTGTATGAATTGATATTTTAAAAATAAACATTTAATTTTTATATTAAATAATAAGGAACAAATAACCAACTAATATTAAAACTTAAAACATCAAACTTAAAATAATAAAATAAAAATACTCTATATTCTGTACTCCTAAATATGAAGATATAAGCAAAATATTGTATGCAAAAGCTTAGCAATAAAGAGTAACATTTGACTTTAAAATTTTTTGAAATAAAATAAATAATATTTGCAATACTTTGGTGAAAGTTGTTAATTAATTCGTAATTATTATTATTAAAATATTTATAATTATAATAAACAAATTTTAAATTTAAAATAAAAGATTCTGCATTGGAATTGCGAATATGACAAAAAAAAATTTTTATGAATTAAATAATAACTTCTTTTTTGTAAATTCAGGTTCAAAAGTACAATTCGAATTGTTAAAATCAATACAAATTTGATTTTTTTATTTTATTATTTGAATATTTTATTTATTTAATTGAATTTATATGGACCAATATACCTAATTAACTTAAAAAAAAATTAACACAAAAAAAAATTTATTTTCTCTTCGATATTAAAACAAGTAAAGAAACAGTCAGTCGGTGCAACCGACTTAGAAATACCCTACACCTATTTGGTTCATATTTAGTGGAAAGTCCATAAGTCATTTTAAAACAATAAAAGCTGTTATTAGTTTGGCCGTAAAACATAGCTAACCAAATTAACTTTATAATACTAAAAACATTTTCGAGTTATTAGACTATCTATAAAAAAATATTACAAATTCTTACTGATTTATCGATTCAAAAATATTAAAAAAAAAAAAAACTTGAATATTAGCGAAATGAAAATATATTTATTTCAATTCAATTAGAAAAGTGAAAAAATTTGAATTATTAAATTTTGTGATAAAAAGCTAATATATTTAATAATTAAAATTTTTCAAAATTGCAATTATTTTAAATTGCTAGTTTATGTACCTATTACAAAAGCTTATAGACGCAAAATATTTAATAAATGTATTTCTAAATTATAATTACAAATTTAGAACTTTTCATATAATTCATTTAAATATAATAATAAATTTTACATAAATGCAGCAAGTACTTTTGAATATAGCTTAAGTATTGTACACAATGTTTTAAAAAAAGTAATTTAATCGTTTATTAAAAAAACATTTTGTTTTTAATTTATAAAATATTATACAAAATATGTAAAATTCTTTAAAAATATAAAAGTGTTAAATAAAAACGAAAATAGAAAAGAACCCTCGTATATCAAATTTAAAGTTTTTATCTTCATGAATTTTTAATTTTAGGATTTCTTAGGAGCCACCTGAACCACCACTACAATTAAGTCTAAATTTCAAGGACACATAGGAAATATATTCTTTGGCTTCGAAATTATACTCGTTTGGCCTCTGATCGAACAAAAACTCATTGTATGAACTCGACCAGAACCAATTCCCATGGTACTTTCATTATTAGTAACCTAGAGTTTAACTTTCATCAAAATAGCGGCAATATTTTTTGAGTTATACGGCTTTTAAGATATATGTTCGTTAGCCCTTGAACTTTCAAAGGTTCCAGAACCAAAAACCATGGTGCAATTTCGCCCATATGCAGTCCCCGTCATACCTTCAATATTAGTTAACCCTTGCGCACAATTGGAACGTTCTATCTTAATTTTAAGGTACTATTTTTATTAATTTCGATGATAAGCTTTTAAACCTTGGGGGGTCTAAGAGGAGTACTGAACCACCATTCTGATTGATTCAAAATTAAAGGAATGCGCAGGAAATTGTAAAGAGCACCAATGCACCAAATTTGAAACTTCTAAATTTGTTTGAAGTTACTATCTTTATTAATTATAAATTAACAGCTGGGTGGCACAGTGGTTAGAGTGCCGACTTTCATGTGAGAGGCCCCGGGTTCGAATCCCAGTGAAAGTGAAAAAACTTTTATCTGATTTTCAACTCGACTCAGCTACCATTCGCCTTTGGGTTCAAATTAATGGCTTAATTAATAATTAATAATTATATATCTTTAATAATAAATAAATAAATATAACAATATAAACAAATACAAAAATGTAAACCAATATTTCAATTAAATAATATAACTCACTGATATAGAATACCATATAACTCAAGTACAAAATTATTACAATATAAACAAAAATATAACTGTATTTATTGAAAATCTAAGACATTTATACATGTTATAAGGCGTAGTACTATCTCATGTTTAAATTGTATGTGGAATTCATTTGATCAGTTCTAATATATGAATATATCTCCCCTGTTCCGACATGCACATATATAGTCAGGCTGTTTAGCCTATCACAGTGAACAGTTAGCACGTAGAGGTGCCAGCAAAAAAAAAAAAAAAAAAAAAAAATTTCGAAAATATGCTTTAAGGTCTTTGGAACTGTGTGGCTGGTCCTCAACCCACTACTCCAGTTGGTCCCAAATTTCAAGGACACTAAGGAAATATTTGGAGGTTGAACCACCACTCCAATCGAACCCAAATTAGAAGGACACACAAGAAATAATAAAGAACACCTTTGTGCCAAATTTAAAGCTTCTACAATTTTTGAAGCTACTATTTTTATTAATTTTGAAGATATGCTTCAAGGACTTCAGAAATGTGTAGCTGGTCTTCGACCCACTACTCCAATGGGGCCCAAATTTCAAGGACACTAAAGAAAAAAAATGAGACACACTGATACTAAATTTGGAGGTTCTATCTTCATTGGTTTCGGAACTATGCTCCTTTGGCCTAAATTCGATCAAAAAGTTCTAAGTTCCAACAATGGGTTACATTACCCACCGTACGCAATCACCACCGTAGTTTCATTACAAGTAGCCTACAACAAAATTTTATGAAAATAGCGTCATTTGTTGTTGAGTTATCGTAATTTTTTATATATGTTCGTTAGCCCTTGGACCGATTAAAAGGTCCAGAATCCGAACCCATCGGCCTATTTCGCCCATTGCAATACCCGCCGTACTTTCAGTCCTAGTAACCTACAGTTAAAATTTCGTCAAGATAGCTCCATCATTTTTTGAGTTATCGCGCTTACGGACGGACGGACATGGCTATATCCACTCAGCAGGTCACGCTGACCACAAATATATATATTTCTCCTTATCTAGCTCGCTTCCTTTGGGTGGTTACAAACACCATACCAAAGTTAATATACCCCTTTACCCATTCTATAGGTGTAGGATGTAAAAAAGGAAATTTTAAAATTATTTGTATCTTCATTTTAACATATTAACAAGTAAAGAAACAGCCAGTCTGTGCAACCGACTTAGAAATACCCTACACCTATTTGGTTCAAATTTAAGGACATATCCATAAGTCGTTTTAACACCATAAAAGCTGTTATTAAATTGATCGTAAGACATAGCTAACAAAATTAACTTTATAATACTAAAAACATTTTCTAATTACACTATCTATTAAAAAATTTTACAAATTCTTATATGAAAATATTTAAAAATATTAGAAAACAAAAAAATTTGAAATAAATGAAAATATATTTATTCCAATTCAATTACAAAATGAAAAAATTCTAATTATTAAATTTTGTGATAAAAAGCTAATCAAAGCATAATATATTTAATAATCCAAATTTTTCAAAATTTCAATTATTTTAAATGGTTAGTTTATATACCTAATAGAAAAGCTTATAAACGCAAAATATGCAATAAATGTATTTCTAAAATACAATTACAAATTTAGACCTTCTCATATAATTCATTTAAATATAAAAATAAATTTTACATAAATGCAGCAAGTACCTTTGAACATAGCTGAACCACTTCAATTAAGTCAAAATTTCGGGGACACATAGGAAATAGGAAATTTATTCTTTGGCTTCGAAATTAAACTCGACCAGAATCAATTTCAATGGTACTTTCATTAGGTACTAGTAACCTAGAGTTTAAATTTCATCAAAATAGCGGTATTATTTTTTAAGTTTTTTTGGTGTTTTTAAGATATGTTTGTTAGCCCTTGCCCTTGAACAGTCCCCGTCATACTTTCAATACTAGTTAACTCTTTTACAAAATTGGAACGTGTTATCTTAATTTTAAGTTACTAGCTTTATTAATTTCGATGATAAGCTTTTACACAATGGGTGGTCCAAGAGAGGTGCTGAACCACCACTCCAATTGATCCAAAACTAGAGGGACACGCAGGAAATAGTAAAGAACAGCCATGTGCCAAATTTGAAGTTTCTACATTTGTTTCAAGTTACCATCTTTATTAATTTCGGAAATATGCTTTAAGGTCCTCGGAACTGAGAGGTCCCCACCTACTACTCCAATTGGGCTCAAATTTCAAGGAGACTAAGGAAATCGAAAGCGACACCCTGATACCCAATTTGGAGGTTCTATCTTCATTGGTTACGGAATTATGCTAGTTTGGCCTAAATTCGATCAAAAAGTTCTAAGTCCGAACCCATTGTCCAATCCTCACCGTACACAACCGCCGCCGTAGTTTCATTACCAATAACCTCAAGCACAAATTTAATGAAGATAGCGGCATTAGTTGTTGAGTTATCATGATTTTTTTATATATATTCGTTAGCCCTGAAACCGATTAAAAGATCCAGAATCCGAACCCTTGGGCTGATTTTTATACCCTACACCTATAGAATAGGTAAAAGGGGTATATTAATTTTGGTATGGTGTTTGTAACCACCTAAAGGAAGCGAGCTAGATATGGAAGAGTATATATATTTGTGATCAGCGTGATCTCCTGAGTCTATATAGTCATGTCCGTCCGTCCGTAGGCACGATAACTCAAAAAATAATGGAGCTATCTTGATGAAATTTTAACTGTAGGTTACTAGGACTGAAAGTACGACGGGGATTGCATATGGGCGAAATCGGCCCATGGGTTCGGATTCTGGACCTTTTAATCGATCGAAGGGCTAACGAACATATATAAAAAATTCCGATAACTCAACAACTAATGAGGCTATCTTCATCAAATTTGTGCTGTAGGTTACTAGTAACGAAACTGCTTCGGGGATTGCAAAAGTTCGGGATTGGACCATGGGTTCGGAACCTAGAACTTTTTGACCGAATTTAGGCCAAATGAGCATAATTCCGAAAACAATGAAGATAGAACCTCCAAATTTGCTATCAGGGTGTCCCTTCTATTTCCTAAGTGTCTTGGAAATTTGGGCCCCATAGGAGTAGTGGGTCGAGGACCAGCCACACATTTCTGAAGACCTTAGCTTATCTATAAAATTAATGAAGATAGCAACTTGAAAAAATATAGAAGCTTAAAATTTGGCACAAGGGTGTTCTTTGCTATTTCTTGCGTGTCCCCCTAATTTGGGATCAATTGGAGTGGTGGTTTAGTACCCTTCTTAGACGTCCCAAGTTTTAAAAGCTTATAATCGAAATTACTAAAAATAATAACTTGAAATTAAGGTAGAACGTTCCAATTGCGTACAAGGGTTAACTAGTATTAAAAGTACAACGCGGACTGCATATGGGCGAAATCAGACCATGGGTTCGAATTCTGGACCTTTTAATCGGTCTCAGGGCTAACACACATATATAAAAAATCACTATAACTCAACAACTAATGACGCTATCTTCTTGAAATTTGTGCTGTAGGTTACTGGTAATGAAACTATGGCGGCGATTGCGTATGGTGAGGATTGGACATTGGGTTCGGAACTTAGAATTTTTGATCGAATTTAGGCCAAACGAGCATAATTCCGAACGCAATGAAGATAGAACCTCCAAATTTGGTATGAGGGTGTCGCTTTCGATTTCCTTAGTGTCCTTGAAGTTTGGGCCCAATTGGAGTAGTGTGTCAGGGACCAGCCACTCAGTTCCCTAAAGCATATTTTCGAAATTAATAAAGATAGTGTAAGATATTTTATGTCATATGGCAATATTGTAACAATATAATAAAATATCGACATTAAAAAAAAAACGTTTAGAAATTACGGAAAAACCGAGTAAAGTGAATGAAAAATCCAGTTTGATTCGTAAGGTTGTATATTATACAGTAAAATTAGCAATAGTTAAGCACATGGTATGACACGTATTAAATAATACATTAGATCAATATTAAAATATTTTGATAATCAACCGGTGGATTTAAAAGTTTATTGAAAATAAAATAAAACATTATTAAAATAATGAATGAACGGGTGGAAAAATTTTTAGAAAAAGCAACCGTGTTTATGTTAAAAGAAAAGCTAAAAGAAATGAAGGTAATGACATTGGAAAATAAAGCAGCATTAATGTTACTAATAGAAGATTGTGTAAGGAATATGGAAGAAGAAAATATTACAAAATTCTTCTCTAATGTAAATTATGAAATCTTGGGCAATGATACGTCGTTAATCAGTGAAGAAGAAGAGGTGGTAAATAATATTAATGAAAATATTGATGGGGAAATGGAACATTTGCGGGAACAGTTAAGGAAAAAACAAGAAATAATCGAATTACGACGCCCATTAGGAGAATTGGATAAAAAGGTTAGAATATCGAATTCATCCAACATACAATTTAATTTTAAAGATGTGGAAGAGTCCATAAGTTCATTTAATGGTGACGATAGCTTCAGTATCAAAAAATGGATTACGCAAGTAGAAGAAGCAGCTGAAATTTTAGGTTGGAATGAAAAAGCTTGTTTTATATACTCCAGAAGATTATTATCTGGTACAGCTAAGTTACTGTTACGTTCTGTTTCACTTAAATCATGGAGTGATTTGAAAACTGTACTTTTGCAAGAATTTGATGTTTAAGTTACAAGTGTACAAATACACAATCAATTACGTAATCGTAAAAGAAAAAATAATGAAACATGGCATCAATATTTGTTCTCCATGCAGGAAATCGCATTGGCAGCTGATGTAGAAAAAGGAGACTAAATACAGTATATTGTTAATGGGATTAATGATACTTACACCAACAAGATTATTTTATACCTTTCAAACACAATTACTGAACTGAAAATTGCACTGCGCAAATATGACGCCCTGCACGAGCCAAGGGAACCTGCTACAATTGCGGAAAAACGGGACATAGGTTTCAAGAGTGTAAAGAAAAAAAAATTAATATAATTAAAAAGTCAGGCGATATTTTAAATCATAATTTTGAGAGAACCGTAAAATTAATATTTGAAGCAAAAGATCATCGAGCGTCATCGGAAATAACATGTGTATCACTTTTGGATTCGGGCAGTCCGATCAACATTATTCAACGGCAGCATGTTCCATCGTACGTGATATATCAAGAAAATACAGATAAGTTAAATTATTTTGGGATTTATAATAGTAGATTAGAAATAATTGGTTTAATTAAAGCTAAAATTAAATTTAATAATTTATATATTGATACTAAAATAATAATAGTAAAAAATGATGCAAAATCTTATCCGCTAATTTTAGGTAGATCATTTATAGAATCTTGTTTTTTGGAATTAAGGCCCAAAGAAGATGACAGTGAAGCAAAAAATAAGGAGATTAATGAAATATTATGCACGGATAATGGGGATGCGCATGCAGAAGTGGTAAAGAATGGGATAGATGATAATAATTTATTTGTAAATTAGATTCTATATATTATTATATCTAACAATAGCTTAGATAACGAGGTATGTCTAAATATTAATAATAAAATGCCATATAAAATACAAAATAAGTTTAAAAAAATGTTTACAACTGCTTGGTTACTTGTGGGTGAAAATAAAGATTTTGGGGGAAGTAAGATAAATTTCGAAATGGAAATCAAGGTAAGAGACCACAAACCGTTTTATTGTACACCCAGAAAATTACCGATAATACATGAATGAGCATTAAAAAAAATATTAGACAATTTGTTAGCACGAAATATAATTCGAGAAAGTAATTCTCCATATGCATCAGCAATAGTGTTAGTTAAAAAGAAAAATAATGAGTTGAGAAAATGTGTGGACTATCGTGAATTAAACAAAATAACTTTAAGAGATAATTTTCCATAGAACGTCAACAACTAATAACTAATAGAAAGTCAATACGGGCGTCTTAAAGGTAAAAAATATTTTTCAGTACTGGACCTTAAAAATGGTTTTCATCATGTTAAAGTAGCTGAAAATTCTATTAAATATACAGCTTTTATAACACCCCTAGAGCATTTTGAATATTTAACAAGTAAAGAAGCAGTCAGTCGGTGCAACCGACTTAGAAATACCCTACACCTATTTGGTTCAAATTTAATGGGAAGTTAATAAGGCATTTTAAAACCATAAAAGATTTTATTAGTTTGTTCTTAAGACATGGCTAACCAAATTAACTTTATAGTACTAAAAAACATTTTCTAATTACTTTATCTATTCAAAAATATTCCAAATTCTTACTAATTTATCTATTTAAAAATATTAAAAAACAGAAAAACTTGAAATAAATGAAAATATATTAATTTCGATTCAATTACAAAAGTTAAAAAATTTTAATTATTAAATTTTGTGATAAAAAGCTAATCAAAGCATAATATATTTAATAATTCAAATTTTTCAATTCGATCAAAAGCTTCTATAATCCAAACTCATTAACCAAACTCGACCAGAACCAATTCTCATGATACTTTCAATACTAGTAACCTACAGTTTAAATTTCTTCAAAATAGCGGCATCATTTTTTGAGTTATGCTATTTTTACGATATATGTTTGTTAGTCCTTGAACTTTTCAAAGGTTCCAGATTCCGAAACCATGGTACAATTTCGCCCATATGCAGTCCGCGCTGTATTTTAAATACTAGTGCACCCTTGTACATAATTGGAACGTTATATCTTAATTTTAAGTTACTGTTTTAAATAATTTCGATTATAAGCTTTTAAACCTTGGTAGGTCTAAGAGGAGTACTGAACCGACACTCCAATTGATCCCAATTTAGGGGGCCACACAAATAGTAAAGAACTTGTGCCAAATTGGATCTTCTACATTTGTTTCAAGTTGCTATCTTTATTAATTTTATAGATATGCTTTAAGGTCTTCGGAAATGTGTGGCTGGTCACCGACCCACTACTCAAAAAATCAAGTACAAAAATCAAGAACACTAAAGAAATAGGAATGGACACCTTGATACCAAATTTGGAGGTTCTATCTTCATTGGTTTCGGAATTATGCTCGTTTGGCCTAAATTCGATCAAAAAGTTTTAGGTTCCGAACCCATGGTCGAATCTCCCAGTATACCTACATGACCCTTACCGACCCAGTATACCTACTTAATTCGTTATTCTTAATGAAACAAAATGAAGACTATCATAAAAATTTTTATTTACAGCAAGTAGTAAATCTGTTAATGCAAAAAGTAGTAGAAAGCGTAAAAGGCATTTCGAATTGTGTACAAAGGTTAACTATATATTTAATAATTCAAATTTTCCAAAATTGCAATTATTTTAAATTGTTAGTTTATTTACCTATTAGAAAAGCTTATAAACGCAAAATATGCTATAAATATATTTCTAAAGTACTATTACAATTTTAGAACTTTTCATATAATTAATTTAAATATAAAAATAAATTTTACATAAATGCAGCAAGTACCTTTGAATATAGCTTAAGTATTGTACACAATGTCTTAATTATGTATCACCTTTGGTAATAATTCAATAAAATATATGATGTGATTAGACTTTTAAAGGTTCCAGAATCCGAAACCATGGTACGATTTCGCCCATATGCAATCCCCGTCATACTTTCAAGTTTCAATACTAGTGAACCGTTGTACACAATTGGAACGTTCTATCTTAATTTTAAGTTAATATTTTTATTAATTTCGATGATTCTTTTAAAACTTGGGAAGTCTAAGAGGGGTACTGAACCACCACTCCAATCGATCCCAAATTAGGGGACACACAAGAAATAGTAAAGAACACCCTTGTGCCAAATTTAAAGCTTCTACATTTTTTCAAGCTGCTATCTTTATTAATTTTAAAGATATTCTTCAAGGTCCTCAGAAATGTGTGGCGGGGCCAAATGGGGCCCAAATTTCAAGTACACCAAGGAAAAAGAAAGAGCCACCCTGATACCAAATTTGGAAGTTCTATCTTCATTGGTTTCGGAATTATGCTCGTTTGGCCTAAATTCGATCAAAAAGTTCTAAGTTCCGAACCCATTGTACAATACCCACCGTACGCAATCACCGCCGTGTTTCATTACCAGTACCCTACAACACAAATTTTATGAAGATAACGTCATTAGTTGTTGAGTTATCGAGATTTTTTATATATGTTCGTTAGCCCTTAGACCGATTAAAAGGTCCAGAATCCGAACCCATGGGCCGATTTCGCCCATTTGCAATCCCCGCCATACTTTCAGCCCTTGTAACCTACAGTTAAAATTTCATCAACATAGCTCCATTATTTTTTGAGTTATTGTGCCTACGGACGGACGGACATGGCTATATCGACTAAGGAGGTCACGCTGATCACAAATATATATACTTTTCCATATCTAGCTCGCTTCCTTTAGGTGGTTACAAACACCATACCAAAGTTAATATACCCCTTTACCTATTCTATAGGTGTAGGGTTTAAAAATGCCGTTTTTATTAAAAAATTCAAAATTCTGCAACTACATTTGAAAGATTTATGAAAAAACTTTTTGATCCTTTAATCTCATCCGGTAAGCTTTTGACATTTATAGATGACTTACTGGTAGCTACTGCAACTATTAGTGAGCATTTACAAATTTTACAGGAAGTGTAAAATTGTAGTTTATAATTCACTTCATTTACGATTTGATAAATGTTCAATACTATTAGAAGAAATTGTGTATTTCGGACATAAAATAACAGCATAAGAATGTTCAAAGTTTTATAGGACTTAGTTCATATTTTAGAAAATTCATAAAAGATTTTGCTATTATTGCTAAACCTTTGACAGATCTTACAAGAAAAGAAAACAATTTTAAATTTGGTTTAGAGGAACTCGCAGCTTTTGAAGCATTAAAGAATAAATTGATAGATTCACCTGTTTTGGCAATATTTAATGTTGAGAATGAGACACAACTGCACTGTGACGCAAGTAGTATAGGTTTCGGGGCTGTATTAATGCAAAAACAGGTAGATGGAAAGTTTCATCCGATATCTTATTTTTCAAAACGTGCTTCGGAATCTGAAAAAAATTAACATAGTTATGAAATTGAAACTTTAGCAATCATATATGCGTTAAGAAGATTTTATGTTTATTTAATAGGTATAAAATTCAAAATTATAACTGACTGTCAGGCTCTGATACAGACACTTAAAAAAAAATTTATAAATCCTAGAATTCCACGATGGGCGTTGGAATTACCAAACTATGATTATGTAATTGAACATCGTAAGGGTGATTTAATGTCTCATGTAGATGCTCTAAGTCGATCCATTAACATATTTTACGTACATTTTAGCGGCCGCTCGAACACAAGATTCCATAATTTCTAAAATTTCAAATGAATTATCAAAGCAAGCAACTTCTCAATTTGAATTAGTGGATATTTTAGTATATAAAAAAATTAAGGGAAATGTATATTTCTATGTACCTAGTTTAATGGAAAATCGTATTATACAAATATATCCCGAACAGATGTGTCATATAGGAATTGAAAAGTGTCAGGATATAATCTCAAAAATATACTGGTTTCCTAAAATGAGGGATAAAATTAAAATATATATTCAAGGATGCTTAAAATGTGCTTATTTTTCTCCGCAATATGGAAAACCTAAAGGAGAACTGCATAGCATTCCTAAAGGGTGTGTTCCTTTTGACACAATGCACATAGACCATTATGGTCCATTAGCATGTTCCGCGGTGAAAAACAAGCACATATTAGTGACAATTGATGCGTTTACGAAATTCGTAAACTGTATGCGGTAAAAAGTACAAGTACTAAAGAAGTTATAAATTGCATAAAAAAATATTTTGAATATTATAGTAGGCCAAATCGATTAATAACCAACCGAGGATCAAGTTTTACATCTTCAGAGTTTGAAGAATTTGTGTCGACTATAACGTACAACACATAAAAATTTTAACGTTGACACCCGAAGCGAATGGACAAGTAGAAAGAGTCAATCGGGTTTTAACTGCTATGCTCTCTAAAAATTGCGAGACTGATTCTACAATTGATTGGGATAAATATTTAATTAAAATAGAATTCACCTTAAATAATGTAATAAATAGAAGCACAGGCTTCTCGCCTAGTATGTTATTATTTGGGGTTATGCAAAAGGGAGTAGTATATGATAAGGTTGCAGAATTTTTGAATAATCAATTAAAAAAAAAAAATAATAGGGATCTATTGACATTAAGAGAATAGGCTGAAGAGAATATAGTAAAGTCCCATCAATATAACAAACACAGATACGATAATGCACATAAGAAACCGCACATATATAAATTACACGATTTAGTTAATGCTAAAAATAATGTTACAATGGCGGGAATAAATAAGAAATTGTTAGCAAAATTCCGCGGGCCTTATGAAATTGTTAAATTACTGCCAAATGATAGATATTCAGTAAGTGACATAGAAGGTTTGCAAGTAACCCGTCTACCATATAAAAGTGTATGCTCTCCGGTTAATATGAAACCATTCTTTACTACTTCTGAAAGCATATTTTCATTGTAAGTGTAATATACTATGCAAGCATTTTAATAATTTGATTTGGGTTATTCCAGATTACATGATTAGTTTGAAGAAAAATAGTTAATGTAAGTTTTTTATTTCAAACAAAATAACAATTAAAAATATATATAATTAAAACAATACCAGCTGTTTAGTATATAATGTAAATTATTGATTGTAAATGAATTAATACATAAATAAAAGTATCTGTGTACATAATAAGAAAAAAAAACAAAAATATTGGCCAGCTGAGTAGTACCTATATAGGTAAAGTTAAATTTCGTTTTAAATGAATAAGTAAAGAAAAATATGTGTAAAAAAAAACAACAAAAAAGAAAAAATTTACCAGCTGATTCGTATACATTATAACGTTAATTGTTGTTTTAAATAATTAAAAACATCTAGGTATATAAATAAAAATTTTTGCCAGGTATATAAGACAGGTATAATTAGGTATAATATAAGAAAAGGTTAATATATAAGAAACTATCAATATATGAACTATTAAAATAAAAAAGAAAAAAAAAATATTATTTATATATTTGTATGATGTATGATAAGTATTATATACAAAAAATAATTCTGTTTTTAAATGATTTAAGTTTTGGCAATTATTGCTTTATTAAATAATAAGAAAGAAAAAGAAAAGAACAAATTTTGGTATCATATCAATGTAGTACAGATTATTCATATGCACATGTATGCATATCTGAAAAAAAAAAAAAATAATTTATATTAGAAAAATAAAATAAATTCAAATTAAAAATTAAAAATGCATTCAAAACAAGATGAATAAAAAACAAATTTCAATGATGTATAATTAAAGATTAGTTTAAAATCACATATACGTACATGCATATATAAACAAAATATTTATGTAAGATAAAATATATTGGTAGAGTATAATGTGTACATCAAATGAGATTAATTATGAAAGAATAAGACAAATAAGGTCATTGTCATAAGTCAGGATGACCGAATTGTAAGATATTTGATGTCATATGGCAATATTGTAACAATATAATAATTATACCAGTTTATTTATGACTACTGTGAATAGAATTAATGAATAAATAGGGGGAAAAAAAGAGGAGAGGTCAGTTTGTTGGAGTCGATGTAAATGATAACATCTTTTGTTAATTTAATAAAAATTGTAGATATCTAAAGTGAAATAATGTTATTGTGTTTTATTGAATATCACAAATTTAAGATTACAATAGTAACTTAAAAAAATGTAGAAGCTTCAAGTTTAGCACGTGGGTGTTCTTAACTATTTCCGGCGCGTCCCCCTAATTTGGGATCAATTGAAGTGGTGGTTCAGTACCCCTCTTAGACCACCCAGGTTTTTAAAGCTTATAATCGAAATTACTAAAAATAGTAACTTAAAATTAAGATAGAACGTTTCAATTGTGTACAAGGGTTAACTAGCATTTAAAATACAGCGCGGACTGCATATGGGCGAAATCAGCCCATGGGTTCGGATTCTGGACCTTTTAATCGGTATCGGGCTAAAGAACATATATATTTTCATGAAATTTGTGCTGTAGGTTTCTGGTAATGAAACTACGGCGGCGTTTGCGTACGGTGAAGATTGGACAATGGGTTCGGAAACTAGAACTTTTTGATCGAATTTAGGCTAAACGAGCATAATTCCGAAACCAATGAAGATTGAACCTCCAAATTTGGTATCAGGGTGTCTATTTCTATTTCCTTGGTGGCCTTTAAATTTGGGCCTAATTGGAGTAGTGGGTCGGGGTCCAGCCACTCAGTTCCGAAGACCTTAAACCTCACAAGGTTTAAAAGCTTATCATCGAAATTAATAAAAATAGTAACTTGAAATTAAGATAGAACGTTCCAATTGTATACAAGGGTTAACAAGTATTGAAAGTATGACGGGGACTGCATATGAGTAAAATAGTACCATGGTTTCAGGTTCTCGAACTTTTGAAAAGTTCAAGGGCTAACAAATATATATCTTAAAAATACCATAACTCAAAAAATAATGCCGCTATTTTATGAAATTTAAACTATAGGTTACTAGTAATGAAAGTACCATGGGAATTGGTTCTGGTCGATTTCGAACTATGAGTTCGGATTCTAGAAGCTTTTGATCGATTTGAGGCGGATCGAGTAGAATTTAGAATACGTGAATACGTGAAATCTCATGTGTACGTGAGATTTTGAAATAGGAGGCAGTTTAAAGTTGTTTAAAAAAGCAAGCTTTCCCTTTCCAGAATATGTATATCTATATGATTAGGAATAATTTTAAAAAATGTTTTGTTGTTAAAATTTGTATTTTAGTCGACATTTTATACTAGCCGATATTTTTTTAAAAGACATTTTGCTCAAATCAACATTTTGGAAAACAACTTTTGGGAGTTCACATTTTGTACAAATCGATATTTTGTATAAAGTAATACTTATGTGAAAAATGAAGTTGTATAGCAACTACTTGAACCCAGTGCAGTAGACCAACAATAAAACTTAACTATCTTTGGCAAAATTTCAGTAACCTAGCTTCAATAGGAATAGAGTAATACTCATATAAAAAAAGAAGTTGTATGGCACCTACTCGAACCCACTGCATTAGACCTACCAAATTTTGCAGAAACTTTAGCGATAAATCTAAACTACTTTTGGCAAAATTTCAGACACGCAGCTGTAAAAGGTACAGAGTAATCCCCATATAAAAAATAAGTTGTATGGCAGCTACCCGAACCCATTGACCAAAATGGCTGGATTTAAATAGCCATAACAAGATAACGAATTTACAAAAATTTGAAAATCCTAGCTCCTTCAGTTTTTGAGTTATCGTTTAGATGGACGGACGGACATACATAGCTAAATCTATTTATTTTTCGATTATGATCCGATACATACACTTAAGTCTATATCTTCCTTCTCTGCGTCACAAACGTAATGGCAAATTTATTTTGACCTAAAAAAAATAAAAACACTTTTGCCCCAAATTTTAAGATCTTATCTTCTATGGTTTCGGAATTATGCTCGTTTGGCCTCAATTCAATCAAAATCATCTAGAATCCGAACCACTTGTCCGAACTCGACCATAAAAAATACCAACGGTACTTTTACTACTAGTTACCTAGAGCTTAAACTTCAATATAATAGAGTTATTAGTTTTTGGGTTATCGTGTTCTTTGTTTTTAATGTAATTTTAAATTTTAATAATATAAGTCTAGTATATTGTAATTTTATAACTGTAATATCATGAATTTATAATAAATAAATAAAAAAAAAAAAAAAAAAAAAAAATATGTCCTTTAGCTTTTGAACTGACCAAAAGTTCCAGAATCCGAACTCATTGCCCGATTTGCCCAATATGCAGTCCCCGCCGTTCTTCATTACTAGTTAACCCTTGTACACAATTGGAGCATTCTATTTTCATTTTAAGTTACTAATTTTATTAATTTTCATCATAGATTTTAAACCTTGGTGCCTTCTAACAGAGGTGTCTGAACTACCACTCCAATTAATCATAAATTAGGAAGACAAGTAGGAAATTATAAAGAGTTATCCATTCGATATTTCTAATATTAATACATTTCCACTAATTGATGATCACTTATTTGACAAAATAAATCTCAAACATTTAAATGACAAGGAAAAAATAAAAATCACTAACCTTTAAAAAAAATATGAAAACCTATTTTTGTAGAGGGTGATTCACTATCTTTTACTCATGAAGTACAACATGCGATAATAATTCAATAACCCCATATACTCGAAAAAATATCGCTATCCATATAAATAGAAATTGAGCGTCAAATGAAAGAAATGCTGGATTAAGAGATTATTACTGAGAGCAACTCTCCTTATAACAGTTAACTTTGGATTGTTCCTAAGAAAAAAGACAATTTAGATCAACAAGTGATAAATTTACAATTCCTAATATTGACACAATATTGGACAAATTGGGAAAATCACGATAATTTACGACTCTCGACTTGGCTGAGGGATTTCATCAAATCTTAGTTAAGCCTGAAGACAGAAAAAATATAGTATTTTCCACTCCATTTGACCATTTTGAGCTTTCCAGAAAATAAAATAAAATAGAATGAACTATATTTCAAACAATTTTTGATAATACAGTCGATTTGATTTGATCTGACCCCTCTTTCGTTACATGTACTACAGTTAAATTATTATAAAAATTGTAAGAAGTCTTGATTATAATAACTATTAAAGGTGTATGTTTTCTCTTATCATTAATAAGTTTTATTCTTTCTTAATTTTTAAGCTATATAACCTTTTTAAACTGTATCATCTTCATCTCTTTCGAAATCGTTTTACGTGTTCGGTAACTAAAGATGTAAAGATGTAAAATACTTTTGAAATTGTATTTGTAATGTATTGTATGTTTAAGAAATGTGTTTAGAAGAAGATTACTAGCGAAGAAAGATAAAATTGGAAACGGGCGAAATCTGACAATAGATTCGGACTCCGAATGATCTGCATTGAGCCTTCACATTTAGTTCAAGGGTTTTTTTTTCGCATTTCTCTTGCGTCCTTATAGTTTGATATGTAATCTCATTAAAAAATAAAATAATATTTTAGCATTTATATTGTAAGAAAAAAAACTTTATTTTTTGTTATTTATTATTTACTTTTATAATTTTGTAAAAAACCCTTAATACTAAACAGTTCATTTTAAGGCTTATTATTATTGTTCATACAATTATATATGTTAAAGTAAAATCGTTTTCTGCTTGTTGGTTTACCTAAGATTAACAGGTTTCATTTTATTTCTCCACAAATCACTTTTTATTAAATTTGGGTCAAAACTCTAATGCTATAATTTAGTTATTTCATCAATTCATTATCAGTTGTAAATAATAGTGAAATCAATAATTAGAATATAATCCCAATGCACTCAAAAAAACCTGAAGCTTTAATGTTAACGTTCAATTTTGGAAAATATACACTAGTGAATAAGTTAATGATTTATAAAATAGGAAAGTTTTAACTTTTAAGTTGGTCCCCAAAAACTTTTATAAGCAAACTAATGGTGATTCTCGAAGATATGGTTACCTAAGAACAAAAATTTTCACCCAATGATAGTATTAAAATGATTTAACAAAACATAATCATTACTCTAGCTGGCTGCTTTGTTTAGGATTTTTTTCCAAACTATAAGTCTAGCGAAATTCGAAAAATCTGTAACTCTCCTTCTTAATTACATAAACAGTTGCATGTGACTCGGGGACATAAATAAAATATAATTTATGTGTATAATAACTATTTTATACATAAAATTCTATAAAAACTATGATAATCCTCTTTTATTAGTAATACTTATTTATAAGCTTATCATAATCAACGATTAATTCAAAATCATTTTTGAACATTGCTGATAACACTCATGATATCGAAAAATGTGTACGTTTATATAAACCAAAATATTCTAATTAATTTGTTGTTTTATTTTAAAATTTATTAGATACATACATAAACCTATTAAAAAATTTCAAAACAAAGTAAACGTGAATTTACTAAAACTCAATGAATTTCAGTATACAACTAATTTTGAAAGTTCTGTTGCTATCAAACACTATTTTTTTTCCAAGGGGTGAATATAAATGAATAATTAAAATTAAAACATATGTTTTTTCAAACTTGAATTTCTAGGAATAAAAAGTGAAAAATGGCAAGATCTTCCGTTAGAATGTCACAGTTGTGAAAATGAAGAAACATGTAAAAATCTTGAACCAAAAATGTGTCCTGAAAATGAAGATACATGTGTAACAGTTTTTAATGAAAAGAAAAAGGTTATAAAGCGTGGTTGCCAGAGCATTATTTGTAATGGAAATTGTCAGAATACAAATAATACAAGTTATTATGAATGCAAGTCAAATCGATGTAATGAAGCTCAGAAAGTAACAGACTATATAAATTGTTTTAAATGTTCCTCATTTGATAATGAAAACTGTTTAAATGGTAAAATAGATAACACACTGCCATGTTTTAAACGATGCATGACAAGCTTAAAACGTCTGGATGAACTTAGTAGTAATAGGTATGAAGTTGTGAGAGGATGTTTGGACGATAAAGAAAAAACTGATCAGGAAAAATGTAATTCACATCATGAATTAAGTCATTGTGATTCATGTGAACAAGATAAGTGCAATATTGAATTATTTCCTAAACACCGTTTAAGTTGCTTTAATTGTGAAGGTGAAAATTGTAGAAAGCAACCCTTACCTGTTTTTTGTAAAATTTATCAAGAAAACGATCGGTGCATTATACAGTTTGATGATAAAGGTGTTAAAATTAAATTTGGTTGTCACAGTGAATTAGATGAAAAAGAAAAACTAAACTTATATCTTGATAATGAATTGTATTTGTGTAATGAAACAAATTGCAATGTCATCGAAAAATTGCCAGAAGAAACAACTTGTATAAAATGTTCTTCAAATGAAATTAAAAGTTGTATAACAAATGTACAAAACGACGGACTTGAAACAGATATTTGTAAATTACCAATCCCAAAATGTTATACGAAATATGATAAATCAACTGGAATCATTCATCGAGGGTGTTGGTCAAAAATTTTAAAGCGCGATGACAGAGCGAAGTGTATAAATATGTCTTTACCGTCAAATCAAGAAATTGATTGTAAATTATGTAATGGAAATCATTGTAATAAGCAGGTAAGTCCAAATTGTATTGAATCCCTAGAAATGATTTAATAAAAATGTTTTTATAATTATATATTTAATATTAAATTTTCTAATACAACTAAATAAAATACCTATATATAATATAAAAATAAAGTACAAAGATTCATATTGAGGTTTTTTAAGGAGGTGATATTATGCTTAATATAATGAAAATTCGAAGTATTATTTAAATAAAACATATTTCAACATAATTAAAAATATTAAAATTTTATCTTATCCAAAAATATAAAGTTTGATAAGATAAAGTTTAAAGAAATGTATGTATCTAATTAATAACGGTGCAGTTATCTCGATTTCCAAACAAAAAAATAAAGCACGACAATAATATAAATTGCATAATTATTTAATTTTAATTAAATTTATATATTTTTTGTTTTTAATTATCTAGTAATAATTCCAAATAACTTTAATTGACTGTTGTATAAATGAAAATATAATAATTTATATATTTAATACATTATATAACATTGGGAAGTCACCAAAACTCAAAAATAATATTAGGAAATTAATATTTCGATAAATTTGATTAACACATAGCATGGAATGCCTTTCTACTAACACTTATTAATTTACATAATTTTAAAGGCTATTTTTCTGTATGATAGATATAGATAAAAGTTTAGTTGAATTATACACGAACCAGATTTTTTAAATCAATCTAAAATGTTCTCTTTAAAAATTTAATAGAACTGGACAAATGTGATTTTCAGTAACAAAATGTGAATATATTTACTATACAACTGATAGGTAGATAATCTACATTCTGAAAATCATAAAAACAAATGATGAAAAAAACCAAGGGTTTTTAAAAAGCACATTTTCAAAATTATATACGATTTCTTACTGAGTATTTTATCATTTATTTTTATAAAAATATATATTTTTTTTTTTTTTTTTTGCCGGCACCTCCACGTGTTAAATGTTCACTGTGAAAGGCTAAACAGCCTGACTATATATGTGCATGTCGGAACAGGGGAGATATATTCATATATTAGAACGATCAAATGAATTCCACATACAATTTAAACATGACATAGTACTACGCCTTATAACATGTATAAATGTCTTAGATTTTCAATAAATGCAGTTCTATTTTTGTTTATATTGTAATATTTCATATTTGAGTTATATCAGTGAGTTATATTATTTAATTGAATTATTTGTTTACATTTTGTAATTGTTTATATTGTTATATTTATGTATTTTTTATTAAAGATATATAATTATTAATTATTAATTAAGCCATTAATTTGAACCCAAAGGCGAATGGGAGCCGAGTCGAGTTAAAAACCAGATAAAAGTTTTTTCACTTTCACTGGGATTCGAGCCCGGGGCCTTTCGCATGAAAGGTCGGCGTTCTTACCACTGTGTCACCCGGCCGATAGATAAAAATTGAGTTTTGCATAATTGTAAATTTTAGTACCGTATGGCAATCCTAAAAATTTATAAAGTTTATAAAACCAGTTATCGTCTGCCGTTTTCAGATTAAAAATACACTTAACAGAACTCTTGTTATAACAATTTAAAAATAGGGCTTTTTCCAACTTTGGGGGACTGTAGCTTCGTAACGGGTGGGGCTACAGAAAAAAATTCTTTTACAAAATTATTTTTTTGTAATATCTACCCGTGGTTAAAATGTTTTTACTCTATTTCAAATGGTGTAATATTTTTGTAAACATACGGACGGACGGACTTTTCAAGTTTAATAATGATTAGAAAGATATTTCTATATATAGTCATGAGGTTCATTGGACAAACAAATGTTATTATAAAAGAAACGTTCATTATTGAAAATAAAAATAGTTCAAATTATAATAAAAATAATTCAATATTTAAAATGTTAAACTAAATTTTCAATTATTAAGGAACAAGTTATTAAAATTTTTTTCAAGTTATTGTTATTTTTTAATTTTTGGGAAACATCTGTTTATAATAACAGTTAAGTTTTTATTTCACAAATCTCTCTCATATTGATTGTTAAAAGTAAAGTCATGTTTCTGTAAGCGTTTAAAGATTTTTAGTTGAATTTGAAATTAAGTAATTTTGGTATATCAAGTAGTAAGATCCTTGCGCATATCACATATATAAATAATTCACAAGAGACAAAGATTTTGGTAAGACATTGACAACATGTTAAATAATTATTTATCATCTCGAATTATTACAAATACTTCACACCAGTAAAAATGATGGCAATACTCATACGTTGACTAGAAATGTTTTTTTAACACAACATTTTAGAAACCGAAGAATATTGAACAAAGGAGAATAGGATTTTTATTATATTAGTTAATTGAAAATTAAGGTTTGCTTAGAATTTTTCGTATATTTTTTATACCAAAAAGTTTACAAATTTTATTATTGTAGATATATAAAAAAATAAACCAAAATAAATCTTTTAAGCAAAAACTATTTTATAATTAGCTTCACCATGACCCTAATAATAATTGGATTAATATTTAATAATGGCATTTGGCAATCGACCATCCTTCTTTACGAAATGGATAGAATTTAGGTATCTATTTGTTATTTCATATTAGTAAAAGCTGACATTTCACAATAATTTAAATGTACTTGCATAAAAATGCATTCGCAAATAAATTTTTTAAAAACCTGATATCTTTTTTTTTTAAAAAAATATTTCAATAAGTAGTTAAAACATTTGTCAAAGTAATAAAAAGTTGTTTAAAAGTAACTCTAACAAAGAATTTAAAAATGAAAGTATTTATGCTGGAAGAGGCAAAATATTTTAGCAAATATGCCTAAAACACCTGCGCAATTGCACAGAGTTCTAACTAGAATAGTATATATATATAAATGTAAATGCATAAAACAACGAGGAAGAGTGTAGTAGAGTAAACTAGAAAAAGTGTCAACTTTGGGGTACCCGTATGACCTTAATATGGACAGTATATCATCCGGTTAATTACTTTCCGTAAAATTTTAAATACAAAAATTTAAGTTGGCAGCTCTTTGAACCACTTCCACTGCATCGACGAAATTTTATTCAGACTTTCGCCATTAAAGTTAACTGCTATTGAAAATATTTCATGCAGCTTTATTATAGAGTAATTCTAAAAGTAAAAGTTGTATGGCAACTACTCGAACCCACTGCAGTAGCCCAACCAAATTTTTCAAAAAACTTTGACCATAAAAATAAACAGAATAGAGTAAGGCTTATTGATAGCTCAGAGGTTTGAGTGGCACATTTCCAATCGAAAAATATCGGGTTCAAACCCTGGTCAATTCATATGTAATTAAAAATAAATATATAATTTATAATTGATATAGTAATAATTTATACCATAATACAACAGCCACACCTGAAAAGGAAAGGTAGATTCACTTATTTATCATATTGTAAGTGGTAGAGGACTGCATATAAATAAATAAATAAATAAATAAAAATTTCTAGAAAATTACATATTCCCATTTTGTATATAAGATTTGGCACTGCACAAAGATAGAATAAAACCACCTACTTATAAAAGTAAAAATTTATAATATGATCTTAATTTGCTTATTACGATTTGTTGTTGAAAAATGTTGAAAAATTTAAGGGTTCAATATGTCAGAAGAAGTTAATTTGCATTTTTTATTTTTCTAACATAATTAATTATGAACGAAATTAGAAAACTAGAAACTGAAATAAGTTTGAAAAACGGAAACACTTCTTACTTATTAATTCCTTGTTGACTTAGTTCATTCTAAATATTAATGCATAGCTTCTCTATATTAAAATTTTTTTTTTTTATTTATTTATTTTATGATTTCATTCTCAAATACTTTTTATATAATTCTTAAAAGTCTATTCTTACAATCTAAGAATTTAAATTTCAAAAACAAACATGTTATAAAAACATTTTTTAAACAAAAACAGTTTTAAGAAATGAAAAAAAGTTATTGAAAGTTTAATGTTTTTTTTACTGTACAAGTAAATTAAAATTTATAACGATAATACAGATGGGTGATATGTATTAAAAAAAAAAAACAAAATTTAATATTAAAAGGAAAAATAAAGTTATAACAAAAATTTCAAAGTTTAAAATATTTTTTTTTTAAACAATATAAAAAATACATTTAAAAATTTAAATTTAAGAACCAAGATAAAATATAAAGAGAAAATATATAAAGATAAATTTACAAGTGCCTTCCGAATCTAGATCATCATAATCCATTTGCAAAAACCAAATGTATTATAATGATTTTTGTTCAAACCAGACCGTATTGCAATTTCGAATGACAAACGAATTTTATACCATATTAGATGGTTCTAAAAACATCCTTATTTAATTTAAAACACCTTATTTAATTTAAAAAAATATTTCAGAATTGAACGAAAGTAATGTTTTGCGGCATTATATTGACCAACACAGATTGAAATCCAAGAAACACCTAAATATTTGAACACTCTCTATAATGAAACATTTTATGTGCACTCAATATTATCACAATAGGTTTTTTCTTAAAGAATTTCAACATTACTATAGATGTCCTTAATTTTTATTCTTTGTTTTCTTATATTAAGATATGAAGCAAGCCAATTAAGAGTAAACCCTCTAAATCCAACTTTTAAAATGTTTTCCAAAAGCAATCGGTGGTTCACCATATTAAAAGTTTTTGTAATGTCAACAAATAAGCTTGCTGTATTTTTTTTCTTTCCTAGGTTAGAAAAGATTTTAGAACATAATTCCAGTAAGGCATCTTTTGTAGATTTTTCTTCTCTAAAACCACATTGAATTGTGCTAAAAAAAATTGCTCTATTCAAGATCTTAAAATTCCTTTTTTCATCAATTTCTCAAAAATTTTAGAGATTAAGTATTGAGATGGGTCGGTAATCATTTACGTCAATTAAATACCATATTAAATATCATATGTTACAAAGGAAAACGAACAAAAAAACTTAATATCATACTAGTACCTGCTTGAGACCTCGAAATTTTAAGTATCGAATACAGCGCCATTTAATTGAATGATTTGTAATAGACCAAATTTTGTTTTGCCGAAAAAAGTCTTTTCTCAAATACATATTTTTTTTAAAGGTCTTTTTTGGTCTTTTTCTAAAAGAAAAATAATCTTAATAATTAATGAATTTCATTTCTTTCTACAAAAAAACAAAGTTCATCTAAAATTTTTATTTTTGTGGACTTATTAGAAATTCATCGGTTTTTAAATACTTTAATACACAAAATATGCTTTTGCTTAAAAAAGCTATGATATAATAAACATTAAAAATCAAAAATAATTTTTTTTAATTTATAAAATATAATACATAATATGTGTTACAGTAAAATTCGCAGCCTTTTAAAAATATAAAAGTGTTAGATAAGAAATAGGAAATAGTGTATCAAATTTGAAGTTTCTATCTTTATTAATTTCGAATATATGTTTTACGGTCTTGGGAGTAGTGGGGGAAACGCAAACCGCTATTGAAATTCATCCAAAAGTTTTTGAGTTATGGTGTTTTTTAGATATCATTTCTTAGACCTTGAATTTTTCAAAGATTCCAAAACCCGAAACCATGGTACGATTTCGGTAATGCAGTCCTCGTCACACTTTCTGTACTAGTTAACCCTTGTACACAATTGGAACGTTGTATCTCAATTTTAAGTTACTTTTTTTATTGGTTTCGATGATAAGCCTTTAAACCTTGGGAAGTCTAAGACAGTTACCCGAACCACCACTCCAATTGATTATAAATTAAGGGAACTCGTAGGAAATAGTAAAGTAAACTTTTGTGCCAAATTTCAAGCTTCTACATCTTTTCGGAGTTACTATCTTTATTATTTTCGAAGATATGCTTTAAGGTGTTCTTATGTGAATGGTCCCCAACCCACTACTCCAATTGGTTCCAATTTTCGAGGACACTAGGGAAATAGAGACGAAAAACCTGATACCAAATTTGGAGGTTCTATCTTCTTTGGATTCGGATTCATGCTCGTTTGGCCGGATCCGAACCCATGGTCGGATTTCGACTAAACGCAGTCCGCGGTGTTCTTTCAATACTAGTGAACCCTTGTACACAATTGGAACGTTCTATCTTAATTTAAAGCTTCTTTTTTATTAATTTCAATATTATGCCTTAAGGTCTCTAGAACTGTATGGATGGTCCCCGACCCACTACTCCAGTTGGTCTTAATTTTCGAGGAATCTAAGCAAATAGGAAGATAGAACATAGGCACACTGAAACCAGTCGCATAATTTTTTATTTAAAAGTCACGCGGCCTTTTTTCTTGTTGCTAATTTTGTAAGCTTCCGAAAATGGTATTAAGGTTGATCATACGTTTGTTAGTTCCTAAATTATAAACAAAATTTAGAGAAAATTTTTAAATCCCGTTATCTTTAAAATCGTTAACAATGGACTTCACTAAATACTAAATTTTTTCTTGTTTTTATATCCCCTAACACCCTTTACAAGGAAGCCGTTTACCAGTGAAAAACCCAGTATATTTTTATAATAAATGATAAAATACTCAGGATGAAACACTACATAATTTTGAAGATGTACTTTTTTAAAAATTCTTGGTATTTTTCGTCACTTATTTTGTATTCCTTTTTTTTGTATTATTTGTATTATATATTTGTAGCTACATTTTCTAATAGATAGACATTGACTTAGTATCATTAGTCTAAGTAGTATTAGTATTTGAAGATTTAGTTTAGATGTATGATTAATGATTATAATGTGAACATAATAAGATATAAACTGGCTTATCAATTATGACGCAAAGATAATCAATGCGTGCACTATACTGTTTTGTTTTTAATTTTAAAATTTGTAATAGAATATTGTAAATACTAAAAAAGATGGCTGTTTCAACTATTATCTTATGACTAGTTATACCCGTATGACTATATAGTCAAAGGGTATAATAAATTTGTCACTACGTTTGTGACGCAGAGAAGGAGAGGGGGTAGATATAGACTCAAGTGTATGGATCGGATCAGAATTGAAAAATAAATCGATTTAGTTCGTCCGTCCGTCTGTACGTCTGTACGTCTGTTCGTCTGTTCGTCTGACCGTCTGTCCGTCTGTCCGTCTGTCCGTCTGTCCGTCTGTCCGTCTGTCCGTCTGTCCGTCTGTCCGTCTGTCCGTCTGTCCGTCTGTCCGTCTGTCCGTCTGTCCGTCTGTCCGTCTGTCCGTCTGTCAGTCTGTCCATCTGTCCATCTGTCCGTCAGTCCGTCCGTCCGTCACCATGATAACTCAAAAACTAAAGGAGGTAGGATCTTGAAATTTTCGCAAATTCGTTTGTTTGCAATAGCCGTCATCGCTATTTAAATCCAGCCATTTTGGTCGATGGGTTCGAGTAGCTGCCATACAACTTCTTTTTTTATATAAGTATTACTCTGTACCTATAACAGCTGCGTGTCTGAAATTTTGCCCAAAAAAACTGATTGATGTCATCCAAAAAATTTAAAAAAAGAAATTTCTGGTTTTGTTTTTTGATATAACCAAATTAAAATCTTAAATTCATAAAGAATTTTTTAAGTATACTTTCTAAAAAAAACCTTTTTCTTTTCAAAAAAAACCTTATATATCAATACAAATATAATTACTAATATATAATTACTAACTGTTTTTAAATTTCAAGAAACTTCCAGAAGATCGCAAATCGTGTTTAGAATGTGATTCTGACTCCGATTCAAATTGTCACGACGATCCAAAGCAAAACAAGACACCATGCTTCAATTATGTGGAAAACTGTGTTACGAGATATGTAAATGGTTTGACATCACGAGGCTGTGCAGGAGATTTTGAGTCGTGTAAAAATCTGGATCGTTATTCATGCAGGTTGTGTTCTCCAGAAAACTGTAACGTAATTAATTTAAAATCTACTTCTAAAGATAAAAAATATAAGGGCTTGTGGCAAGATTTACCATTAATCTGTAATTTTTGTGAAAATGAAATTGATTGCAGTTCATTGCAAAAATCTAGCAAAAGAAAGTGTTCAAATGTTATGGATGATTGTATAACAATATTTAAAAATAACAAGGTTGTATATCGCGACTGTTCATCTATATTGCTTAAAGATATGGATAAAAGATTATACTGTGATACAAACCCAGAATTATGTCCCGAATGTAAGTCAAATGAATGTAATAGAGCAACGGGTAAAAAAGATTACATTAAATGCTATTATTGTGGTTGGCCAGGATCGCAGACATGCAATCAAAAAATAAGTCTTGGAGATAACTTGACATCAAGAGAATGTTACAAGTCATGTGTAACTATTTCCTATAAACATGCAGAAGAAAATGGAAATAGGAAACATATATATAATGTGATGCGTACGTGCATGGATGATATGCCTAAAGAAAATAATTGTACATCAATAGGAAAAAATGAAAAAGTATGTAAAGTATGTGAAAAAAATTTTTGCAATTCTGAACTGTTGTTTGAAAACTGGTCTAGTTGCTATACATGCAATAATGCCGAAAACTGTAAAAATCCTGAACTTAACTTATGTAATTTTTATACAAAATCTGAGATGTGCTATTATTTGTATAATACAAAAAACGAAGTGATACAAGGTGGCTGTATGAGTGCCTTGCACGAGGATCAAAAATTGGATTTGGCAAAAAAAAACAGGTTTTTTTTGTGCAACGGATCAAAATGCAACCAACCTTTTCCTAAATTTCAGAGTTGTGTGTCTTGTGATTCAACTAAAAGGGAAGAATGTGCTTCTGAACCAAATGTTGTTAATAATTTCCAAAATTGTTCAACTCCAAATTCTAACTGTTATGTTAAGTTAAATGACGGTAGGTAGACCTTTGAATATAATTATATGCAAATAAATTTTTTTTCAATAATATATATATCAATAATTTTTAGCAAAAAAAAATCAAGTAGCTTTTCGAAGAATATTTAAAAAGAATCCGTAAAATAAAACCATACGCCATAAACTTAGCTTTTGAATGATGCTGAATGTGATTATAAAATGATACCGTCAATTTTTTCGGGAAAGAATTATATTTTATTTGTTCATAATATAATTTGTTTATTATTTATAAACAACCCTCAATATTTTTTCGTATATAACCAGTCAGCAACAAAACATGTAATACAATAAGGGCTCCCACCACCAAAACCTATATATATATATATATATATATGGATTTTGTAACCAACTTTCCACTTTTGTCCTTATTTTTTTCACTTTGCTTGCTACAAAATTAGAACGTGTTAAAATTACTTTACTAAAGGGATTTAATTCGTAAGAATTAAAAAAAAACAATATGGTTCTATTTCACACTCGATGTGTAAAAATGTGGGATGGGGCTTTATTTTTCCTCTTTGTATTTCTTTCTGGTTTCATTCAACATATTTGAATATAAACTGAGTTTGATTTGATTAATGTTCTTTTTAAGTTGTCTTGCATTGTTATTTTTTAAAATAATAATAACAAAATAAAATATCTCAATTTATAGAAATTTATAAATTATTATATATTATTTTAATATAATGTTTCTTTGAAGATGGAACTAATAAGCGTGGATGCATGAATGACTTAAAAGATGACGTCGTGCACTGTTTAAACAATGATAAATGTACTTTTTGTTATGGAAATAATTGCAATAATAAGGTATTATACAATTGTTTTTTTAAAAATGTTGAATTCATTATATCTTTACTAATTTATTAAATACTCAAAAGATCTACCCGGAGCAACGACAAAGCTGTTTTGTTTGCAATAGCGAGAAAGAAACCAATTGCACGGACAATCCACAAAAAAAAAAAATCTGTCCAGTATACGAAGAAGGTCAGCAATGCGTCACTAAATACACAAATGGAAAAACGGAACGTAATTGCAGTGCAAAATTAAAATGCGATCCAAAAGAACAAAATAAATGTAAAATATGTTATGAGGCAAATTGCAATACTGATAATTTGAAAGAATTGAACGGATCTAATACAACTGTCGCCAATTTCCTACTTGTGTGCTTTTCCATTTTTCTAAAAATTTATATATAAAAGCTACTAAAATAAAAGGTTGTGTTAACAAGGTTTTTAAATTTTTACTTAAATATCTTAATCTTATATCTTACGAAAAAAATTATTTAAAAAGATTGAATTATGATTTCCTTGGTTATCTTTTTCTAACACATTTTCAAAGTCAGTCTTTCCGGTTAAGTAATCTTAATTTTTTATACTGTACACCCGAAATGGATAAAAGGGTATATTAACTTTGGTACGGTGTTTGTAACCACTAAAAGGATGCTAGCCAAGTATAGAAAAGTGTAAATATTTTTTAGATCAGTGTCACCTCGTTAGTCGATTTAGCTACGCTCGTCCGTAGGCACTATTTTTTGCTATTTTTCTCATATTTCTGAAATGTGGGATCAAATGGACTGGCAGTTCTGGTATCCCACGGACCTAACAATTATATTTTCAAAATTAATAAAGATAGAAACTTTAAATTTGATGCAAGATTTTTTTGCTTCCATTATGTTCTTATAGTTGGCGATAAATTGGAGTGGTGGTTCTTGTACATATATATTTTTATAAATTTTGATGTGAAACATATTAAATATTATATTTTACGAGTATAAATAAAGAACTAAAATATATTTTTAATAAACGAGAATCTTTATACCCTACACCTATGGAATAGGTAAAGGGGTGTATTAACTTTGGTATGGTGTTTGCAACCATCTAAAGGAAGCGAGCTAGATATGGAAAAGTATATATATTTGTAATCCGCGTCACCTCCTGAGTCGATTTCGCCATGTCCGTCCTTCCGTCCGTAGGCACGATAACCCGGAGACTGCATATGGGCGAAATCGGACCATAGGTTCGGGTTTTGGAATTTTTGATCGGACTAGGGAACATATATCCAAAAAATACGATATCTAACTCCAAAACTATTGCTTGATCCGATATCTAACTCCAAAACAAAGTTATCTTGATGAAATATTAACTGTAGGTTATCAATACTGAAAGTACGGTGGGGACGGCATATCTTCGGATTCTGGACCTTTTGATGGGTCCAAAGGCTAAACAACATATATTAAAAACCACGATAACTTAAAAACTAATGATGAAATTTTTTGATGCTATTTTGATGAAATGTAAACTCTAATTTACTTGTAATGAACGTACTGTTGGGATTACTTCAGGTCAAAATCAGGAAAAAATGGGTTCGGGTTCTAGAAGCATTTGATGGAACTGATATCAAACAATCCTAATTTCGAAAACAAAGAACCTTAAAATTTGGGGCATCTTCTTATTTTCTTTGTGTCCTTGAAATTTGGGACCAATTGGAATAGTGATTCGAGTACCACTCCCACTACTCCCAAAACCTTAAAGCATATCTTAAAAAAAAAGCTGCCTTCCACACTCTTACAAAAATTTTCTAAAATAATAACGATAAATGATCACAAATTATTATTTCTTTAGAATAATTTTAAGTTTAATGAAAATTAGTATATGTATTTAATCAAAGATATTAAGTCATTCAACAATAACTGCAGTTCAGCGAAAATTAATAATCCAGAAGATAAGTAATTGCTGCACCTGTGTAAAATTTTATATTCTTTTGTTTTTTTAATATTTTTAAATAGTAAGATTAGTAAAATTTTTTTGTATTTTTGAATAGATAAATTAATTAGAAAAGTTTTTAGTGTTATAAAATCAATTTCATTAATTATGTTTTACGACAGAACTAATAACAGCTTTTATGTTTTAGAATGACTTATGAATTTAATTTGAGAAGTAGGGTATTTCAAAGCCGGTTGTACCGACTTACTGTTTATTTACTAGTTCTTTATAGTTTTTTTATTTATTTACGTTATTGTAATTTTCATGATTTGACATGTATTATCATTTTTGCTCTCTCTCTCTTTACGTTAATTGCTTTTTTGACTCTTTAATTATTCTGCTAATATTCTATTATTGTTTTTTGCTTTAATTGATAGATTATTTTTTGAAATTTGAACATGTTTATAATGAATTTTAATATCAAGGCCTTACACATTAATAAAATAAAATTATTACAAATATATAGCAATTTTTAATATTTTTCAGTAGTACCTATCACCTAAAATTTTGAAATTTGTTTCAATTAATTCGTAAATAATAGTCGATAAGATAACGTCATAATACCTTTATTAAATCGCTGATTTTTAGAGTAAGGATCTAAAAACTCCTCAGTTCCAAACAAAATTTGTAAAGCTGGCCAATACCTTTTAAGTGATACTCTACATTCTAGTATATCGCAGGTATTTATTATAAATGGATTCAGCACCCAAGCACAGCGACCCAGAACCGTGAGCCCAAGCAAAAATTGTAGATGGCCTTTGCAGTGATGCCCATTACTGCCCATTAATTATATTCATAATAACAACATATAAAAATGCGGTGAAAAACTTATTTATTATAAAACTTATAAATTTAACGCATATCCCATAATTTTTGCTTAAAAAAAAAACACACCAAAAAAAAAAATTAAATTTTAATTCATTATACCACAATTTTTGCTTAGAAAAAAAAAAAGTCCGAGTGATGTCCAACTTTGCCAACTAACTTACCATATTACGTTACCTGCCCAGTTTTAATTTTAACCTCCTAGCTTCAGTAGATGCACAGTTATCACATTGACAACTCTGTATCGCAGCTGCCCGAAAACGGGGCCGTAACATTTTGAAACTCCATATAAGTGCTCGATTCATTATATAACTAACCGTGTATAATTTTCATCCTCGTATAATTAGTTTTGAAGAAATTCATATTGGTGCAAAGAAGTTGCATAGCAGCCCCCCTTGTTTGAAATGCTAAATTTCATACTAGTAAAACTTTTAAACTTGCATTTTTCAATGTTCAGTTCTAACTTATTAGAAAAGCACCATTCTTGTAGAGAATTTAGATTTAAAGTAGTACAAAATTAGAACTATTTTTAATTCCATGATAAATCTTGGAATCAAAAGCAAATACAACATAGGGCACACCGAAACATTTGCTACAAAGATCGGAAATGAATATATTAAACAAGAATAGACCTAATTCTACTACCTTGTGGTACTCCTGATGTAATAATGATTGAGTTCAACAAAAATACTTGCAATAAAATATTTTGCGATCTATTTGTAAAATAGAAAAATATTCAGTTAAACAAATAACCCGAAAAACCTAAAGTTGCAAGTTTGTTCAGTAGAATTTTGTGATCAACACGATCGAATGCTTTGCTATAGTCCATGTAAATAGAATAAAATTGGTGCCTATTTTCCATTTTATTAAGGATTTCAGAAGTGTAAACTAAAAGGTTTGTTGTCGTGAGACTACCATTTCAGAATTCATGTTGCTGTTCGTTTACTTTTGTATTTCTTTTGGGCGTAATTTTGTCTACAACAAATTTTTAGAACAACTTTGTAACAGTCGATAGAATAGCTATACCACGGTAATTGGTTTTGACGAATGATTCCCATTTCGTGGGAATAAATCTTAATAATAAGAAGATTTCCATTTAACTGACACAGTTGTAAAAAAATTTGTGGAATTAGGTCAAGTCCTATACTTTTTTAGTATCAACTTTATTGATTGTTTCAAATATTTCAATTTCGGAAAGGTATAAATCTGTGATAATAGTATTTGAATTATTTATTAAGCTGAAGAAATCGAAATCAATTGGAGACTCATGTGAACGATGAACTTTTTGAAAAGAGTTAGAAAAAATATTGTTAACGAAGTCAAAAAACTTTTAAGGATCTGTAATTAATTGGTTAGTGATATAACTAAAATAAGCTAGGATAGATTTTTTTTTTCAAATTCAAAAGCAAGATCCTTTTACTTGTTCAATAATTCATTATTGAGATCTTTTAATTTTTAATAATTTTGTATAGTTTATGCGTTAGTTACGCAATGTCCTTAGTTCACTTGTCTAAGTTTTGTTTAAATTAAGTCAATATTCAGTTCGGTTAAAAGCTCGTCCAAATTGATGACTGATAAAGCATTATTGGTGCTTTTATAAACAGCATTACAAAAGTCTTATACGAAAATATTATTGTTTGATTTCGTAAAAAGTGGTATAGAAGTGAAAAATTCGAAAATTATTGCGTTATGACATAGAGTATATACATACATACCTCTTCCACAATAAAAAGTAAGTAAAAGAGTTTTTTGAATCATCAGTAAGCTTTACTACCACTTTATCATATACAATCGTGAATACAAGATCTAACGGCCTATTATAATTTTTCAGAAAGCTGATAATTTGGTGTAAATTGTTTCCATAAAATTATTAATGACACACTAGATAAGTAATTTTTTACTGTAAGTAGAACACGACCACCACGGGATCAATTTGTAGCAAGATAATCTCGATCTTTTCTGTATATCGACCAAGTCTTGTCCAAAATTTCTTCATTAACAAAGGAATCGCTTAGCCATGTTTCACTGATAGCCAGTATTATCAATTCGCATGACTTAAGGTCAATATATAATTTCTTAAGCTTATCTCTCATATCACTGCAGTTGTGGAAGAATAATTTTAGATTATTAGAGGTACTACCGCTATTTTTACTTTTGACACTATGATTAAAAGTTTTGATTTTAATTTTTTTATGAGTTTGACCTAAATTAACCTATTTATAATGTTTAATCGTTCTTTATTTTAGAAAGATGCATCGGAAAATTAATAGGAGTTAGAGCGGTAATTCCTTAGTTAAACTTTTCCATAGGGTTATAACTTATTGTAATTATTAAAGATATATGCTAAAGATATTGCAAAAGCTTTCGGTGGCTTTTGTAATATGATAAGTTAAGTTTATATATATTTGTTTTGGGAATTTAGTTACAGTTAGGTTTATGTTAAGGGGATCAGGCTTATATCCGTGATAATTCCACCGTTAGATTGAGAATCCAGCGAAATTTTTGATATTAATGTTTTTTGTGATTTTTGACATAATATATTTTTTAATAAAATAAAGGTTAGCATTAAAAAGGTAAACAGTAACATTATGGGTACTGCGTATGGAAAAGCATTTGAAAAATATGATTTATTTTTAATTTCCCGAATAAATTCTCTATTTTTAATAAGTTTTAAATTTAATTCATGGTTGTTTAATTTTTCCTTTACATCATTTTTTAAATTTGTATAATGGTAAGACAATATGATATATTATTTTAAAAAATGTGTTTGAAAAAGTTGTATATTTAAAAAATTTTACAATTTCCAAATTTTATTAAAGTATTTTATTTTTAAATATTTTTAAGTTTTTATTATTACAGTTTTGAATGATTTCCGTATTATTATACATATTTTTACTAACAGACCAGGTAATATTTCTTGTTTTTACACATTTTAAATTGCATTGTGTTTTATTATATTATTTAAACATTCATTTTCAATAACATTTAAATTTTACTTTAAATTATCTTTTACAGTGTTATTATACAATACTTTATTTTTGTCTATCAAAAATATATTTTTTTCTAATAACAAGCATTTATTTTGTTTCTTTTGAGATAGGTTCAATTAATAAATTTGTATTTGTTTTTTAAGAATAAATTGGTAAGAGAATTAAAATTAAAATTTGATTTTTAAAATAAGTTTGCTTTCTTTTAAAATTTCGAAATCAGAAATATATTCTAGTTTGTCCTGTGTCAGAATATTTCTTGAAAGGATGCTAAGGTTTTTTTCATATCTTTTAAAATTTCTAAATCAGAAATATATTCTAGTTCGTCCTATGTCACAATATTTCTTGAAAGGAAATTAAGTTTATTTGATAATATTATTTGATCTACGTCGTCAATGTGAGAATATGTCGAAGTTAATTTGAAAAATATGTTGAAAGACGTCTAATTCGTTTTTCTAAATTTGTGGTGAGATTGTCGGTGAAATTGGAAATTATTTTATTAATGGTTTTTGGTTGATTATCAACGTAATCAGCTATATTACTAATTTGTTCAGACATTTGTGTATTTATATATATTTTGTTTATTTGACTGCGTTGTTAATTGGTGATTTTAACTTGTTAAACTGTGTAGTTTTGCTTTTATTAAAGTCTCATCATCACTATCCATTGTTCCTTCTAAAAATTCTAAATCAGTACCTAAAAAGTTAATAAGTCCTCGTTTTTCCGAGCGTGTGGTTTCAGTGCGTTGACTATTTTTCGTTTAATGTTATTTATGTTGTATAACGTTTAATGTTATTTATACAGTCCATATTATTTTGACATTCTGTAAGATTAATTATGTACGAAGCCTTTTGATAGTGGGGTTTATGCTAGTTTAGAATTTTCTTGTCTACTGTTTCTGTGTCAATATTTGGGTCAGCCTCCATCGAACTAATTTTGATTTAGGTTTTTTAATTGAAAAAAACCACATTACAGGTCTATGGTAGGTCTCAATGAGAAATTTTCTTACAAAAAGAAAATATGGTTGAAAGTAATTTGTAGACCAGACAATAGCAAGTAGTTCTTTTTCTATTACTATAGTTTTATTTGTAGTATTTCAATGTGCGACTGGCATAACAAATTGTTTGCTGGTTAAAAAAGAAACAAGTGCGAGGTTACTAGCATCTGTTTGTAAAATGAATTGTTTTTTGCAATCAGGATAACGTAGAATAGGGTCATTTATAAGTAATTTCTTTAGGGTTTGAAACTTTCTATGTACTGAGGATCTTTTGTATATTATTCACAACTCGTAGGAAAGTTGCAGGAGCTTTTTTCAGTCCAAGCGGCATATTGAGAAATTCGTAGTGTCCATCTGGCAAGTTAAAAGTCGTGTTTGGTATATCGTTTGATAAATCTAATGTCATAATGTACCTAATTTTTCAAATATTTGATCATTATTGGTAATGGGGTATCGTTTCATTATTTTTCTATAGTCGATCACTAACCTCCATTTCTTTTTATTTGTTACATCTAATTTTTTTGGCACTATACAGACTGATGCTGGATAAGGCGATTTGCTTAGTCTTAAAATTTTTTTTTCTAACATTTCTTCAATTTGTTTTTGTACTTCACACTTGTGAATTTACGGATAACGATATGTTTTAACTGCTATGGGGGCATGTTTGCTAGTCCGAATTGCATGCTTAATAGCGTTTGTAAATAATAAATTACATATTTCATTATAAAATATATTATTAAATTTATTATTTATTAAAAGTTAATAGTTTTTGCTTTTCTTCTAGGTTAAGGTAAAAAGTACGAATTTGTTCTATTAAAGGTGCGTTAATAAAATCTTGTGTATGTTGTAGGGAAATTTTCTATAGTTACAGGAGTCATCTCCTATGTAGAAAATTATACAATTTTTGGTAAATCATCAAATAATTTTATGTTTCCGATTATTTCATGATTTTCAAAATTATATACACGATCTTTAATTTTAACTTTGCCATCACTTGATGATTTTCCAGAATGATAGGATAGTACATCCTTTTGTCTTCGTGAGAGAAGAAGAAGGATTCTCCAGTGCTTGGGAACAAAACTATTTTTATTATTAATTTTATAATTATTTTTATTCTTATTTGTATTTTGGTCGTTGTTGTTATTTCCATTTTGAAAAATCAATAGTATAATATTATTTTGAACTATCATTGTGTTATTTTCATAATTTATTTTAGCTTTTCAATTTCTAAGAATATTATTTCCTATTAAACCATGGTATTCAGTATGGAATTGGCAAGTAAAAATTTCAATAAATAGATGGGTGTCCCCCAATTCTTTAAATTGAGGAATGCTAACCTTTTTGGTCAAATTGACTGTATGTTGTAAAGTTTTAGTGAAGGATTCTCCCATTTTGGGTCACACAATGCTATATTTACTATGGAAGTTGAAGCTTCTGTATCAATAATAAATTTATATGCAAGATATGAAATTTTCTGTTTATTAATGTCCAATTTGTCTATAATAATAAAAAAAATTTTAATTGGAATCCTTAATTTATTTTTTTTTTCCTTACTCCTCTTGGTAGCATGGGACTTTCACTTAATATCTCCATTCATGCGATTCCAAGCTGATATTTTAATGTCATCCCAGGAGATGTTGCATTTAGCCTTTTCTTGATAAATTGTCTTGGGCCATGTGATGTTGCGACGGCCGCGTTTTCATAGTCCCTTGAGTGCTCCACCCTAATGCCATACGTGTTATGCTTTTACTACGCTTTCAAAGCGTGTGGCCTATCCACCTCCATTTCCCATGTCTAATTTGTTTGACGATGGGTTCTTCGCCTGTTAGTATCCAGAGGCCTTCGTTGGATATTGTGTTCGGTCAGAATATGCGGCATATTACAAGCTGTTTAGAAATTGTATCTGCTGCCCTTTCAATTGGATGATTGCCGTATCGTCATCGCTTTCGTTTTTCCCAAGTTGATTTCTAGACCAGCGTGTTGAGCAAGTTGTTCAATATGGTTTAATTTGCTCTGTATGTCGCTGAATCTATGCGATAATAGGCAGATATCTTCCGCGTAATCTAGGCCTTCGTGTTGGTTTACCAGACCCCAAGTTATATCTCTATTTGTCGAGCAGACTTCTTTGAAGATATTGTCCAGGACAACTGTGAAGAGAAGAGATGAGAGCGGACATCCCTGTTTTCATTAAAAAAAGAAATTGTTTTCATTATACCCTACACCTATAGAATAGGTAAAGGGGTATATTAACTTTGGTATGGTGTTTGTAACCACCTAAAGGAAGTGAGCTAGATATGGAAAAGTATATATATTTGTGATCAGCGTGACCGTCTTAGTCGATATAGCCATGTCCGTCCGTCCGTCCGTTCGTAGGCACGATAACTCAAAAAATAATGGAGCTATCTTGATGAAATTTTAACTGTAGGTTACTAGGACTGAAAGTACGGCGGGGATTGCATATGGGCGAAATCGGCCCATGGGTTCGGATTCTGGACCTTTTAATCGATGTCAGGGCTAAGGAACATATATAAAAATCACGATAACTCAACAACTAATGAGGCTATCTTCATGAAATTTGTGCTGTAGGTTATTGGCAGCGAAACTACGGCGGTGATTACGTACGGTGAGGATTGGACAATGGGTTCGGAACTTAACTAGTAACTTAAAATTAAGATAGAGCGTTCCAATTGTGTACAAGGGTTAACTAGTATTGAAAGTATGACGGGACTGCATATGGGCGAAATCGTACCATAATTTGGGGTCCTGGAACCCTTGAAAAGTTCAAGGACTAACAAACATATGTCTTACAACTATATAACTCAAAAAACTCAAAATAACCATAACTCAAAAAATAATGCCGGTATTTTGATGAAATTTAACAGTAGGTTACTAGTAATGAAAGTACCATGGGAATTGGTTGTGGTCGAGTTTAATTTCGAAGCCAAAGAATATATTTCCTATGTCCTATGTGTCTCCGAAATCTAGACTTAATTGTAGTGGTTCAGCTATGTTCAAAGGTACTTGCTGCATTTATGTAAAATTTATTTTTATATTTAAATGAATTATATGAAAAGGTGTAAATTTTTAATTGTATTTTAGAAATACATTTATTGCATATTTTGCGTTTATAAGCTTTTCTATTAGGTATATAAACTAACCATTTAAAATAATTGCAATTTTTTAAAATTTGGATTATTAAATATATTATGCTTTGATTATCTTTTTATCACAAAATTTAATAATTAGAATTTTTTCATTTTGTAACTGAATTGGAATAAATATATTTTCATTTATTTCAAATTTGTTTGTTTTTTAATATTTTTAAATAGATAAATTAGTAAGAATTTGTAGTATTTTTTAATAGATAGGGTAATTAGAAAATGTTTTTAGTATTATACAGTTAATTTGGTTAGCTATGTCTTACGATCAAATTAATAACAGCTTCTATGGTGTTAAAATGACTTATGGATATGTCCTTAAATTTTAACCAAATAGGTGTAGGGTATTTCTAAGTCGGTTGCACCGACTGACTGTTTCTTTACTTGTTTTAAAATAAAGAACTTTATTTTCTTTTTACAATATGACAAAAACTAAACTTATTAATTCGGTTAACTTTATTAACTGAAATTTACATTTTAATTTTATAATTAATTGGATTTATAAATTTGATGACAAAAGCAAAAACCGTTATTTAATTTAATGTTGAATACTATTATTTTAAGTTGATTTTGGTTAGTTACTTCTTTTAGAAATTCTTGAGTTAACTGTCTGTCTTCTTTAATAACTTTAAGTAATTTATTTATGGATGTATTAAAATTGTCATTTATTTGTATTTGTTTATTTATTGTTGTTATGACGTTATGGTTGTTATTGTCAACGTTTCGAAATGTTGGTTAATTGTTTCTCTGTCGTCTTCGTCCATAGTTCCAGTTATCCATTTGTTAATTGTTCCTATGAAATTAAAAAGTCCTCATTTATGTATTTAGTGATGTCCGTTTTCTAAAGTTGTTAATTTGTCTTGTAATTTTTCAATATCTTTAAATAATGAGGAGCTCATGTTTGTAGATGGTAAAGTTGTACTTTTAATTATTTTATTTATAACGTTATCTATTTGTTTTAAGTCAATAATATGAAGACAGTAATTATAAGTTTTCGGTATAAGTATTTGATTTTCTTGTATTATAGTATATCCACTTGTAGATTAAATTTTCTATACTTGTAATTGAGTCAACGTCATTTGTGTCTTTGTTAGGATAAGAACATTATCGTCATTGTCTGAAAATTTAAGAGGTCGTTTTATATTAGAACAGTGTAAATTAGATAAATTATATTTTCTTTAATTGGGTTCTTCTTTGTATCTTGGAGATTTGAAATTTTTTATATAACCCTGCTTTCTTATTTCTTCGTAGTCTTCTCTGTTTTTGTTATGTTTGGTCAATCTTTTACTTTGAGCGTTAACAAGATTATTATATATTGTTTCTATTGATATTAAATCATTTTCCGCATTTGAGGGAGTTGTTTTTATTGTAAGATTTTATAGCTTATAAAGTTGTACTCTTATGGGACATGGTTGTTCTAAATTTAGTATACGTAATTTTTCAGCAATTGTATTGTTATGTCTTTCTACGTCAGAAGTTTTTGTATGACTGTTGGCTTTAACAAGGTGTAATTGTACATTTTCATTAGTAAGAAACTCTTTTATATAAATAGACTTAAATTCGTTATCTGCAACAAGTTTTTGTGGTTTTTTATGATTGTATTTTCTTAATTTTTCTATAAGTTCCATATGATTTAACGGATAAGCAGTTGCAAATATTGTGAATTTGTCAATAAAAACTATAAATGTTTGCTTTCTATTTGTATAGGTATCTACTTTTATAATTTGATTTTTATTTCTGGGTATTTCAGTTTTCTTAAACTTTGGTTTGATAGAGTTACGATCATATTTCCCTTGAATACATATATCACAATTATTTGTAATTTTATTTATTAATAGCTTGAGTTGTTTATTATATATTTTGGTTTGAGATTTTCATAAAGAGTAATAATTCCTGGATGTTTTTGTTCTTTATGAAGGATAGAAACTTTTTTATTAATTCTTCTTCGGTTTTTATATCTTGAGCAAAATAAGTGCATTTTACTAATTTAATATTGGGAAACTCTTTATTCAAAGTTTGTTGAAAAACGTTAAAATCGTGATCAGATATTTGTATATAGATTGCTACTTTACTTACTGATATATAATTTTTTAAAATGTTGGTTAAGATTTCTGTTGTTAAATTTGCATTGATATAAATTCTAGCGTATCCTTACACTTGTTCGAATTCCTCTGTAAAGTTGGAAGTTATTATGATTTGGGTTTTTAAACGGTTTACTTCTGTTTTAATTCGAATTCTTTATCTTAAATATACGGTCGAAAATATTGTATAGCCCATAAACGCCTAATAGTTCCTTTACGGTCGTATTGTACCTAATTTCGTAGTTGTTCAACGTCCTAGAAAGTTGTGGTCCCTGTATAAGCAAATGTTATACAACGATGACCAAAGGAGTATAAATAACTGCATTAAAGCAATTGACCTTGAAAATAGTACCACCACAAATGAACAGCAAATTGCCGAAATAATGAATGAGTTATTTTTAAATGTAACTAACGAATTGAATATTTCAAAAGAGCCTGTAGATTATGAATATTTCAATTTTTTTCATTATAATTTAATTTCAGCAAATTTTAATCTGTGTCCAACTACAACGGATGAAGTCAATTCAGCTGTTAATTCTCTTAAATCCTCCGCTGCTACTGGGCATGATAATATATCAATTAAATTTATTAAAAAATTCGCGAACAAGTTAGTTCCAGTGTTAGATAAATTAATAAATATTTCCTTTAGGACTAATCAATTTCCACATTGTTTAAAAACAGCAATTTTTACCGCAATTTTCAAAAGTGGCAAGGCCACTAACAGATACAATTATCGCCCAATATCAATACTTAGTAGTTTTTCGAAAGTTTTTGAAGTAGTTATAAAAAACCGTTTAAACACTTTTTTGGAAAAAAACTTCGAAAAAAACTCTAATCTGACCGATTTTATTAGCAAAAATATGGACGCCGGCAACTATGTCGGATGTTTCTTTTTAGACCTTCAAAAGGCTTTCAACTGCGTAGAATACGACGTACTTATTCATAAACTGTTAAAACTTAGTTTCGATTCCGAACAGATTGCTTTTTTTAAAACATATTTGTTTGGTCGAAAACAAAAAATACGTGTTAAAAGTAAATTAAGCTGTGATAAAACGGTGATAAAAGTAGTACTTCAAGGTTCAATTTTAGGACCCGACGGGTTTAAAATTTATATTATGTAATGATATTTGTAAATTACATTTAGGAGGGACATTGCAATTGTATGCAGACGATACGGTATTAAAATACGCCACGGATAATGAAATATTCAGTTGAAGAGTGCAATAAATGCAGATCTCCAATTAATTAATGCATGGTTAATGAAGAACAAATTACTATTAAATATTAGCAAAACAAAAATTTTATTATTTGACAACAAAAAATTTAATAATATCAATTTTAGCTTTAATAATACTAACATTGAAATTGTAAATTCTTTCAATTTGTTATATATTGATAAAAATTTAAAGTGTGATGTACATATGGATTACTTGGTCAAGAAAATTTCCCCATATGTTTTTATTCTTAAACGACTACGAAACTTTTTTACACAAAATACTTTATTTGTTATCTTTTCGAATATAACGTATCTAAATCCACTATGGTGTACTTCGCCCCAATTATATTTAAATAAGCTGGATATATTAAACAAAAAGACAATACAAATAATTCACAAACTTCCAATAATATTTCCAACCGAATCAATTTATAGTGATAGATATTTAAGTTTTGAAAACTTATGTAAAAGAGAACTTTATCTAATGGGTTTTAAAATAATAAATAACTCAATAAAGCACAATTTAATTCTTAACCGTGTGGCTAACATTCACAATCACAATACAAGAAATAAATCTAACTACTACCTATTACTCTTTAGAACTGATAAGCAAAAAAAAAATTGCTATACAATTGTCTTAAATTATTTAATGAACTACCGTCAGAAATAAAAACACTAAATAATATAATTTTGTTTTAAAAGTTTTTTGTCCAATATATTACATTGTCTAACAATTCCCAGCAGTATTGATTTCCAAGAATTTTGTTTTCTTTCACTGTGTTAATTTTTAACTAAATATTTTAAATATGTTCATTCTTACGAGTAATTTTGTTTTTAATATCATAAAGGTTTCTTATTTCTTGCTTGAATTTTTAATTAAGAATTGAAATAACTTTAAGTTTTGTAACAAATCATATAACTTTAACAACCAACTAAACTATTTATAATTCTATTAGACCCACAGCTCCAGGGTCGTATGCAAACCAATAACTTATATACATATATTGAAATTCTATTGTAAAATTTATTATTAGGATTTTGAAATAAAGAAAAAAAAACAAAAAGGAAAAAATTCTATGTGTACATTTTCGCAACCATGAAGTAAAAACAAGTAAAGAAACAGACAGTCAGTGCAACCGACTTAGAAATACCCTACACCTATTTGGTTCAAATTTAAGGACATATCCATAAGTCATTTTAACACCATAGAAGCTGTTATTAATTTGATCGTAAGACATAGCTAACCAAATTAACTGTATAATACTAAAAACATTTTCTAATTACCCTATCTATTAAAAAATACTACAAATTCTTACTAATTTATCTATTTAAAAATATTAAAAAACAAACAAACTTGAAATAAATGAAAATATATTTATTCCAATTCAATTACAAAATGAAAAAATTCTAATTATTAAATTTTGTGATAAAAAGATAATCAAAGCATAATATATTTAATAATCCAAATTTTAAAAAATTGCAATTATTTTAAATGGTTAGTTTATATACCTAATAGAAAAGCTTATAAACGCAAAATATGCAATAAATGTATTTCTAAAATACAATTAAAAATTTACACCTTTTCATATAATTCATTTAAATATAAAAATAAATTTTACATAAATGCAGCAAGTACCTTTGAACATAGCTGAACCACTACAATTAAGTCTAGATTTCGGAGACACATAGGACATAGGAAATATATTCTTTGGCTTCGAAATTAAACTCGACCACAACCAATTCCCATGGTACTTTCATTACTAGTAGTAACCTACTGTTAAATTTCATCAAAATACCGGCATTATTTTTTGAGTTATGGTGTTTGTAAGATATATGTTTGTTAGTCCTTGAACTTTTCAAGGGTTCCAGGACCCCAAATTATGGTACGATTTCGCCCATATGCAGTCCCGTCATACTTTCAATACTAGTTAACCCTTGTACACAATTGGAACGCTCTATCTTAATTTTAAGTTACTAGTTTTATTAATTTCGATGATAAGCTTTTACACATTGGGGGGTCTAAGAGAGGTTCTGAACCACCACTCCAATTGATCCCAAATTAGGGGGGCACGCAAGAAATAGTAAAGAACATCTTGTGGCAAATTGGAAGCTTCTACATTTGTTTCAAGTTACTATCTTTATTAATTTCGAAAATATGCTTTAAGGGCCTAAGAACTGAGTGGCTGGTCCCCGATCCACTACTCCAATGGGGCCCAAATTTCAAAGACACTTACGAAATAGGAAGGGACACCCTGATACCGAATTTGGAGGTTCTATCTTCATTGGTTTCGGAATTATGCTCGTTTGGCCTAAATTCGATCAAAAAGTTCTAAGTTCCGAACCCATTGTCCAATCCTCACCGTACGTAATCACCGCCGTAGTTTCGCTGCCAATAACCTACAGCACAAATTTCATGAAGATAGCCTCATTAGTTGTTGAGTTATCGTGATTTTTTATATATGTTCCTTAGCCCTGACATCGATTAAAAGGTCCGGAATCCGAACCGTTGGGCTGATTTCGCCCTTATATAGTCCGCGCTGTACTTATAGTACTAGTTAACACTTGTACACAATTTGAACGGTCTACCTAATTTTAAGTAACTATTTTTAGTAATTTCGATTATAAGCCTTTAAAACTTGGGAGGTCTGATAGGGGTACAGAACCACCACTCCATTTGATCCCAAATTAGGGGAACACGCAAGAGATAGTAAAGAACACCCTTGTGGCAAATTGGAAGCTTCTACATTTTTTCAAGCTGTTGTCTTTATTAATTTTAAAGATATGCTTTAAGGACATCTTGGGACACCCTGAAACAGCTGGGTGGCACAGTGGTTAAGTGCCGACCTTTCATGCAGAAGGCCCGGGTTCGAATTCTAGTGAAAGTGAAAAAAACTTTTCTGGTTTTCGACTCGACTCAGCTACCATTCGCCATTGGGTTCAAATTAATGGCATAATCAATAACTAATAATTATAAATCTTTAATAAAAAATACTTTAATATAAAAATATAAACAAATGCAAAATATAAACAAATAATTTAATTAAATAATATAACTCACAGATATAGAATACCATATAAGTAAAATATAAAAAAATATTACAATATAAACAAAAAATAGAATTGTAAATATTGAAAATCTAAGACGTTTCTACATGTTATAAGGCCTAGTACTATCTCATGTTTAAATTGTATGTGGAATTCAATAAGACCAATTCTAATAACACGAATATAATATGACACCCTGTTCCAACATGTACCTATGGTATAGACAGGCTAATTAGCCTAACAGTTGAACAGTTAGCGCTTAAAAAAAAATAAAAATAAAAAAAAAAAAAAAAAAAAGGTCTTCGGAAATGTGTGGCTGGTCCCCGACCCACTACTCCAATGGGACCCAAATTCACAAGACACTTAGGAAATAGGAAGGGACACCCTGATACTAAATTTGGAGGTTCTATCTTCATTGGTTTCGGAATTATGCTCGTTTGGCCTAAATTCGATCAAAAAGTTCTAGGTTCCGAACCCATGGTCCAATCCCGACCTTACGCAATTCCCGAAGTAGTTTCATTACTAGTAACCTACAGCACAAATTTGATGAAGATAGCGCCATTAGTTGTTGAGTTATCGTGATTTTTTATATTTGTTCGTTAGCCCTGAAACCGATTAAAAGGTCCAGAATCCGAACCCATGGGCCGATTTCGCCCATATGCAATCCCCGCCGTACTTTCAGTCCTAGTAACCTACAGTTAAAATTTCATCAAGAGAGCTCCATTATTTTTTGAGTTATCGTGCCTACGGACGGACGGACGGACATGGCTATATCGACTAAGGCGGTCACGCTGATCACAAATATATTATAAACTTTTCCATATCTAGCTCGCTTCCTTTAGGTGGTTACAAACACCATACCAAAGTTAATATACCCCTTTACCTATTCTATAGGTGTAGGGTATAAAAAGAATAATGAAGGCAAAATCTAGTGTAAATAAAAATTTTACACCAACATTACTTGGCGATAAGGAAATTAAAAACATTTACATTAACAATTACTGTACCAAATACAAAATGGCATTATTTATGGAAGCAAAAAAAGGAAAAAAAAGTTTAAGTATTTATGGTTTTCAAGTTCTAAAATTTTGATTAGAAAGACTAATGGTGGTAAGGTTTTTCTTATATGTTCAAGGGAAGATTTAGACAATATTCAAGATATTAATTAATTTAATTCTAATATACATAAACTATTAATATGCTACAAAAATAAAATCTAATTCTTTTGATCTAAGTAACAAAAACCGTGCCAACGTCAGTAATAACAATGTTAGTAATTGTTTTTGCATACACCAAAATATACGTAGTGTAAGGAAAAATTGTGTAAAATGTGTATATCGTTTACATGATGTAAATAAAGTTATCTTTCTCGAACAAATTGAAAATTTATTGAGAAAAGATAAATCGAAAAATATTATTTTTGTAGGTGATATAAATATAGATATTTCAAAAGATAATTCTGAACCTTATATGTCTTCGTATAGTTTTTTGATTGTCTGTTAAATAGTCCAACCCGCGTAAGTAATTTATCATCAAGTTGTATTGATCATATTTTTATTAGAGAAGATAGAAAAAATAATTTAGGTTTTAGTGGAGACATCTTAGATCTTAACATTGCAGATCATCATTTGATTCTTAATGCTTTTATAAAAAAGTGATCAAAAAAACCAAGGATTTTTAAAAAGCACATTTTCAAAATTATATAGGGTTTCTTACTGAGTATTTTTATAAAAATAAAACTAAATGATTCAGAAATTAGAAATTATTTAAATTTATGCATAATAGTCCAATGTCTAGACTTTATTTTTTTCCAACAGTTTTATGCCTTGTGAGATTTCTCTCGTTAATAGGCTTTATAATACAATTTTTTTTTTTTTTTTTTGTTTTTTATTATTAACATAATTCAGTAGCGCAGAAAGTGAAGCAAAATATAGTAAAATTAATAACAATCAAAAATAGCTAATAATTATGAAAAATTAAAAATGTAATTCATGGTTTTTAATGTTAGTTAAAAGCATTAATGCTTTCATTAGCTTTTTATCCCGAAATTTAATAATCAAAATATGCAAAAAATGTATTTCTAAAATACAATAATAAATTTAGAACTTAAGTATCGTACACAATTTCTTAATTATATATTACCTATGGTAATAATTCAAAAAAATATAGATATGATATAATAAAAATTAAAAATATATTTAGTTTTTAATATACAAATATAATAAATATAATAATATAATATAACCCTTGTATAATAAATATAATATAACCCTTGTACTATTTTTATTAATTTCGATGATAAGCCTTTCAACCTTTAGAGGTCTAAGAGAGTTACATGAACCACCACTCGAATTGATTATACATTAAGGGAACACGTAGGAAATAATAAAGAACAGCCTTGCGCCAAATTTGAAGCTTCTACATTTTTTTACTCTATTATTTTCGAAAATATGCTTTAGGGTCTTCGAAACTATGTGGATACTAATTATATTATGGAAGACAATCATGCTAATATATATAGCATAATTGTTCCACAAACAATAGTAGATATCACAATATATTATATTTATTTAATTATTTTATTGCATGCAAACTGCAGGAATAAAGAAAATAAAATAGATATTATTCATTTTTGAGTATGAACAACTCTGATCTTTGTTTAAAAATATCGATCCTTATATACTAATTTGGATTTATTCAAATCCATAAAAATTTAATCTAGAGCAATAAATTATTATAATTGTTATAATTTATCGCAGAAAGTAATAAATTATAATAGCAATAAATTATTATAATTGTTATAATTTATTGCTTAGTTATAAAGAATTTTATTTGGGTCAAAAGAATGCATTACAATATTAACTGACCTAGTTCTTTATTATATAAAGATCTTTGACCAAAAATATCAACCAAAAATTATATGAATAATTATTGTCATTCACTATATTACCATTCCAAATAAAAAAAGTGAGGAAAAAAACCAACGGTTTTTAAAAAGCACATTTTCAAAATTATATACGGATTCTTACTGAGTATTTTATCATTTATTTTTATAAAAATATATATAAAAATAAATGATAATATTATAATTTAGTTATTTCATTAATTTATTAATTATATGATTAACAGTTAAATACTTAGAATATAACCCCAATGCACTCAAGAAAACCTGTCAATTAGTGCAAAATATAATGTTAGCGCTTTAATATAAAAGTTTAATTTTGATTTTGAGTTTCCCAAATTTTAGCTTAACAAACTTATGATGTATCTGCCCAAAAATTTTATACCCCACACCTACGAAATAGGAAAAGGGTATATTAACTTTGGTATATTGTTTGTAACCACCTAAAGGAAGCGAGCTAAATATGGAAAAGTATATAATATATTTATGATCAGCGTGACCTCCTGAGTCGATATAGCCATGTCCGTCTGTAGGCATGATAACTCAAAATATAATTCAGCTATTTTGATGAAATTTTAACAGTAGAGATTACTAGGACTGAAAGTACGGCGAAGATTGTACATGGGCGAAATCGGCCCATGGATTCGGAAACTAGAACATAATTCCGAAACCAATGAAGTTAGAACCTCCAAATTTGGTATCACGGTGTCCCTTCCTTATTTCCTTAGTGTCCTTGTAATTTGGACCCATTGGAGTAGTGGGACGGGGACCAGCCACAAATTTCTGAAGACCTTAAGGCATATCTTTAAAATTAATAAAGATAGCAACTTGAAAACATGTAGAAGCTTCAAATTTGGCACAAGGTTGTTCTTTACTATTTTTTGTGTGTCCCCCTAATTTGGGATCAATTGGAGTGGTGGTTCAGTAACCCTCTTAGAACTCCGAAGGTTTAAATGCTTATAATCGAAATTACTAAAAATAGTAACTTAAAATTAATATAGAACGTTCCACTTGTGTACAAGGGTTAACTAGTATTTAAAGTACAGCTCGGACTGCATATGGACGAAATCGGCCCAAGGGTTCGGATTCTGGACCTTTTAATCGTTTCTAAGGGCTAACGAACATATATAATAACTCACGATAACTCAACAACGAATGACGCTATCTTTATAAAATTTGTGTTGTAGGGTACTGGTAATGAAACTACGGCGGTGATTGCGTACGGTGGGTAATGTACAATGGGTTCGGAACTTAGAACTTTTTGATCGAATTTAGGCCAAACGAGCATAATTCCGAAACCAATGAAGATAGAACCTCCAAATTTGGTATCAGGGTGTCTCTTTCTATTTCCTAAGTGCCCTTGAAATTTAGGACCAATTGGAGTAGTGAGTTGAGGACCAGCCACACAGTTCCGAAGACCTTAAAGCATATTTTCGAAATTAATAAAGATAGTAACTTCAAACAAATTTAGAAGTTTCAAATTTGTCTCTAATTTAGGATCAATCAGAGTGGTGGTTCAATATCCCTCTTAGACCCTCCAAGGTTTAAAAGCTTATCATCGAAATTAATGAAAGCAGTAACTTAAAATTAAGATAGAACGTTCCAATTGTGTATAAGAGTTAACTAGTATTGAAAGTATGACCGGGACTACATATGGGCAAAATCATACCATGGTTTCGGGTTTTGGAACCCTTGAAAAGTTCCAGGGCTAAAGAACATATATCTTAAAAACAGCATAACTCAAAAAATAAAGCCGCTATTTTGATGAAAATTGCTCATGTTTCTCCTATCCCAAAGAAAGTTAACAAAAGCGACCCCTCCAATTACCGGCCAATAGCCATTATATCGGTCATTTCCAAAGTTATGGAAATTCTTGTTAACAAACGGTTGATGAGATACCTTGGTTGCAGAGGTATTTTACATGACCGGCAATATGGCTTCAGAAGTGAAAGATCTACAGGTGATCTTTTGACATACCTCAGCGAAAAGCTCAACACCAGTATTCACTGTTCCGTTGAATCTGAGGTTGTTGCTCTGGATATCTCAAAGGCCTTTGATCGAGTATGGCAGTCTGCTCTTTTGAACAAATGCCGAGCTATTGGTCTTGGTATTCCTTTTTGTAAATGGATTGAGGATTTTCTTTCGAACCGTCGAATTCGTGTCCTTGTCGACAGTTTTATGTCTGACACTTTTGAAATTAACGCTGGCGTCCCACAAGGCTCCGTCTTATCACCAACTCTTTTTTTGATTTTTATCAACGACTTACTCATCTCTACCCGCAATCCAATCCATAGCTTCGCCGACGACAGCACTCTAGTGGCATCCTACGATTTCCTTGAGAAATCTAATGTCACACCTTCCGCAATCACTTCAAAAAGAAATATAATGGTTAGTTTAGTCAACCATGACTTAGCCAAAATAGCTGATTGGGGTAAAAGTAATAGAGTTGAGTTTAATACTTCAAAAACTCAAAGCTGCCTGATTTCCTGCATGAGAAATCAGTTTAACCCGATTCTGCGATTCCAAGGTGAAAATATTAAACGATCAAACAATCTAAGCATCTTAGGTTTGCAGCTAAATCAAAAAATGCTGTGGAATGAGAATATTTTTGATATAGCTAAGAATGCTGCCAAATGTTTGGGTTTCCTGTCACGTTGCAAAACATATTTCTCTACTAAGGATCTGTCTAAAATCTATAAAGCCTATATTCGACCTAAGATGGAGTAACTCCCACATTTGGGCTGGCGCATCCCAAACTTCTTTGAGTTACCTCGACAAAATTCAAAATCGTGCCTTACGCCTAATAGGCAACCCTGTCGAAAAAGTAACACTTACTCCTCTTAGCTTTCGTCGAAATATTGGAGCGATTTCTCTGTTTTATAGATATCTTGTAGGTAATGACACTAAGATGTGGAACATGCTTCCATCTAATGTGTTCCCCTCTTCTAATAATGTCCCATACAACAACTTGCATAAATTCAAAACGAATCTTTTTAGATTCATTTCCAACCTACCTCCTAAAATTCCCCTCTAATATCCTACTTCCTTCCCTTTCCAACTAAACCTACATATTATGTAAACAGGAAACCATTCCTAACGTTTAGTTAGCGTGTAAAAAAAAAAAAAAATATAGAACTCTAATTATAACTTTTTAAATATAGGGCTTTTTCCGACCTTGTGGGGCTGTAGCTCCTTAACGGGGGGGCTATAAAAAAAAGTTTTAACATTAAACTATTTTTACTGCAATACCTACCCATTTCTGATATTTTTTAGTCAACCGTAGGTAAAAAGGGACGGACGGACAGACGGACAGAGTGAAGCTATATTGGCACATTTTTACAAAGTTTTTTGAAAATGTGCAAAAAATCTTTACATCGACGCCAAAACCTGCAATTTTAATATCCTAGTTCTTAGAGATTCGTGGTTAAACGACTCCTTTAAAAATGAAGAAATTCTTGACAATCAGTGGACAATTTACAGAAATGATCGCAGCTACATATCAATTGCTCTTTCTAGAGGTGGTGGTATACTAATTGCTGTTAACAGCGGCATGCCTACTGAATTAGTATCCTGCAGCACTTTTGTACCTTTCGAACATACATATATTTTTAAAAATAATTACTGGTAAGAAAAAACCTAGGGGTTGTTTATTTTCCTCCCAACTCTGAAGAATCCTCCTATTCTGACTTTTTGGACATATGTTATACTATAATTACATCTATGAAGAAGGATGATAGCATTTTCGTTTTGGGGGATTTTAATCGTCCTCTTTGGTCTTTTGTCGTTGAAGAAGATGATAATCAACTACTACCAGTTAATTTTTTGGATGAAATCGAAGTTAATTTTCATTAACCAAAAATTTATGGTAGATCTTTTGCATTTAAAAGTGTTTTAATATAAAAGTAAATTGGTGGATTAAGATTAACTGAAGGAAAAACTATCTATCATTCCAGCAATTTACTTTTATATTGAAACACTTTTAAATGCAAAAGATCTACCATCAATTTTTGTTTAATGAAAATTTTCAATATTTTAAGTTCAAAAGTTTTCAAACATTAAAAGAACTGTTCCTTATACCAGCAATTTACTTTTATATTAAAACAGTAATAAATTTCCAAGATGTACCTTAAATTTTTTATTTTCTACATTTTAGGGGGCCAGTACTACTTTAATAAAAGTATATATTGAAAAAAATATTTTTTTTTATTTTATTTTGTAGATATTTCCAAAAAATTACAACCAAATATAAGCAAACTAAAGTACAAATTACTAATTACTTACAATTTGTACTACCAGTACAAATTGTAATTGTGACTTATCGTTAAATCAAGTTATGGATGAGTTCCAAAGTAATAGTTTTGTTTTCAATAAAATAACTTCGAGGGCACTTCAAAAAATTTGATCTTTAGATAATAAAACTACTTGCACTAGCGATGGCATAACAAATAGGATTTTGAAAAGTTTCTCATTCTATATTGTTGATATATTAACATTTATTTTTAACATGAGTTTTAAAACAGCCATATTTCCTTCCTTGCTAAAATCAGCAAAGGTAATTCCTTTACATAAAAATAAAATTATCTATATAACCCCACAGAAAAATAAAACAAGTAAAGAAACAGTCAGTCGGTGCAACTGATTTTGAAATACCCTACACCTATTTGGTTAAAATTTAATGAGATATGAATAAGTAATTTTAAAACCATAAAAGCTGTTATTAGTTTGATCGTAGAACATAGCTAACCCAATTAACTTTATATTACTAAAACCATTTTCTAATTACTTTATCTATTCAACAATATTACAAATTCTTACTAATTTATCTATTTAAAAATTTTAAATAAAACAAATAAATTAAAAAAGTTGAAATAAATGAAAATGTATTTAGTTCAATTAAATTACAAAAGTGAAAAAATTTGAATTATTCAATTTTATGACAAAAAGCTAATCAAAGCATAATATATTTAATAATTAAAATTTTTCAATATTGCAATTCTTTTAAATTGTTAGTTTATGTACCTATTAGAAAAGCTTATAAACGCAAAATATGCAATAAATGTACTTCTAAAATACAATTACAAATTTAGAACTTTTTACTTAAATATAAAAATTTTCATTTAAATATAAAAATAAATTTTACATAAAGGCAGCAAGTACCTTTGAATATAGCTTAAGTATTGTACAATAATTTCATTTTTGGCATTTTCCTTATGAATAGGTCTAACATATGAGTGTTTCCAGATAGAAGGGAAAACTCCTGAATTTAAAGAAGAGTTAAACAGTATTGAAAGGGGAATAGCCAAAGCACTTGAACACTTTTTGAGTATAACTTCCGGAATACCATCAGGTCCAGGAAGAGTATTATTCCCAAGTTTATCTAAATACATTTTAATTACACCTTCATTAATATTTATATTAGACCAAGTAGTTTTCGGAAAAGTATCCAAATGAGAGAAATCATTATAATTTGGTGTAAAAATAGAATTACTATAAGAAGAACAGAAATATTCACGAAAGAAATTAGATATTATTTTAGAATCATTACTTGAAACACCATTATACTTCATATGAGAGGGAAACTCGTCACTTTTCCTCTTGGAATTAACAAATTTCCAGAAACATTTTGGATTTGATATTAATTTTGAAGATGTACTAGAATTAAATTCATTATAGAGTAATTCAGACAATAATTTAAATTCATCAAAAAAAATTTTAAATCTATTATAGTCATGCGAATTCTTCGATTTAAGATAACAACGCCAAGCTTTATTCTTTTTATTTCTGAGTTTTCTCAAATCCGAATTGAATGTCCATGGCGGAATTAAAAATAATAATTAATCATTATATTAACATCTGTATTATTAAATACAGAATAAAAATCAAAGGAACTAATGAATTCATTTAAAGCAGCAAAATTAGCTGTGTCAAAATTAAAACTATAAGAATTAGAATAATCAGAATTGATTGGTGAATTAACACAAAGAGTAAAACTTAATGGTGGATGAAACTTATCAATACCTATTAAAGGGAAGGTATTTTCGCGGAAAATTAAATTGTTCCATTCAGAAGTAAACACTAAATCAAGTTGTTTACCCTGAAAGTTACAAATTTCTGAGACTTGTTGCAAATAAAGAGTATTTAATTTATCAATAAATACATATTCACATTCGGTCCTAATACGTTTCGGAATCATAAAATGTTCCTCGTCATGCTTTACCCATTTAAATTGGGTAGATTAAAATCACCACATAAAATCAATTCATCTTTAGGACTAAAGTCATTGCAAATAAAATCTATCGTTTTACCTACAGAAGTATAAATATCAGAATCAGACGAAGGAGGAATGTAGCAGTTAACAGATATAAATTTTTAGAAGGAAGTTCAATTTTCACAATAATAACTTCAAAGTCTTCTAATACAGGGACATTGACTTGATTTACATTAAAGTTATTTTTTACCGCAATTAAAACTCCACCCCCTTTAGGAATTACACCATTTGGGTAATCGGATGGATCAGAATATCTATCCTTCGTAAAAACTGTATAACAGTTATCAAAAAGTTCTAAGTCCAAAATGGTTGGATTTAACCACGTTTCAGTTAATGCAAATACATCAAAATTTAAAACAGATGAATTAGAAGTTTAGAAGATATATGGGGCCAAAAATTTTGCAAAAGTTGAGTTTAGCTTTATGGTAAATTTTAGTATCGTATGGCAACGCTATACATTTAAGTCTTATATTTTTGTGAAGCCTATTAAACCAGCTATCTTTTGCCGTTTTCAGATTGAAAATACACTTAACAAAACTCTTGTTATCACAATTTAAAAATAGGGCTTTTTCAAACTTTGGGGGCCTGTAACTGCGTAACGGGTGGGGCTACATAAAAAAATTCTTCTACGAAATTATTTTTTTTTTAATATCTACACGCGGTTAAAATTTCTTTCCTCTATTTCAAACGGTGTAAAAGTTTTTGTAAACATACGGACGAACGGACGGACGGATAGAGTCAAAATTAAGAAAAATCTTTGACACTTATTGAAACTTTCGTTTTGGAGCTTTCAATTTTGTATATAAATAAAAAAAAATGTTGACAGGTATTCATGTTATAGGTGTTTAAAAGCAAAATTTATAGCAAAATTTCAATTTTCGACCCCTTACAGCCTAAAGAGGGGGCGTGACAAAAAAAAATTGTTAACTGACTCTTACTTGTTTCTAAGGATCTAACTTTTCCCAAAATTTCAAGTTTCTAGATTTAGCCATTCAGAAGTTATGAGGGACCAAAAATTTTGCAAAACTTAGTTTTGGATAACGGTAAATTTTAGTACCGCATGGTAACCCTATGCAATTGGTTTTTAAAAATTTCTAAAGTTTATAAGAACAGCTATCTGTTACGTTTTCAGATTGGAAATATACCATATAGAACTCTAATTATAACTGTTTAAATATAGGGCTTTTTCCGACTTTGTGGGGCTGTAGCTCCACTATTGTTCTATAAAAATTAATAATACTGAAGAGAAGTAATTGCCGCATGTGTGTAAAGTTTGATTGAATTGTATAAAAGTTTGAAAACTGTAATTTTGTAATTGAAAGGTTGTAGTACGGATTCCGGAACTTTGGATCAAATCATGAAAACTCAACATATAATGGAACTATCTCGATGAAATTTGTAGTGTGGGTTTCTTGTAATGAAAGTGGGTGGGGACTGCTTATAGTCAAGCTCGGATCATGGGTTCGGATCCTTGAAGCTTTTAATTAAATGAAGGCTCAAACGAGCATAATTTTGAACCAACAAAGATAGAACCTTCAAGTTTGGGACAAAGGTGTTTTTCTTATTTTTTTTTTTTTTGTGTCTTTGAAATTTGGACTTAATTGGAGTGACAGTTCAGGTACCTCCTGAGAAATCCCAACATTAAAAAAATCCCAACACAAAATTTGGTACATGGGTTTTTTTTCCTTATGTTCCTGAAATGTGGGATTAATTGGAGTTGGTGTTCGGATATCTCCCACGCACCACCTAAGATCTAACAAGCATATCTTCAAAATTAAAAATAATAGAAACCTTAAATTTGACACACGAGTGTTCTGTTTCGCTTCCATTACGTTCTTAACATAAGGTATTATTTGTAGTCGTGGTTCAAGTGCCTCTCACACTCTTAAAAAATATAGTAAGCATATCTTCGAAATTAATAACGATCGAAACCTGAAGTTTGGAACACGATTGTTCTTCTTATTTGCTTTCTTATTTAATACTTTTAAAGTTTTACAAGGCTAAGAAGGTAATTTTATTTTAATATAAAACATATTATATTTTATAAATTAACAAGTGATACAAAAAACCAAAAGTATGAACGATCGAAACCTGAAGTTTGAAACACGATTGTTCTTCTTATTTGCTTTCTTATGTAATACTTTTATAGTTTTAGAAGGTTAAGAAGTTAATTTTATTTTAATATAAAACATATTATATTTTATAAATTAACAAGTGATAAAAAATCCAAGGGTTTTTGAAAAAGCACATTTTAAAAATTATGTAGTAAAATTTATATAAAAATAAAAAATAATATTATAATTTAGTTATTTTCTTATTATGTATTATGAATAATAGTGACTTCAATACTTAGAGTACATAATCCCAATATATATGAAATATAATGATGGAGCTTCAATGTTAACGCTTAATTTTGGAAAATATATAATTTGAACTAAGTTACTGATTTATAGAAACATGAAAGTTTTAAGTTTCAAATCCTCATAGCACTTCAAAGGGGAAAATTCCCAAATTTTTATTTAAATATAATGTTGCAGCTTTAAATTTTGTATATCACTAAAAAAATTTGGATAAGTGTTCAATTTCCAGGTGTTTAAGAATAGGAAAATTTCAATTTTCGAGCCCTTACAGTTTCTAAACAGGGGAAGGGATAAAAAAATGTTGTTAACCGACTTCTACTGATTTCAGAGGATCTAACTTCTCTCAAAATTTCAAAACTCTAGCTTGAACCGTTTAGAATAATAAGGCCAAAAATTGAGTTTTGCATAATGGTAAATTTTAGTATCGTATGGCAAACCTATACATTTGTCTTTAAAAAAATTTATAAAGCTTATGAAACCAGCTGCCCTTTACTGTTTTAGATTGGAAATATGCCAACAAGAACTCTTGTTATTACAATGTAAATATCGAGCTTATTCCGATTTTGGGGCTGTAGCTCCGTACAGAAAAAAATTTTTGATATTAAATTAGTTTTGTTGCCATACCTACCTATTGGTAATATTTTTTAGTAAGTCGTAGTTAAAGACTGGACCGAAAGACAGACGGACGGACAGAGTAAATCTATAACAAATTTTTGAAAATGTGCTAAAAACTAAAATATCGTTTTAAAATTTTTTTTTTTTTGTATTTTTATATCACATATTTTATTGAATTATTTACCATTGGTGATATATACATAAAGAATGGTATAAATTTCAACATACTTATGCAAGAAGAACTATACAATCTGACCATCATTGAGTTGCTAAACACAACACCAAAACACAAAATAGGTACGTTCTACAAAGCACCAAACGAAAATGACAATCTTTTTGTAGAACACGTGGAAAAACAAATGGAGCAGTTATCAAAATTAATCATTTTGCAGACATTAATATTAACATTTTTGAAAACACTAACACAACTATTAAGTATATGGATTATGTTATCAAGTTCAGGATATAACATCGTAAATAAAACTGAAGATACAAGAGAATCATCAAATACAAATACACTAATACATCATATAATTTCCAATTGTAATGATAAGATAGGTGTAGCCTATAAAACAGATAAAAATAATTTAGAGAAAAAATTGAAATATATAAACTCGAAGAAACAATCGTTAATAATAAAAGCAAAAAAGAGTACTTAGAGAGATGCATACAGGGAGCGGGTAATGACTCAAGAAAAATCTGGAAAATGATAAGTAATACAATAAAGAATAATAATAATAATGGGAAAAATTAAATTATAAAAAGTTTACGATTGGGTACCGGAGATTACACTGAAAGTGATAATGAAATAGCAACAACTATAAATAAATTTTTCAACCAAATAGAAAATATAATAAAAGAAAAAAAAAAAAAAAACACTAATAAAACTGCAACAAGTAATGTAGTTAATAATAAATCAATTTTCTTGGAACCTACAAAAGAAAATGAGATATATAATATAATAATGGGAAGAGGATGATTCTAGTAAATAGATAATATATTATTATATATCTACTGTAACGTAAACACTAGATTTTTAGATAATATGTAAATTATATATATATAGCGAAAAAATTTTCTTTTTCAGTACAGTAGTTCTTAGTAATGAAAATAGATGAGTTCTTAAATATTAATTCTGCTGTATTATTAGACGAACATAAACGTCATATTTTATACTTCAATAGAAACCTACAAAAATTTTCTAAAGTTTAACAATTTACTTCAATTTACGGTACACACCATATTATTTCTCCATGGGCTTGCAATTGTTCTACTAATGGACCTCATAATTGCGAATGTCACAGTATTTAAAAGTGACTAGAATTACAACGATAAATAAAGTATCATACAAAAAACGTTAAGAGAACAAATAATTTCAGAAATTCATAGATCAACTAGACGAAAGTTTTCCCGTCGGAAATTTATTTAAAAATACTTAAATGACTCATAATAACTTTATTTGATGGAAATTTTTCATATGCAAAGTTCAATAGTGTATCTCTAATATATAAGTATCTTTTAACAGTAATAGGTAAATTTTTTAATATGCCTAAGCAGAATCAGTTAAGAGAAAAACTTCAGAAAAAGTTTTACTTGGTGTACAAAACATTTTTAAACATGTTGAAATAATCCCGAAAAATATTCAAAGTGATCTAGGTAAAGAGTTTTTTAACAAACAATTTAGAAAACTTATGGAAAGAATAACAATTAATCATTGTCATACAGATTTTGAAATGAAGCATCTACAGTTTTAACCGCTCTTAAAAAAATTCAATGTTGAACCAGTTTAGTTTTCAGGGTTATTGTTTTACCCGCACATATTGAGAAATACAACTGGTTAGCATATCATCGAACAATAAAACGTCAACCTAAAACAGTTACAACAGTAAACGAGAAATATATTTTGAAGAACATTTACATGGAACCAAAATTTTATTTCAAAGCGAAATATGAAGTTGGAGACTATTTACGCATAAGTAAATAAAAAGGAAACTTTTGAAAAAGTTATCAACCAAACCGATCAATAGAAATATTTACAATTAAAGAAGTAAAACGCACAAATCCGATTACTGACGTCTTGCTTGATTATACAAAAACACCAATTTCAGGTTATTTTTAAGAACCTGAACTTACTCGAGTCAAAAACCCTGCCACTTTTTTGTTGGAAAAATCTGGAAAAGAAAATGCAATCATGTTTTTGTTAAATGGCTAGGTTTTGAAAAAAATCATAATTCTTGGGTACATAAAAATGAAATTATATGAAACATAATTCAAGTTTATTTCTTCTTAGAATTCTGTACTAGGTTTTTTTTACACATTTATAGTTTTTAATAACAAATAAATGTATTTAGTAGGACTTAGTACTTTTTATTAATTATTTCAATATTACGTAATTTTTAAATTAATTCTCTTAATTTATTTATTTTTTAATGTTATACATAATTTAATTTTTTTAATTTGAAAAATTCTGATTAGATTTAATTTATCCTATTTACTTTTCCTTGAAATATGACCCGATTCACGATACAGGTAAAGATTAATGTCAGATTGCAATATTGCGATTAGATTCGGTTAATTCTCATCTTTTATATTTATGATAAGGAATTTTGAGCGCTTCTGTTAAAAATAAGTATTACAATCATAATGCTGCTGTTATCTGTTTCTCTAATTTCACTAAACTCAAAGTTGTTCGAAAGAAATATTAATTTGTGATAATACATGTGAACAGTCGACAATATTAAAATCATTCAACTTACAGAAATCAAATACGTTAATCTTTTACTAACTAATAAAAAATTAAAATAAATTTAAACCATTAAATAAGTTTTAATGCTCTACCTGTTAATGTAATCACCTTTTAATCATTGCACAATATTAAATCCATTATAACACGTAGTGTATTGCTTATAATTTTTAATAAATGAAATGTAAAAATTGCTGTGTTATCAATTACCTACATCAATTGTATAAAAACTTCTGTACTTTAAAAAGCTTTTTAGAATAAAATTTAGAGTGAAATAAAAAACTTGTTTTTTTATTTTCATTAACTGGCACCCAACATAAACTTTTTTTCTATAAAAAATTCTCCATAGAAGAAAACAAAAGGAAAAAAAGAAAATTCTCCCATAGGAGAAAGGAAAAGAGTTGTATGTAATTATTAAAAAAAAAAAAAAACAAAACAAAAACTAAATAGAATAGTTCTACAGTAAATGAATGAAAATTTAAAATTTAAAATTCGAACCAAAGCGAAAAAAGCAAAAATTTGACAACTGACAATTCATTAAATTATTAAAATTAAATGTTAAAGAATTACTAAGTACACAAAAAAAAGAGAAAAATTCTCTGTAAGAGAAAGTATATTAATTCTAAACATACAAAAAGCTAGAAACTAAAAAAAAAAACTAAAAAAAAAAATAAAAAAAAAAAGAAGATAAAAACTGTTTTTAAGTGTGAAAATTGTGATTTGTTACCATTAAGATCAACAATAATATCGCTTCTAAACATCGTACTGTAAGTTAAAAGGTTTCTATGAAGATTTTTGTAAAAAAAACATATTTATTAATTATCACATATTAGTTTAAACAAAAAAATATATTTTCATACTGGAAATTTTAAATAAAAAGTAGAATAAGTAAATTTTTAATAAAAATTTTCAAAAAATATTAAATAAAAATAATAACAATAATTATTTTTAAATTTTTAATAAAACTATAAATGATCGAAAAGTAAAATAATTTAATATATTATATTTGAAATCTTTTCTAAACGGATTTAATCAATAAATTTTTAATATTAAACAAAAAATAAATGTTGTTAATGGAACTATAAATTACCAAAAAAATTAATATTATTTTTTTTCTTAAAATTCTTTTAATTTAAATATTCTTATCTTTTTCTAAATAGGAAATTGAATGAGTAAAATTTTTAATATTATTTTTTATATTAACTATTGTTAATTTAACTACAAATAATTAGGAAAAAAGTTATATTTGAAAGTTTTTTTCCCTTATATTATTAAATCTGCAATTCCAAATAATTTAATTTTACTTTTCTAAATTAAAAATTACTATTAAAATGGCAACGGTTCAAGAGTTTCAAGCTACTAAATAAAAATACTTAATTGACATTAAGCCAACTCTTCTAGAAATAATATCTTACTTAAATCCTAAAACGATCGTAACTGATAATGAAAAATCCTTTTGTTCACAAACTATACAAACTTTATTGAAAAATCTAGGCATATGGCATAACAGAGTTCCTCCACTTTAAAGTAAAAGTAACGTCAAGTGGAAAGATTTTATTCAAACTTAATAGAAATTGCAAGATGTTCCCAGTCCGAGAACACACAAATGGCCTTAACGGAATTGATTCTCTCTAGTACACATAAGTATAATGTTTCGATACATTCTACTACAGAATACAGACCAATAGACATCCTCAAGGAACCATCGGGTAAACTTAAAAACGAAATTATATCCAAATTAGAAATAGCCCAAAAAAGTATAACCAATATCACAACAAAAATAAATTTCAAAAAAGTTTTCAATCTGGTACAAAAGCTCTTCTTAAAATAAACACTAGACTTGGCAGCAAAATTAAAGACATATACAAAGAGGTCGAAGTATTTCAAGACCTAGGTTCTTCTGTAAGGCTAACTAATGGCCACATAATTCACAAAGATAACTTAAAATATTTATCTCTATCTAAAGTTTAAATTTCCCAAATTTCAGGCAAATAACTTATGCAGAAATACAAGATTTTTCAAAATCTCCCATCATACCTGTCAGGAAAGGAACTGTAGTGTTAAATTATGGCTACTTTTATTTAATCCACACCGTGAACCTAACTCAATACGAAGAAATTCTATTAATAAACAAAGACTTATTGCATTCATATAAAACTAGAAACGATCCTTATTTGCTTATAGGACATGATATAAACGAGATGGAAAAACTTTTGACAATTTTCCAAAGTTCACATTACCAAGGAAAAATCTTTGGATTTCATTGGAAGCATATGGAAATTTATTGCGGGAAACCCTAAGCATAATGATCTAATCCAATTACAAAACACCGAAGCCACTTTCATAGCAAATGAAAACTCACAAGTTGATATAAACCAAAATGTACAAAATCATATTAACAAACTTGCCGAAAAAATTAATAAATTAATCGAATCTCAAAATAAAATATTAAAAGTAAATATCTCACAGGATTCAATTTTTAATTTACTCATGATAAGAAATAGAATGATAATATCCGATTTAACAAATATACTTAACGGTATCGCACTTTCAAAATTAAACGTAGTGAACTCTTGAATTTTAAATTTATTTGAAATAAATAAAATAACACAACTACACTATTCGATACCTACTATCGACATTCTCATATCACAGATAAAAATTTATAGTTCCATAAATCAAATAAAGTATACCAAAAATTAAAGACATTTGTAATAAAATTATTTTATATCCAGTAAATAACAATAATAAGCAAATCTTATTAGAAACCGATAATATTGCAAAATGTAATGAAACCTTCATTCCTATTAACAAATACCAACAAGCAACAACAGTATCTACATGTGAAAAAATTGTCGAACGCTCCATGTGCAATTGCTCTAATGAATAACAACTCAGCATCCTGTTCTGCAATAACAAAAAAACAAATAAGTAAAATCAATGAAATAACAGACGGACTAGTTATAATCAATGACTCTCCGGCAGAAGTTTTGGAAGATGACTAACAACAAATCACAATAAAAATGGGTACTTATCTTATCACATTCAAAAACAAATTAATTATCAACGATACTGTGTTTGAAACAAATACAAAAGTACTTCACGAACAAGTTCCACCCAAACTAATCAATATCAATTTTACCAGTCATAAAGAAATAATAACATTAAATCATGTCCAAAATCTACACCTGAATAACACAAAAAGAATACTTCAACTCGCATTTGAAACTAAAAACAATTCAACTATAGTCTGGACAACACTTGGGATAATTGGCATAATTTCAACAACTTTCTTTTTATTTTACTTACTAAAAAGACGTTCATCTACCAAAATCATAGTAAGTAATCAAAAACCAACAATAGATAATGTTCTAACCAACAAGCAAATGCAAATATCAACAATTAAGGCACTACAAAACATTACACGAACCAAGGACGTCACGTCTTTAGAGGGAGAAAAGTGGATAGTCAACATTAATAAAATCATTCAACTTACAGAAATCAAATACGTTAACCTTTTACTAACTAATAAAAAAATAAATTAAATTTAAACCATTAAATAAAGTTTAATGCTCTAACTAAAAATGTTAATGTAATCACCTTTTAATCATTGCACAATATTAAATCCATTATAATACGTAATGTATTGCTTAAATTTTTAATACAAGAAACGTAAAAATTGCTGTGTTATCAATAATTGAACCTACATCAATTGTATAAAAACTTCTGTACTTTAAAAAGCTTTTTAGGATAAAATTTAAAGTGAAATAAAACACTTTTTAGAATAAAATTTAGAGTGAAATAAAACACTTTTTAGAATAAAATTTAGAGTGAAATAAAACACTTGTTTTTTTATTTTCATTAACTTATATGTTTATTAAATTTGATGGTTTTAAATGTTAAATAAATCCATTAATGCTTTGGTTAGCTTTTTATCACAAAATTTATAAATTTAAATTAATTTAAATTCTTAGGTTATGTACCTACTAGAAAAACTTATAAGTGCATAAAACTTACAATGCAATAAGGTATTTCTAAAATATAATTACAAATTTAGAACTTTCCATATAATTCATTTAAATATAAAAATGAATTTAACATACACGCAGCAAGTACCTTTGAAAACAACTTAAGTATCGTACACAATTTCTTAATTATGTATTACTGATAGTAATAATTCAATAAAATATATAATGTAATAAAAATTAAAACAAAAGAAATTTAATCGTTTATTAAATAAATATTTTGTTTTGAATTTATAAAATATAATACATAATATGTTTTAATGTAAAATAGCCTTTTAAAATTATGAATGTGTTAAATAAGAAAGGAAATAGGAAAGAACTCTCGCGTATCAATTTTAAAGTTTCTATCTTCATCAATTTCGAAAATATGCTTTTCAATTTTGGGATTCCTTAGGAGGCACCAGAACAACCACTAATAGGAAAATAAACATTGTACCAAATCTAAAGCTTCTATATTTATTTCAAGTTACTATCTTTATTAATTTCGCATATATGCTTTAAGATCTTGAGAGTCGGGGGCTACGCAAACCACTATTATAATTCATCTAAATTTTTACGGATACAAAGCAAATAGGAAAAAACACTTTTGTTCCAAACTTTCATCTTCTATCTTCTTTGATTTCGCAATTATACACGTTTAGCCTCAATTCAATCAAAAATTTCTGGAATCCGAACCCATTGTCCGATCTTGACCATAAGCAATCCCCACAACACTTTCATTACAAGTAACCTAGAGTTTAAACTTCATCAAAATAGCACCATTAGTTTTTGAGTTACCATGTTTTTTAAATATTTGTTCATTATACCTTGAACTTTTCACAGGTTCCAGAACCCGAAAGCATTGTCCGATTTCGCCCAAATGCAGTCCCCACCATACTTTCGATACTAATTAACCCTTGTACACAATTGGAACGTTCTATCTTAGTTTTAAGTTACTATCATTATTAATTTCGATGATAAGCTTTTAAATCTTGGAAGGTCTAGGAGAGGTATCTGAACCGTCACTTTAGTTTATCATTAATTAGGGGAACACGTAGGAAATAGTAAAGAAAACCCATGTGCCGAATTTGATGCTTCTACATTTGTTTGCAGTAACCATCTTTATTTTTTTCGAAGATATGCTTTAAGGGCGGTGTAGATGGTCCCCGACCCACTACTCCAATTCGCTCCAAATTTCGAGGACACTAAGGGAATAGGAAGAGACACCCTGACACCAAATTTGAAAGTTCTATTTCCTCTGGTTTCGGAATTGTGCTAGATCGGCTTAAATTCGACCAAAAAGTTCCAGGATCCGAACCAATAGTCAGATTAGACAGCACGCAATCCCCGCCGTAGTTTCATTATTAGTAATCTACAGTACAAATTTCATGACGGTAGTGTTATTAGTTGTTGAGTTATCATGATTTATTTTATGTGTTCTTAAGCCCTTAGACGGGTCAAAAAGTCCAAAATCCGAACCCATGACCCGATCTTGCCCAAGTGCAATCCCGGCTGAATTCCCGCGGACTAAAGAACAAGTAAAATAAAACAGGACAACTCAAAAACTAACAGCGCTAGGTTCGTGAAATTTGTTTTGTAGGCTACTAGTAATAAAACTACGGTGGGGATTGTGTACGCTCAAGATCTGAGCATGGCTTCGGATCCTACAACTTTTTGATCGAATTTAGGCCAAACTAGCATAATTCCGAAACCAGAGAAAGTAGAACTTTCAAATTTAGTTCCAGGGTGTCTCTTCCTATTCCCTTAGGATCCACGAAATTTGATACCTCTCCTTGACGTCCCAAGGTTTAAAATACATTTAAAATACTGATCTCGATCGCAAGCAATCCCCGCCGTAGTTTTATTTCTAGTAACCTACAGCACAAGTTTCATGACGGTAGCGTTATTAGTTGTTGAGTCATCCTTATTTATTTTATTAAATTTAATACCCTACACCTATGAAATAGGAAAAGGGTATATTAACTTTGGTATGGTGTTTGTAACCACCTAGAAGAGCGAGCTAGATATGGAAAAGTATATTTGTGATCAGCGTGACCTCCTGAGTCGATATAGCCATGTCCGTCCGTCCGTCCGTAGGCACGATAACTCAAAAACTAATGGAGCTATCTTGATGAAATTTTAACTGTAGGTTACTAGTATTTAATGTACGGCGAAGATTGCATATGGGCGAAATCGGCCCATTATTCTGGACCTTTTAATTGTTCTTAGGGCCAACGAACATATAAAAAAAACAAGAAAAGAAACAGTCAGTCGAATTTAGATTTTACCCTACACCTTTTACCCTAATTTAGACTTAGAAATACCCTACACCTATTTGGTTCAAATTTAATGAGATATCCATAAGTCATTTTAAAAAAATAAAAGCTGTTATTAATTTGATCGTAAGACATAGCTAACCAAATTGACTTTATAAAACTAAAAACATTTTCTAATTACACTATCTATTAAAAAATATTACAAATTATTACTATTTTATCTATTTAAAACTATTAAAAAACAAAAAAAACTTGAAATAAATGAAAAAGCTAATCCAAGCTAGATAAAAAGCTGATCAAAGCATAATATATTTAATAATCCAAATTTTTCAAAATTGCAATTATTTTAAATGGTTAGTTTATATACCTAATAGAAAAGCTTATAAAACAAAAATATGCAATAAATGTATTTCTAAAATACAATTACAAACATAAACCTTTTCATATAATCCATTTATTAATAAAAATAAGTTTTACATAAATGCAGCAAGTACCTTTGAACATAGCTAAATCACTACAATTAAGTCTAAATTTCGGGGACACATAGGAAATAGGAAATATATTCTTCGGTTTCGAAATTATATACGTTCGGCCTCAAATTGATCAAAAGCTTCTAGAATCCGAACTCATTGACCAAACTTGAAAAGAAACAATTCCCATAGCACTTTCATTACTAGTAACCTAGAGTTTAAATTTCATCAAAATACCGGCATATTTTTTTAGTTATGGTGTTTTTGTTTGTTAGCTCTTGAACTTTTCAAGGGTTCCAGAACCCGAAGCCATAGTACGTTTTCGTCCATATGCAGTCCTCTTCATACTTTCAATACTAGTTAACCCTTGTAAACAATTGGAACGTTCTATCTTAATTTTAAGTTAATATTTTTAGTAATTTCGATGATAAGCTTTAACACATTGGGGGGTCTAAGAGAGGTACTGAACCACCACTCCAATTAATTCAAAATTAGAGGTACACGCAGGAAATAGTAAAGAAATCCCATGTGCCAAATTTGAAGCTTCTACATTTGTTTCAAGTTACCATCTTTATTAATTTCGAAAATATGCTTCAAGGTCCTTGACACTGAGTGGCTGATCCCCACTCACTACTCCAATTGGGCTCAAATTTCAAGGAGACTAAGGAAATCGAAAACGACAACCTGATACCAAAATTTGCAGGTTCTATCTACATTGGTTTCGGAATTATGCTAGTTTGGCCTAAATTCGATCAAAAAGTTCTAAGTTCCGAACCCACTGTCCAATACTCACAGTACGTAATCACCGCCGTAGTTTCATTACCAATAACCTACAGCACAAATTTCATGAAGATGGTAATTTCATTACCAATAACCTACAGGACAAATTTCATGAAGATAGCTTCATTAGTTGTTGAGTTATCGTGATTTTTTATATATGTTCGTAAGTCCTGAAACCGATTAAATGGTCCAGAATTCGAACCCTTGGGCTGATTTCGCCCTTATGCAGTCCGCGCTGTACTTTAAGTACTAGTTAACCCTTGTACACAATTTGAACGTTCTATCTTAATTTTTAGTTGCTATTTTTAGTAATTTCGATTATAAGCTTTTAAAACTTGGGAGGTCTAAGAGTGATACTGAACCACCACTCCAATTGATCCCAAATTAGCGGAGCACGCAAGAGATAGTAAAGAACACCCTTGTGCCAATTTTGAAGCCTCTACTTTTTTTCAAGTTGCCATCTTTATTAATTTTAAAGATATGCTTTAAGGTCTTCGGAAATGTGTGGCTGGTCCCCGTCCCACTACTCCAATGGGGCCCATATTCAAAGACACTAAGAAAATAGGAAGGGACACCCTGATACCAAATTTGGAGGTTCTATCTTCATTGGTTTCGGAATTATGCTCGTTTGGCTTAAATTCGATCAAAAAGTTCTAGGTTCCGAACCCACGGTCCAATCCCGAACTTACGCAATCCCCGAAATAGTTTCATTACTAGCAACCTACACCACAAATTTGATGAAGATAGCGTCATTAGTTGTTGAGTTATCGTGATTTTTTATATATGTTTGTTAGGCCCTCGATGGATTAAAAGGTCCAGAATCCGAGCCCATGGGCCGATTTCACCCATATACAATCCCTGCCGTACTTTCAGTCCTAGTAACCTACAGTTAAAATTTCATCAAGATAGCTCCATTAGTTTTTGAGTTATCGTGCCTACGGACGGACGGACGGACGGACGGACGGACGGACAGACGGACAGACGGACAGACGGACGAACGAAAGGAATTACGGACATGGCTATATCGACTCAGGAGGTCACGCTGATCCCAAATATATATACTTTTCCATATCTAGCACGCTTCCTTTAGGTGATTACAAACACCATACCAAAGTTAATATACCCTTTTACCTATTATATAGGTGAAGGGTATAATAACGATAACTCAACAACTAAAGGCGTTTCAATCATGAATTTTGTGATGTAGGTTACTAGTAATGAGACTATGGCGGGGACTACGTACAAACGAGTTCGGACCATGGGTTCGGATTGTAAAAGTTTTGGATCGAATTTAGGCCAACAATCTTCAAATTTGTATCAGTGTGGCGTGTGCCTCTTCCTATGTCCTTAGAGTTCTGAAAATTTAGAACCAATTGGAGTAATGCGTCGGGGACCATCCACACAGTTCTGAAGACCTTAAAGCATATCATTGAAATTATTAAAAAAAATAGCTTAAAATTAAGATAGAACGTTCCAATTGTGTACAAGGGTTCACTAGTATTGAAAGAACAGCGCGGACTGCATATAGCCGAAATTTGACCATGGGTTTGGATCCTGGAACTTTTTCTTAGAATTTAGGCCAAACGAGCATGATTCCGAATTCAGAGAAGTTAAAACCTCCAAATTCGGTATTAGGGTGTCCCTTTCTATTCCCGTAGTGTCTTTGAAAATTGGAACCAATTGAAATAATGTGTCAGTGTGATCAATTGGAATGGTGGTTCAGGTTCTTAGACCTCTAAAGGTTGAAAGTCTTATCATCGAAATTAATAAAAATAGTAACTTAAAATTAATACAGAATGTTCCAATTGTGTACAAGGTTTAACTAGTCTTGAAAGTATGATTGAGACCGCATTGGGGCGAAATCGTACCTTGCTTTCGGGTTCTGGAACCTTTGAAAAGTTCAAAAGCTAACAAACGGATATCTTAAAAACAGCAAAACTCAGAAAAAAATTACGCTATTTTGATTAAATTTATATTCTAGGTAAGGAAGTACCATGGAATAAGGAAAGTACCATGGAATTGGTTCTTGTCGGGTTCAGAAGCTTTTGATTTTCGAATTGAAGTCAAACTAGTATAATTTCGAAACAAAAAAAGATAGAACATAATATTTGGGGCACATGTGTTTCTTCTTATTTGTTTTGTGTACGTGAAATTTTGTATGAATTGGAATAGCTGATTTCGTACCACCCCCACCACTCCCTAGACCTTAAAGCATAATATATTCGAATTTAATAAAGATAAAATAATCAAATTTCATACACTATTTCCGTTCTTATTTAACACTTATATATTTTTAAAAGTCTAAAAGTTTTACTGTTAAACATATATGTAAAATCATTGATTAAGAATTATATATAGATAAATATTTTCTTGTTAAAAATTTGTATGAAACTTTTTTCGCATATTTTTTAAAATTCTCGCAAAACGGTTGGCACATTTTAAATGTATTGTAACTATTTCTATTTTATACCCTTTATTTTTATTCTCTCAAAAATTTTTCACTCTACATAGTACATGTAACATGATTCAAGAATATGAATAATATGATACTAAAGAAAAGAAAAAAATCGAATAAGAAAAAAAACGAGGAAGAGTGTAGTAGAGTAGATTGTGTCAACTCTGAGATACCCGCATGACCGTAATATAAACATTATATCATTATTATTATAAAAATTAATTACTTCTGGCAAAATTTTAAACATAACAGCTTTATTAGGTGTAGTGTAATGCTCATATAAAAGAAGGAGTTGTATGGCACTTACTCGAACCTTCTGCAGTAGACCAACCAAATTTTCCAGTAACTTTGGCCATTACACTTAACTACTTTTGGCAAAATTTCAAATACCCAGCTTCAATAAGTACAGAGTAATGCTCATATAAAACAAGAAGTTATATGGTAGCTACCCGAGTCCGTTGTGCAAACTGGGTGAATTTCAATGGCGATGACGGTTTTTTTATAAATCCGATTTGTTGAAAGTTCCAGAATCCTAGGTTCTTTAATTTTTCAGTTATCGTGATTACGGATGGACAGACGGACATACATAGCTAAATCGATTTATTTTTCAATTCTGGTCCGATCCATACACTTGAGACTATATCTACCCCCCTACTTCTCTGCGTCGTAATGGCAAATTTAGTATATCTTTTTGACAAATAGTCTTCTAGTCTTGAGGGATTTTGGAGGTGATAACCTCATTGTTTTAAATTTTTATTTATTTAAATATGTATGTTAAAATATAATTAGAAAGGACCTTAGAGTTAGCTACAAAATCAGAATTATTCGCTTTTTCCAGAATATTTAAAAACATATATATACACAAGAACCTGAATCAGGAGGGATTTTAGAGTTGAATTCTAAATCAGGATTACCGCTTTTTCCAAAATATTTATATGTGTGTTTGTATATACAATGTTAGAAGAGATTTTTAAGTTTGATTCTTAACCAGGAGATCCGCTTTTTCCAGAATATTTATAATATATGTGTATATGTATATCCAATATTAGAAGAGATTTTAGAGTTGGATTCTAAATCAGGATTGCTGATTTTTCCAGAATATTTAAAAATATAATGAATATGTCAGATTCTGAATTAGAAAAGATTTTAGAGTTGGATTCAAATATTAGAACTGGACTAATATATTCATTATTTATTTATTTGTTTCATTATTTTTAATTCTTTGATGCATCTTAATAACTCACATTTTATTATATATAAATATACAAATGAACGTAATTAGGTATATATTTTAATTATATACTGAATAATGCTTACACATTTATGTGCATAATCTAATTATATTTTAGTAGTTTTTTTTTTCAGACACTACGTATTACGACATTCTGCTAAGTTTTGAATACAAGTACATGCTTTTAATCTTTAATTAAAATAATTAAATAAAAATATAATCCATATCTGCTATCACAAATTTTAAACTAACTATAAAATCTGGAAAAAGCGGCAATCTGGAATAAATATTCTGGAAAAAGCGGAAATCCTGATTTAGAATCCAACTCTAAAATCTCTTCTAATATTGGATATACATATACATATATAAATATTCTGGAAAAAGCGGCAATCCTGAATTTAAATGCAACTCTAAAATCCTCCTAATTCAGATTCTTATAATCTGATAAAGCGCATAATTCTGATTTTGTAGCCTAAGGGCCTTTCTAATTATATTTTTACATACATATTTAAATAAAAAAAAATTTAAAACTTTGAGGTTGTCACCTACAAAATCCCTCAAAACAAATTGCCAGAACCAAACTCAATATTGTATCCAAACCTAAAATGCATTCTTACATTTTTAAATTTGCCAAAAAGGCAAAATAAATTTATGACAAATAAAGTATGAAAATGTATTTTTTAATAAAATTGTTGTGTCATTTTTGCATTTATGTTCTCTGGTGGAGCTATTTATCAACATATGCCATACTTTTTATATACCGTTTGAAAGAGTTTTAAGAGACCTTTCTAATGGTATAATAACAATATAGGGTGTTTTTGAAAATTTCACAGTTATAGTAGTTTTTTTGAAAGTTTGATTTTTTATTTTTTTTTTTTTTTAATTTTCAATTTAAATTGCAGTATCTTAAAAACGGTAGCACCGATTCAGATGAAACCAAATTTATATGAAAGACAATATCATGCTCTACAATATTATATGATGTTGGTTCTAGTTTATGGTCTTACAGGAAAAATATAGCATTTTAATTAAAATGCTGCAAAATCTTAGGAAATTTTTGTAATGCATTTTTCGACCACTAGATTGCGCCATCGACACTAATGGTATATATATTCGGAAATTTTGAGATATTTAGTACCGTTATGTGATGACGTCATCTTGATAGCTCACAACCCCTTTCCGGAAGTTTCACCAAAAATTATTTAATTTTGTATGTACTTGCGTGCATACCTATATAGATATGTAGGTATGCATATAAAGGTTCTAAAATAATTATTTGAAAATCTAACTTTATAGATCTGAATAACAAATAACCTTTATGAATATTTGAAGGTGACCAAATATTTTATTTTCAATTTCTTATGAGGTTTCGATTGTAACGGGAAACTTTTTGTTTTGATTTTTTCATTTTTGTTTAAATAACTACATTTTTCTAAAACTTGCAAAGTGCATAGTTGTGAATGGAATCTATGAAATTTTATAAAGTGTTTATGTATAGATGTAAATATGTACTCAAATTTCTATTTCTAAATTCTTTAATCTTTAGAGGTTCTTTGTTGAATTGAGACAAAAATTATACATAGGTATATAGATAAAGCAAGTAGAACAAAAAATCTCTCACTATATTTTGTGAAATCCAATGCCCCACGAAAGAGAAAAAACGATATTATAGATTTGTAAAAACATATTCCTTTCTCATCCTATACATTGTTTTATATTATTATTATTTTCTTAAAAAAGAAAAGTAAAAAATAGTAAAAAAAAGTTTAGAGTTGGTAAATTCATTTTATTTTTTAATGAGTTTGTGTGTTTCAATGTAATACTGATAAAACTAAATACCAAGTAAATGTACATATATTTAACTACTGGCTTAACTTAATCAAATATAAATAATACAATATATTATGTATGTATGTACCTATATATATTTATTTTTCTAATTTTCAATTAAATTTAATTCATATTCATTTTACCTTTTTACGTATTGAAATAATATAGATATAATAAGAGCAGACAAACGAATTTGTTTTTTGCTTTCAAATGAATTTTTTAGAATAGACTAAATTTAGGAATTTAAACAGAATGAAAATTGGATATTTAGTGTGTACAATTAAAATTCCGTACATCGTATATAAAATAGAATACTTGTTGAGAAATAAAATTAAATAGATGAGAAGGGAAAAGTAAAATAATATCTGAAAAATTTGGTTTAATTAAAAAATAAAAACACAATCAATTTGAAAATTCAATTTTAATTTCATATTTTTAGAAAAGGGAAAAAGCCGAATTGAAGTTATATAATAAATAAAATGAATAACGTTCAATTCGGCATAAAAAACCCTTTAAAAAAAATGAAATTAAAAAAATTATAAACATGTAGCTACTGTTGCATAAAACTATAAGAATAAAACAGACGTAAAATTATAATTCTAGTAAAACATAACCAAATTAATATGTAATAAAATAAACAAAAATAAATTATTTAATATTTTTCATTGCTTAACAAAAGCTGTTCCACCTGTTCCACTTCAAGATACAATGCTCTGGTGACAAGTTGAAGGGTGTAGAAAAAAAAATAAATTAGAAATTTTTAAACATTTCAAATGCATAAAAAGATAAATTAGAGTAAAATTTTAATTTATGGCTCTGTATATAGTATTGAAATCTAATCTACTAAAAATTTGCTGGGAAATTAATAATTTATTACTTAAAATTTATGAAAATAAAACGACAATTTACCGCTCAAATTTAAATTTAAATTTTCCTTTTATAACTTTATGGCTTTAACTTTTTAACCCCTTTGAAACAAGAAACCGCAATTTAATAGATAATTTCACAATGAAACGGCAAGCCACCAAGGGTTAAAATATAAAACCCCAGCTATTGAAAATAATACTATGAAAAAATTAACTACACCATCTTTCAGTGTTTTTTTATCCCGTATGACTGTAGGCCAAAGGGTATAATAAATTTGCCTTCACGTTTGTGACGCAAAGACGAAAAGAAGAAGAGGGGGTAGATATAGATAATGTTTAAAAGAATGATATAATGTTTATATAACGGTCATACGGGTATCTCAGAGTTGACAGAGTCTACACTACTACACTCTTCCTCGTTTTAACATAAAATCATATTAAAATATAAACACATATGTAAATGAATACAAACATAAATTTCAATACACTTGACTTGATCAACACATCTATTGATCATATTGTATATTAAAAGCTTATATAGTTTCTGGTGTTACCATATTGAAAGACTAATGTAATTTACAATGATTTTTCAACATATAAGATTTTAAAAACTTACATATTAAAACTTTAAAGAATTAGTTTTTCTAAAAGTTATGTAAGATTTGAAAATTATTTTTGAATATATAAAATATTTAAAATATAACTTTTAATATATTATAATTTAATTATAATTCATATTATAATATAACTTATATTATATAAATATATAATTTAAAATATAAAATATTAATACCAGAAAAAAAATTATTTGTTAAAATTCTTAAAACTACTAATCAGTTATAAATTTATAAAATATATTTTTAATTTTATTTTATGATTTAGAGCGTTTTGGTAAAATATTTAAAATTTTTATTATTAAAAAATTTTAGTACCTAGTTTCCTTTTAATTTAACTAAATTAGCTTAACTTAACTGATACACGTATTTCGTCTACTACTTGCAGACTTCTACAGTGTTTGTACTCGAATGACTAATCAGTTGTACTAATCAGTTTCAAATTTTTAAAAAATTAAAATTGATTTTTTTTTTAAATATTGAAGTTTTTAAAACTTAAATTAAAAAAAAAATTAATTTTTTAATCATGCAAATGATATGGCATGCAATATTTCATTTATATAACATCTTCATAAAAAAAAAAAAAAAATGAACTCAAATATTGTACGACGATATTAATAGTTTGATACTTGGTTAAATGGTTTGATACAAAATCAAAATTCTATATTGGGTATAAAAAATTATAACTAATAAATAAGTTTTATTTGAAAAAAGTAATAAAAAACAAGTAAAGCAACAGTCACCGACTTACCGACTTAGAAATACCCTACACATATTTGGTTCAAATTTAAGGACATATCCATAAGTCATTTTAACACCATAAAAGCTGTTATTAATTTTATCGTAAGACATAGCTAACCAAATTAACTTTATAATACTAAAAACATTTTCTAATTACACTATCTAATAAAAAATATTATAAATTCTTACTAATTTATCTATTTAAAAATATTAAAAAACACAAACTTGAAATAAATGAAAATATATTTATTCCAATTCAATTACAAACTGAAAAAATTCTAATTATTATATTTTGTTTGTAAAAATTGCAATTATTTTAAATGGTTAGTTTATATACATAATAGAAAATCTTATAAACGCAAAATATGCAATAAATGTATTCCTAAAATACAATTACAAATTTACATCTTTTCTTATAATTCATTTAAATATAAAAATAAATTTTACATAAATGCAGCAAGTACCTTTGAACATAGCTGAACCACTACAATTAAGTCTAGATTTCGGAGACACATAGGACATAGGAAATATATTTTTTGGCTTCGAAATTAAACTCGACCACAACCAATTCCCATGGTACTTTCATTACTAGTAACCTAAAGTTTAAATTTCATCAAAATACAGGCATTATTTTATGAATTATGGTGTTTTTAAGATATATGTTAGCTAGTCCTTGAAGTTTTCAAGGGTTCCAGGACCCGAAATTATGGTACGATTTCGCCCATATGCAGTCCCGTCATACTTTCAATACTAGTTAACCCTTGTACACAATTGGAACGCTCCATCTTAATTTTAAGTTACTAGTTTTATTAATTTCGATGATAAGCTTTTACACATTGGGGGGTTTGAGAGAGGTACTGAACCACCACTCCAATTGATCCCAAATTAGGGGGGCACGCCAGATATATTAAAGAACACCCTGGGCCAAATTAGAAGCTTCTACATTTGTTTCAAGTTACTATCTCTATTAATTTCAAAAATATGCTTTAAGGTCCTCGGAACTTTGCGGCTGGTCCCCGACCTACTTCTCCAATGGGGCCAAATTTCAAAGACACTTACGAAATAGGAAGGGACACCCTGATACCAAATTTGGAAGTTCTATCTTCATTGGTTTCGGAATTATGCTAGTTTGGCCTAAATTCGATCAAAAAGTTCTAAGTTCCGAACCCATTGTCTAATCCTCACCGTACGGAATCACCGCCGTAGATTCATTACCAACAACCTACAGCACAAATTTCATGAAGATAGCCTCATTAGTTGTTGAGTTATCGTGATTTTTTATATATGTTAGTTAGCCCTGACACCGATTAAAAGGTCCAGAATCCGAACCTTTGGGCTGATTTCGCCCTTATACAGTCCGCGCTGTACTTATAGTACTAGTTAACCTTTGTACACAATTTGAACGGTCTATCTTAATTTTAAGTAACTATTTTTAGTAATTTCGATTATAAGCCTTTAAAACTTGGGAGGTCTGAGAAGGGTACTGAACCACCACTCCAATTGATCCCAAATTAGGGGGACACGCAAGAGATGGTAAAGAACACCCTTGTAACAAATTGGAAGCTTCTACATTTTTTCAAGTTGTTATCTTTATTAATTTTAAAGATATGCTTATAGGTCTTCGGAAATGTGTGGCTGGTCCCCAACCCACTACTCCAATGGGGCTTAAATTCCCAAGACACTTAGGAAATAGGAAGGGACATCCTGATACCAAATTTGGAGGTTCTATCTTAATTGGTTTCGGAATTATGCTCGTTTAGCCTAAATTCGATCAAAAAGTTCTAGGTTCCGAACCCATGGTCCAATCCCGACCTTACGCAATCCTCGAAGTAGTTTCATTACTAGTAACCTACAGCACAAATTTGATGAAGATAGCGTCATTAGATGTTGAGTTATCGTGATTTTTTATATTTGTTCGTTAGCCCTGAAACCGATTAAAAGGTCCAGAATCCGAACCCATGGGCCGATGTCGCCCATATGCAATCCCCGCCGTACTTTCAGTCCTAGTAACCTACAGTTAAAATTTCATCAAGATAGCTCCATTATTTTTTGAGTTATCGTGCCTACGGACGGACGGACGGACGGACGGACATGGCTATATCGACTCAGACGGTCACGCTGATCACAAATATATATACTTTTCCATATCTAGCTCGCTTCCTTTAGGTGGTTACAAACACCATACCAAAGTTAATATACCCCTTTACCTATTCTATAGGTGTAGGGTATAAAAAATTATATCAATATGTTATTGAAATCTATAAATTTAGATTTTAAAATAATTATTTTAGAACATTATATGCATAACAAGATTTTGAAAATTTAGATAATTTAGAAATTTTCAGTTAAAACAAAATTACAATTGATCTCAATTCAACAAAAAACCTCTAAAGATTAAAGAATTTAGAAATAAAAATTTGAATACATACAAACATCTATGCATAAACACTTTATAAAATTTCATAGATTCCATTCACAACAATGCACTTTGCAAGTTTTAGAAAAATGTATTTATTTAAACAAAAATCAAAAAATCAAAACAAAAAGTTTTCCGTTACAATTGAAACCTCATAAGAAATTGAAAATAAAATATGCATTTGGTCAACTTCAAATATTCATAAAGGTTATTTGTTATTGAGATCTATAAAGTTAGATTTTAAAATAATTATTTTAGAACCTTTATATGCACACATATGCATATCTATATAGGTATGTACGCAAATACATACAAAATTGAATAATTTTTTAGAAAAAAAGAAATCAATTCGAAAAAATGAACTATGGAATTTATGAATGAAAAAATCATTGTTTATACCAGTAGGTACGACTATTTGTCAAAAGGGTATACTAAATTTGCTATTATGACGCAGAGAAGTAGGGGGTAGATATAGTCTCAAGTGTATGGATCGGATCAGAATTGAAAAATAAATCGATTTAGCTATGTATGTCCGTCTGTCCATCCGTAATCACGATAACTCAAAAATTAAAGAACCTAGAATTCTGGAACTTTCAACAAATCGGATTTATGAAAAAACCGTCATCGCCATTGAAATTCACCCAGTTTGCACAACGGGCTCGGGTAGCTACCATATAACTTCTTGTTTTATATGAGCATTACTCTGCACTTATTGAAGCTGGGTATTTGAAATTTTGCCAAAAGTAGTTAAGTGTAATGGCCAAAGTTACTGGAAAATTTGGTTGGTCTACTGCAGAAGGTTCGAGTAAGTGCCATACAACTCCTTCTTTTATATGAGCATTACACTACACCTAATAAAGCTGTTATGTTTAAAATTTTGCCAGAAGTAATTAATTTTTATAATAATAATGATATAATGTTTATATTGCGGTCATGCGGGTATCCCAGAGTTCGTCGTCCGCCATACAACTCCTTCTTTTATATGAGCATTACACTACACCTAATAAAGCTGTTATGTTTAAAATTTTGCCAGAAGTAATTAATGTTTATAATAATAATGATATAATGTTTATATTACGGTCATGCGGGTATCCCAGAGTTGACACAATCTACTCTACTACACTCTTCCTCGTTTTTTTTCTTATTCGATTTTTGTCTTTTCTGTAGTGTCATATTATTCATATTCTTGAATCATGTTAAATGTACTATGTAGAGTGAAAAATTTTTTAGAGAATAAAAATAAAGGGTATAAAATAGAAATAGTTACAATACATTTAAAATGTGCCAACCGTTTTGAGAGAATTTTAAAAAATATGCGAGAAAAGTTTCATACAAATTTTTAACATGAAAATGTTTATCTATATATAATTCTTAATCAATGGTAAAATATGAATAAATTAAAAACTAAATATTTTTTTAATAAACGACGAAATTTTGTTTGTTTTTAATTTTTGTTATATCATATCTATATTTTATTGAATTATTACCATATGTAATTTATAATTAAAAAATTGTGTACGTTACTTAAGTTGTAAAATTTATTTTTGTATTAAAATTAATTATATGAACAGTTCAAAATGTATCATTGTATTTTAGAAATACATTTATTGCATATTTTGATTATTAAATTTTGTGATAAAAAGCTAGTGAAAGAATTAATGGTTTTAACAAACATTAAAAACTATGAAATTATATAAACTTTTATATTTATATTATTACAAATTAATATTTCTTTCGAATAACTTTGATTTTAATTATATAGAACATTTTATTTTTTAATTTTATTGAATTGATTAATTTAGTTAGCTATGTCTTAAAACTAACAAAAGCTTTGATGGTTTTAAAATGCCTTATGGACTTCCCATTAAATTTGAACCAAATAGGTGTAGAGTATATTTCTAAGTCGGTTGCACCGACCGACTGTTTTTTAACTTGTTTTTTAATACAGTTTGCCTTAGTTTGTAGGAAAATTAACAAATACTTTAAAAGACTTCCTGATTAAAATAGCTCTAATTGAAAAGGACATACAATAAACAACATAAGTCTGGTAGTTCCTGTATAAAATGACTTGCAGTCTCAGTCAATGGAATAAGTCGATTGACTTTCGTTAGAAAAATCAAAATTTACGCTTTCTTAATGACCTACTTTCTTATCATATCCATTTCATTGTTTTGAAGAGCTCCCCTAAAATTTCTAATATATTGTAAAAACGGTGTGCCGTGTGTTACCTTTCATACTAAAATAAAATTTTTGACAAATCATTTACGTATAAGACTTCTTACGATTTAGAATAGCTTCAATAACATGAAAGTAGACGTAATTTTTTTCAAATTATGTTAGAGAAGATAATATTATTAAATATTTTGACGCATTAAACGTTGAAAAGATATTTTCAGATAATTTTTTAATGAATTAATATTAATTTTAATTTGCTGGAAATTGGCATGAACATTGGCAAAGTTTGAATATTATTACAACTAACTTATATAAGTGTATAATTTTTTTGAAAAATTTGTAGAATTAATCATTATGGAGATATTTTGCGCAACCAAATTAATTATTTTTCAAACATTTTGTTTTTGATACCTTGGAGTAAAATTTAATAATAATGATGTTTTTATTAATTTTTTAATAAATTTAAAAGGAATATTTAACTTACTCTATGGGGATACGCTAAATGCCATGTAACGTTAAATGAAGAACCAGCCAAAAATGAAGTTCGTTGGGTTCCTGAAACGATTTATAAAGATTTAATATTATGAAAAATAAAAAATTTTTAAATTAAATATATTATAGTATAAGTAGTAAATAATAATAAAATAAATTAGAAATGGTTAAAGTTTTTGCCTTAAAATCTATTTCATAACATATCCAGAATAACTTATTAACCGACAAAAATCTACATAAAAAACGAGGAAGATTATAGTTGCCCTTGTCAACTTTTAGATACCCGTGCATACCCACTATATGGTGTATAAAATAAACCGTAATTTACTTCCCTTATACATTTAACTCATTACCCCATAATTTTGACGTAAAAAAAAAAAAAAAAATTAACAAAAAAAAAAAAAAATCACAAAACAAAAAACAAAATTTTCATTCATTGTCCCATAACTTTAGCTTAAAAAAAAAAAAAAAAATAATTAACAAAAAAAAAATAATCACAAAAAAAATAAACAAAATTTTCATTCATTGTCCCATAACTTTAGCTTAAAAAAAAAAAAAAAAAATAAAAAAAAAAAAAACAAAAAAAAAAAAATTGGCCCACCCTAAAAGTCCGAAGGTCCGAGTGATGCCCAACTTTGCCAAGTAACTTGCCCTATTAATTTATCTGCCCAATTTTAATTTTAACCTTGTAGCTTCATTAGATTCAAAGTTATTGAATCGAAAACTTTGTATGGCAGCCCCCCGAAAATGGGGCCCTAAAATTTTGAAACTTCATATAAGTGCTCGATTCATTATATAACTAACCGTGTGTAATTTTCAGCCTCGTAGTATAATTAGTTTTGAAGAAATTCATATTGGTGCAAAGAAGTTGTATGGCAGCCCCCCGAAAATGGAGCCCTAACATTTTGAAACTTCATATAAGTGCTCGATTCAATATATAACTAACCGTGTGTAATTTTCAGCCTCGTAGTATAATTACTTTTGAAGAAATTCATATTGGTGCAAAGAAGTTGTATGGCAGCCCCCCGAAAATGGGGCCCTAACATTTTGAAACTTCATATAAGTGCCGGAGTCATTATGAAACTAACCGTGTGTAATTTTCATTCTCGTAGTATAATTACTTTTGAAGAAATTCATATTGGTGCAAAAAAGTTGTATGGCAGCTCCCCGAAGACTTGGTCCGATTTTAACCAAAAACAATAGGGAACCTAGAAATTGTCTAAAAATCACTTTGTGTGAATTTCAAGACTCTAGCCCTTTTAGTTTTTGAGTTATCGTGCTGACACACGGACGGACGGACGGACGGACGGACAGACACACATAGCTAGATCGACTAATTTTTCGATTCTGAGCCGATACGTACCCTTGACACTATATCTAGCTCGTCTAGATCGATGCGTTACAAACGGAGGAGCAAATCTAATATACCCGATGTCATATATGTATGCACGGGTATAAAAATTACATAAAAACAAATCAAAAAATAAATGAACTTGTTAAATGCAACATGCAGTGCCTTTTAACGCATAAATATTATTAATATTGGAGATTTTACAGTTAAGTCGAACACTAGGGGCCCCTGTTACGTTTTGTCAAATTCTATGTTGAATGCCAATTTATATTAGTTAAAAGAAAAAACTTTATAGAAAATAATATACAATCCATAATCAATTTGAAAGCAAATATAATTCGTCAAAATCCGCCCATTCGTCCCTAATCACGATAACTCAAAAAATAATGGAGCTATCTTGATGAAATTTTAACTGTAGATTACTAGGACTGAAAGTACGGCGGAGATAGCAAATTGGCGAAATCGGCCCGTGGGTTTGGATTCTGGATCTTTTAATCGGTCCAAGGGCTAACGAACTAATAAAAAAAATCACGATAACTCAACAACTAACGACGCTATCTTCATCAAATTTGTGCTGCAGGTTACAAGTAATGAAACACAGCGGGGCTTGTGTATGGTGGAGATTGGACCATGGGTTCGGAACCCACGACGTTTTGATGGAATTTAGACCATACGAGCATAATTCCGAAAACAATGACGATAGAACCTTCTAATTTGGTATCAGGGTATCCCTTCCTATTTCCTTAGTGTCCTTGAAACTTAGGCCTCATTGGAGTAGTGAGTCGGGGACCAGCCAAACGTTTCCGAAGACCTTAAAATATATTTTTGAAATTAATAAAGATAGTAACTTCAAACAAATGAAGAAGCTTCAAATTTAGCACATTGGTGTTCTTTACTATTTCTGCGCGTCCCCCTTAATTTTGGATCAATCGGATTGTTGGTTCAGTTCTCCTCTTGAAAAAAAATGGTAACTTAAAATTAAGATATAACGTTCCGATTGTGTTCAAGGACTAACTAGTATTGAAAGTATGACGTACCATGTTTTCGGGTTCTGGAACCTTTGAAAAGTTCAAGGGCTAACAAACATATATCTTAAAAACAGCATAACTCGAAAAATAATGCCGCTATTTTGATAAAATTTAAATTCTAGGTTTCTAGTAATGAAAGTACCATGGGAATTGGTTCGGGTCGAGTTCGAACAATGAGTTCGGATTCTAGAAGCTTTTGATCGATTTGACGCCAAACGAGTATAATTTCGAAGCCAAAGAATATATTTCCTATGTGCCTCCGAAATTTTGAATTAATTGGAGTAGTGGTTCAGGTGCCTCCTAAGAAATCCCAAAATTAGAAAGCTTATCTTCGAAATTCATGAAGATAAAAACTTTAAATTTGATACACGAGGGTTCTTTCCTATTTCCGTTTTATCTAACACTTTTATATTTTTAAAATGTTAAGTATTTTACCATAAAACATATTTTGTACAATATTTTATAAATTAAAAACAAAATATTTTTTTAATAAACGATTAAATTCCTTTTTATACCCTACACCTATAGAATAGGTAAAACGGTATATAAACTTTGGTATGGTGTTTGTAACCACCTAAAGGAAGCGAGCTAGATATTGAAAAGTATATATATTTGTGATTACCGTGACCTCCTGAGTCGATATAGCCATGTCCGTCCGTTTGTTCGTCCGTCCGTAGGCACGAAACTCAAAAAATAATGGAGCTATCTTGATGAAATTTTAACTGTAGGTTACTAGGGCTGAAAGTACGGCGGGGATTGCAAATGGGCGAAATCGGCCCATGGGTTCGGATTCTGGACCTTTTAATCAATCGAAGGGCTAACGAACATATATAAAAAATCACGATAACTCAACAACTAATGACGCTTTCTTCATCAAACTTGTGCTGTAGGGTACTGGTAATGAAACTACGGCGGTGATTACGTACGGTGAGGATTGGACAATGGGTTCGGAACTGAGAACTTTTTGATTGAATTTATATAACCTCCAACTTTGGTATCAGGGTGTCCCTTCCTATTGCGTAAGTGTCTTTGAAATTTGGGCCCCATTGGACTAGTGGGTCGGGGACCAGCCACTCAGTTCCGAGAACCTTGAAGCATATCTTTAAAATTAATAAAGATAGCAACTTGAAAAAATATAGAATCTTCAAATTTGGCACAAGGGTGTTCTTTACTACCTCTTGCGTGTTCCCCTAATTTGGGATCAATTGGAGGGGTGGTTCAGTACCTCTCTTAGACCCCCCAATGTGTAAAAGCTTATCATCGAAATTAATAAAACTAGTAATTTAAAATTAAGATAGAACGTTCCAATTGTGTACAAGGGTTAACTAGTATTGAAAGTATGACCGGGGACTGCATATAGGCGAAATCGTACCATGCTTTCGGGTTCTGGAACCCTTGAAAGTTCAAGGGCTCATAAACATTTTTCTTAAAAACACCATAACTCAAAAAATAATGCCGCTATTTTGATGAAATTTAAACTCTAGGTTACTAGTAATGAAAATACCATGCGAATTGGTTCTGGTCGAGTTCGGACAATGAGTTCGGATTCTACAAGCTTTTGATAGATCTGAGGCCAAACGAGGTTAATTTCGAAACCAAAGAATATATTTCCTATTTGGGAATATATCCTAATATATCCCAAAATTAAAAGGCTTATCTTCGAGATTCTTGAAGATAAAAACTTTAAATTTGATACACGAGGGTTCTTTCCTATTTCCGTTTTTAATTAACACTTTTATTTTTTAAAAGGCTAAGATTTTTACCATAAAACATATTAAATTCCTTTTTTTTAATTTTTATTATATCATATATTTTATTGAATTATTACCATGGGTGATATATACTTAAGACATTGTGTACGATACTTATGCTATATTCAAAGATCAAACTTGCTGCATTTATGTAAAATCTATTTTTTTTCTAAATTTGTAATTGTATTTTAGAAATACATTTATTGCATATTTTGCGTTTATAAGCTTTTCTAATAGGTACATAACCTAACAATTTAAAATAATTGCAATTTTGAAAAATTTGAATTGTTAAATATATTGTGCTTTGATTAGCTTTTTATCATAAAATTTAATAATTCAAATTTTTTCACTTTTTTAATTAAATTGAAATAAATATATTTTCATTTATTTCAAGTTTTCTTTTTTTTTAATATTTTTAAATATATAAAATAGTGAGAATTTGTAATATTTTTGAATAGATAAAGTAATTAGAAAATGTTTTTAGTATTATAAAGGTAATTTGGTTAGCTATTAATAACCGCTAATTAATTAGTCTTACGATCAAACTAATAACAGCTTATATCTAATTAAATTTACCAAATAGTTGTAGGGTATTTCTAAGTCGGTTGAACCGACTGAGTGTTTCTTTACTTGTTCAAATCTGCGAATGTCTTTAGAAATTTTAAACAAGTGAAACCTGTAAACCTTTGTGTTCTTATTCTAATTCTCTAACATTAGAAAATATGGTTAGGGAGTTGGAATATTTATATGAATTCAAGGTTGCCTAATTTTATGTGCGGAAGATGCTTCGAAGTTATAATATTAAAATAATTTTGTCTCGCAAGAACTTGAGAAAAATAAGATATTATTCACACATTACAAAGCAATAAGTTGTCAAATATAATATTACTATTTTTGTTTTTCACTTAAGCTTTGCCCAAAATAGACTACGAAAATTCATCTCCACGGATGCGTTATATTCAATATATTCCTTATAATATATAATGTCACATATTGTTTATCTAAATCCAATATGGAATGGATATGCTTCTCAGAGAACATTAAATGAGCTATAAATCATTCAAAAGAAAGTAATAAAAATAATTTACTTGTATCCCCGTATGTATCACTCGAATTTACTATGTACAGATAGATATATGAGTTTCACAAATGTTTGTAAACGGGAATTATACTTAACTACGTCCAAAATTATCAATAATAGAATCAAACACAATTTTATTAAATAGAATGATTGACAGCCATACCAACACGCGGAATAGAGCAAAATTTTTAACCCTCATTATTTAAAACAAATCAGCAGAATAATAATAGTTTGTATAAGTGTTTAAAATTATTTAATGAATTGCCAATTGAACTCAAACAAATCTATTCAATTAAAATATTTAAAACTTAAATAAAAAGATTCATTCTGAGTATTACTTAAACAACAAATAAAATAAAATTGAATGAAAAATAAGGAATAATGAATCATGGAAATGAATTGCTTGTTGTCAATAAATTTTTAAATAAATATGTATAGAAAGTCAATAAACTTTCCGTTTTTTTTTTGTTTTTGTTTTTTAATTTAGTTAACTTAGTTTAATTGTAACAAGTGATGAAAAAACCAAGGGTTTTTAAAAAAGCACATTTTCAAATTTATATTGTATTATATACTGAGTTTAACTTTGGAAATATTTACTTGGAAATAGTTACTTCTTATTTATAAAATTTACTGCTAACAGTAAAGTTTTTATATTAAAGTTGTTATAGCCCTTCAATGGGGAAGATTGTCAAGTTTGTCAAGGATCAAACTTCATCTAAATCCCCCAACCCTTCCGACCCCTCCATTTTTTTAGGTTCTAGGAATTAAATTGTGAATTCCACAAAAATTTGGTATTTTACTTAGAATTATACAATCTAAGCAAAAATGGGTAAAACTGAGAGACCATTTCTTCAATTTAAGGAACCGCTTTTAAATTTAAGAAAAACCTTTAACATATGTTAAAATATAATGTTGGGCCTTTAAATTTTGTATATTAATAAAAAAATATTGGACAGGTATTCAAGTTACAGGTGCTTAAAAATAGCAATATTTAAATTTTCGAGCCCTTACAGCCCCTAAACAAGGGGCTTGACAAAAAAATTCAGGATCTAACTTCTCCCAAAATTTCAAAACCCTATCTTAAACCGTTTAGGAGATATATGGGATCGAAAATTTTGCAAAAATTGAGTTTTAAAAAATGGTAAATTTTAGTACCGTATGGCAACCCTATACATTTAAGCGACATATTTCTGTAAAGCCTATAACAGTAGTTCTCTTCTACCGTTTTTCGATTGAAAGTAAACCTAACAGAAATCTTGTTATTTCAATTTAAATATAGGGCTTTTTTGGAATTTGCAGAGGCTGTAGCTTTGTCACCCTTCAAAATTAAGAAAAACCTTTGACACATGTTGAAATATAATTATAGAGCTTTGAATTTTGTATATCACTAAAAAAAAATTTGAACAGGTATTCAAGTTCCAGGTGTTTAAAAATACCAAAATTTCAATTTTCGAGCTCTTATAGCTCCTAAATAGAGGGCTTGACAAAAAAAATTTTCAAGGCCCTTGCTTAAACCGTTCAGAAGATATGTGTGGCCAAAAATTTTGCAAAAATTGAGTTTTGTGTAATGTTAAATTTTAGTACCGTATGGCAACCCTCAACATTTGCCTGTCAAAAATTTATAAAGTTTATGAAACCAGCTATCGTTTGCCGTTTTCAGATTGAAAATATATCTAACAAAACTCTTGTTATAATAATTTAAATATAGGGCTGTTTCCAACTTTGGGGGACTGTAGCCCCGTAACAGGTGGGGCTACAGAAAAAGTTCTTCTACGAAATTATTTTTTTTGCAAAAACTACCCACGGTTAAAATTTCTTTACTCTATTTCAAACGGTGTAAAAGTTTTTGTAAACATACGGACGGACAGAGTGAAGCTATATAGGCACATTTTTACAAAATTTTTTGAAAATGTGCTAATTTTCTTTTTTTATTAACATACACTAAATTTGTATTTCACACTTTTGAATTATAAGATCGGATGGCTTAGGCTAAGATCTAAACGTTATATGTTAGTTTTAAATTAGTGAAACACTATTTAGAATTGTATATTTATATTTACTATTGAAATAAAGAAAAAAAAATAAGTGATGGAAAAAGCCAAGGGTTTTTAAAAAAGCACATTTTCAAAATAATATAGTATTTTATCGTAATATAATTTTTAAGATTAAATGTTAACGTTTGATTTAGGAAATATATACGTTGGTTACTAACTTACTACTTACTTATAAAAACAATAAATTTTTTAATTTTTAAGTCCTAATAGCCCCTCTATGCGGAAGGTTGCCAATTTTTGAAGGATCTAATCCCCTCTCAACTTTTTTAGGTTCTAGGAATTAAATTGTGAATTCCACCAAAATTTAAAATTTTACTTCCAATTTTACTATTTAAGGAAAAATGGTTAAAACTGAGAGACACTTTCTTCAATTTAAAGAAATCCTTTCAAATTTAAGAAAGTCTTTTATCATAATATGTTAGAGTATAATGTTGGACCTTCAAATTTGGTATATTAAGAAAAAAAAATTTGAACAGTTATTCAAGCTACAAGTGTTTAAAAATAGCAAAATTTCAATTTCCGAGCCCTTATAGCTGTTAACAGAGGACGTGACAAAAATATTTTGTTAACCGACTCCTACTAATTTCAACAGTTCAAAAAACAGAACTCTTGTTATACCAATTTAAATAAGGGCTTTTTTGGAATTAAGGGGGGCTGTAGCTTCGTCACCCTTCAAAATTAAGAAAAACCTTTGACACATGTTGAAATATAATTGAATTTTGTAAATATAATTAATTTATAATAAAAAATATAATTCAATTTTGAAAAATATAATGAAATATAATTCAATTTTGTAAATCACAAAAAAAAAAATTTGATCAGGTATTCAAGTTACGACTTCTACTTATTTCTGAGTATCTAACTACTCCCAAAATTTTTGAAAAATAGCTGGCTTGAAGCCTTTAGAAGATATGTGTGGCCAAAAATTTTTCAAAAATTGAGTTTTGCATACTGGTAATTTTGGTAACGTAACCCTAAACCCTAAAACCCTCTTTTGCCGTTTTCAAATTGAAAATACACCTAATAGAACTCTTGTTATAACAATTTAATCATAAGGCTTTTCGAATTTTGGGGGGCTGTAGCTCCGTAACGGGTGGGGCTCCAGAAAAAAATTCTTGTACGAAATTATTTTTTTTGCAATAGGTACTCGTGGTTAAAATTTCATTTCTTTATTTCAAACGGTGTAAAAGTTTTTGTAAACATACGGAAGGTCAGAGTGAAGCTATATAGGCACGTTTTTACAAATTTTTTTGAAAATGTGCTAAAAAGCTACTTCCTTTTTATATAATCTATTCAAACTTAATTTTGTTAAGAAGAAAACAAATACTGTTGTACTTAAAAATAAATATAGCTATAATTTTTTTATGGATACCAAAATAAATTTGTACTCTAATTTTATTACAAAAACGAGGAAGAGTGTGGTAGAGTAGATTGTGTCAACTCCGGGATACCCGCATGACCGTAACATATACATTATATCATGCGGTTATTTACTTTTGGCAAAATTTCAGACACGCAGCCGCAATAGGTACAGAGAAATACTCATATATAAAAAGAAGTTGTGGCAGCTACCCGAACCCATAAACCAAAATGGCTGGATTTAAATAGCGATTCCGGTTTTTGCATAAAAACGAATTTGTGAAAATTTCATAATCCTAGCTCCTTTATTTTTTGAGTCATCGTACCATACACAATTATAAAATTATTATAAGGTTTGACTTAGAAAAACCCTACACCTATTTGGATCAAATTTAATTAAAAGTCCATGAGTCATTTTTAAAACCATAAAAGCTTTTATTTGTTTGATCGTATAGTTATAGCTAACGAAATTAGCTTTATTATACTAAAAACATTTTCTAATTATTTTTATCAATTCAAAAGTATTAAAAGTTCTTACTAATTCATCTATTTAAAATATTAAAAAACAAAAGCACTTGTAATAAATGTATACATAGGGTGTTTCCTAATTAAGAGCACTTTTATACAGGGTGTCTCATAATTAAGTGAGAATTTCTTAAACTTTCAAATGTACCCTACAAAATGAAATTTCAGTTAAGCTCCATACCTTGGAAACTAGAAGAGACCTAGCTTAGGTCGCATGCACAAAATTTGTACATACATTATGTACAAAATTAAAACAATTTAAATTGTAATAATGCCTAATCGGCACTAATTTTAATATAAATATACCTGTAATAAATTAGAACATTAGAATGAAGTAGACTCTAAACAAATCAACTTGTTTTTATTTACTATTACTTTTGTGAATCAAGTCTGTTTCCTCCGATTTACCCAAGGTCTTCCTTGGTACTCCTGGCAATAAAATAAATAATAAAGTATAAGTAGACTAACTGGCACCCAACGTGGAGCCTAGTGCGAAAAGTGAACACGGTAAAACTTTTAAAAAAGTGTGATATACTAAATCAAAAGCTAAATAAAAATCCCGCTATAGGGAATATAGACATTATCAATATCCAGAGAAGAACACTGCAACAAAGCATTACCAGAGAAAGGCGTTACCACAGATCATTATACAAGGAGTATTCAATCATCCAAAAGTCAATTTTCGTTACTTTGGCTCCTATCGAATCCATGAAAATCTAAGTCAAGATTCATTTTTTTTTTCTTTATTTCTTTTCTTAAATATCTATTTTTGAATAATTTTCTGAGTCGGTAAACTAACATTAAACAAGTAAAGAAACAGTCAGTCGGTGCAACCGACTTAGAAATACCCTACACCTACTTGGTTCAAATTTAATGGGAAGTCCATAAGTCATTTTAGAACAATAAAAGCTGTTATTAGTTTGGTCGTAAAACATAGATAACCAAATTAACTTTATAATACTAAAAACATTTTCTAATTAGACCATCTATAAAAAAATATTACAAATTCTTACTAATTATCGATTTAAAAATATTAAAAAACAAAAAAACTGGAAAACTTTTATCACTTTTTGTGATAAAAATTTAATATATTTAAATAATTAAAATTTTTCCAAATTGCAATTATTTCAAATTGCTAGTTTATGTACCTATCGAAAAGCTTATAAACGCAAAATATGCAATAAATGTATTTCTAAAATATAATTACAAATTTAGAACTTTTCATATAATTCATTTAAATATAACAATAAATTTTACACAAATGCAGCAAGTACCTTTGAATATAGCTTAAGTATTGTACACAATGTCTTAATTACATATCACCTATGGTAATGATTCAATAAAATATATGATATAATAAAAATTAAAAAAAAGGAATTTAATATGTTTTATGGTAAAATTCTTAGCCTTTTAAAAAATAAAAGTGTTAAATAAAAACGGAAATAGGAAAGAACCCTCGTGTATCAAATTTAAAGTTTTTATCTTCATGAATCTCGAAGATAAGCCTTTTAATTTTGGGATATCTAAGCAGCCACCTAAACCACCGCTACAAATAAGTCTAAATTTCGGGGACACATAGCAAAAAGGAAATATATTCTTTGGTTTCGAAATTAACCTCGTTTGGCCTCAGATCTATCAAAAGCTTGTAGAATCCGAACTCATTGTCCGAACTCGACCAGAACCAATTCCCATGGTACTTTCATTACTAGTAACCTAGACTTTAAATTTCATCAAAATAGCGGCATTATTTTTTGAGTTATGGTGTTTTTAAGAAATATGTTTGTTAGCCCTTGAACCTTCAAGGGTTCCAGAACCAGAAACCATGTTACGATTTCGCCTATATGCAGTCCCCGGTCATACTTTCAATACTAGTTAACCCTTGTACACAATAGGAACGTTCTATCTTAACTTTAAATTACTAGTTTTATTAATTTCGATGATAAGCTTTTACACATTGGGGGGTCTAAGAGTGTTACTGAACCACCACTCCAATTGATCCCAAATTAGGGGAACACGCAAGAGGTAGTAAAGAACACCCTTGTGCCAAATTTGAAGATTCTATATTTTTTCAAGTTGCTATCTTTATTAATTTTAAAGATATGCTTCAAGGTCTTCGGAAATGTGTGGCTGGTCCCCGATCCACTATTCCAATGGGGCCCAAATTTCCAAGACATTTAGGAAATAGGAAGGGACACCCTGATACCAAATTTGGAGGTTCTATCTTCATTGGTTTCGGAATTATGCTCGTTTGACCTAAATTCGATCAAAAAGTTCTAGGTTCCGAACCCATGGTCCACTCACGAACTTACGCAATCCCCGAAGTAGTTTCAGTACTAGTAATCTACAGCACAAATTTGGTGAAAGTAGCATCATTAGTTGTTGAGTTATCGTGATTTTTTATATATGTTCGTTAGCTCTTCGATCGATTAAAAGGTCCAGAATCCAAACCCATGGGCCGATTTGGCCCATATGCAATTCCCGCCGTACTTTCAGTCCTAATAAGCTACAGTTCAAATTTCATCAAGATAGCTACATTATTTTTTGAGTTATCGTGCCTACGGACGGACAAACGGACGGACATAGCAATATCGACTCAGGAGGTCACGCTGATCACAAATATATATACTTTTCCATATCTAGCTCGCTTCCTTTAGGTGGTTACAAACACCATACCAAAGTTAATATACCCTTTTACCTATTCTATAGTATATAATAATGGAGCTATCTTGATGAAATTTTAACTGTAGGTTATTAGGACTGAAAGTACGGTATAAAAATTGTTTTAAAATTTCGGTAACTCGAAAGTACTCGTAAACAAATAAACGGAAGAAACATAAACCATATGAGAAGTGTATTTAATTAAAAAATTAAAATTAATGGAAAATCTGTTAAAAGAGTATTACATTCAAATAAATTTTGTAAACCTAGTAAAAAATTACAAATCATTTTTTTTTTCTGTAAAAGATTATAACATTCAAATAAATTGTGTGAAAATTGATTTTGAGAATCTATAAAAATATTATAAATATTAAATCACTATTGTTAAAATTGTAACATTAAGCAAATTTTTCTTTTCAGAATTAAAAACAAAACAAGTAAAGAAACAGTCAGTCGGTGCAACCGACTTAGAAATACACTACAACTATTTGGTCCAAATTTAATGGGAATTTAATAAGTCATTTTAAAACCATAAAAGATTTTATTAGTTTGTTCTTAAGACATGGCTAACCAAATTAACTTTATAGTACTAAAAAACATTTTCTAATTACTTTATCTATTCAAAAATATTACAAATTCTTACTAATTTATTTATTTAAAAATATTAAAAAACAGAAAAACTTGAAATAAATGAAAATATATTTATTTCGATTCAATTACAAAAGTTAAAAAATTTGAATTATTAAATTTTGTGATAAAAAGCTAATCAAAGCATAATATATTTAATAATTCAAATTTTTCAATTCGACCAAAAGCTTCTATAATCCGAACTCATTAACCAAACTCGACCAGAACCAATTCTCATGATACTTTCAATACTAGTAACCTACAGTTTAAATTTCTTCAAAATAGCGGCATCATTTTTTGAGTTATGCTATTTTTAAGATATATGTTTGTTAGCCCTTGAACTTTTCAAAGGTTCCCCAAACCATGGTACGATTTCGCCCATATGCAGTCCGCGCTGTATTTTAAATACTAGTGCACCCTTGTACATAATTGGAACGTTATATCTTAATTTTAAGTTACTGTTTTAAATAATTTCGATTATAAGCTTTTAAACCTTGGTAGGTCTAAGAGGAGTACTGAACCACCACTCCAATTGATCCCAATTTAGGGGGCCACACAAATAGTAAAGAACTTGTGCCAAATTGGATCTTCTACATTTGTTTCAAGTTGCTATCTTTATTAATTTTATAGATATGCTTTAAGGTCTTCGGATATGTGTGGCTGGTCACCGACCCACTACTCCAAAAATCAATTACATAAAACAAGAACACTAAAGAAATAGGAATGGACACCTTGATACCAAATTTGGAGGTTCTATCGTCATTGGTTTCGGAATTATGCTCGTTTGGCCGAAATTCGATCAAAAAGTTCTAGGTTCCGAACCCATGGTCGAATCTCCCAGTATACCTACATGACCCTTACCGACCCAGTATACCTACTTTATTTTTTATTCTTAATGAAACAAAATGAAGACTATCATAAACATTTTTATTTACAGCAAGTAGTAAATCTGTTAATGCAAAAAGTAGTAGAAAGCGTAAAAGGCATTGCGAATTGTGTACAAAGGTTAACTATATAGGGTGTCCCGGGAATAACGTGCCATAAAACAGCAGATGATAGGGGAGTTGAAAACGACCAAAAAATTGTATGGGAAGGGGGGTCTATCTCCAACTTTAAAAAAATCTTAAACTTTAATTTCTTCAACAATAAAATCTTTTGAAGAAATTTATTTAAAGGAAAAAAGTATTTTATTGAAACTTTATTTGGTTATAACTTTTCTGATTTTTGAGATAAGAATAAAATTTGAGTTTCAAAATGTTCGTAGAGAAACAAATATTTGTTTTAGAAAAAAAAAATTATATGGTAATTGCTCAATTTTTTGAGCAATAGGGTTCAAAGCAATTTATGTCTAAAAAAATGCTCATAATTTTAACCTTTAAATCATTATAACTTCCAATTTCGAAGAGCAATATGCATTACTTTTTATGAATTAGAAAAAGAATTCAACAGGATTTAATGTGTAAATTTTTTTTTTAGCTACTAGATTTTTGCTTTTATGGGTAAAAACAAAACATCAAAAAATTTAGTGAAAAAATATAATTTTTTTTAAAAATCGGATCTTTAAGGCCTTTTAACTCCGTATGGGTTGGAGATAGACCCCCCCTTCCCATACAATTTTTTGGTCGTTTTGAACTCCCCTATTATCTGCTGTTCTATGGCACGTTATTCCCGGGACACCCGTATATTTAATAATTCAAATTTTTCAAAATTGCAATTATTTTAAATTGTTAGTTTATGTACCTATTAGAAAAGCTTATAAACGCAAAATATGCTACAAATATATTTCTAAAGTACAATTACAATTTTAGAACTTTTCATATAATTCATTTAAATATAAAAATAAATTTTACATGAATGCAGCAAGTACCTTTGAATATAGCTTAAGTATTGTACACAATGTCTTAATTATATATCACATTTGGAAATAATTCAATAAAATATATGATATGATTAACATTAAAAAAAGGAATTTAACCGATTATTAAAAAAATATTTTGTTTTTAATTTATAAAATATTATACAAAATATGTTTTATGGTAAAATTCTTAGCCTTTCAAAAATATAAAAGTGTTAAATATAAACGGAAATAAGAAAGAACCCTCGTGTATCAAATTTAAAGTTTCTATCTTCTTGAATTTCGAATATAAGCTTTTCAGTTTTGGGATTTCTTAGGAGGCATCTAAACCAACACTACAGTTAAGTCTAAATTTCTGGGACACATAAGAAATAGGAAATATATTCTTTGGCTTCGAAATTATACTCGTTTGGCCTTAGATCGATCAAAAGCTTCTAGAATCCGAACTCGACCAGAACCAATTCTCACGGTACTTTCATTATTAGTAACCTAGAGTTTAAATTTCATCAAAATAGCGGCATTATTTTTTGAGTTATACTGCTTTTAAGATATATGTTCGTTAGCGTTTGACCTTTTAAAGGTTCCAGAATCCGAAACCATGGTACGATTTCGCCCATATGCAATCCCCGTCATACTTTCAATACTAGTTAACCCTTGTACACAATTGGAACCTTCTATCTTATTTTTAAGTTAATATTTTTATTAATTTCGATGATGCTTTTAAACCTTAGGGGGTGTAAGAGGGGTACTGAACCACCACTCTGATTGATCCAAAATTAGGAGAACGCGCAGGAAATAGTAAAGCAAACCCATGTACCAAATTTGAAACGTCTAAATTTGTTTGAAGTTACTATCTTTATTAATTTCGAAAATATGCTTTAAGGTCTTTGGAACTGTATGACTGGTCCCCAACCCACTACTCCCATTGGTGTCAAATTTCAAGGAGATTAAGGAAATAGATAATGATGGGATGATTATTTCTATTAAATCATTTCAAACTCAAATGGCTGCAATATTAAATCAAGATGATGTTGAAATTGGGTTTGAAATTATATTGTATAAAATACAAGAACGAACAGAAGAGTTTCAAGAGTAGGATAGTGGCTGGGGTTTAGTAAGAATTATAGGTTTAGAATTATATAACATAAAAACTTTTGATAATTATTGATTTAAGTGGCCTATAATATCGGCTTTAAAATCGTCTAGAAGTAATCCAGAAAAAACTTCTTCTTATAACATAGCTGATGTCAACTTAGAAATTATTGACTTAGACGAAGGATAAATATCAACTGTTGACTTTCTCTCTCTTCGATGCCTACAGGAGAGGTCATATGTCCTAAAAGATGAGTTGAAATCATGAATTAGTCGGGCCGAAAAAAACCACAGCTATAACTTTGTTTATTCATAATCTTTCAAGATAATTAAGAAACTCAATTACATCACATAGTTTTTTATTTTTTTCTTTTTTCATTTTACGTGGATGAATCTGGGGTGGGAATCTTCGCAGGATACAAACTGCTCCGTATCAGAAGTGTATGTCGGATTCTTACCGACTAAACTACACCCTTCCCTTATTAAAACTTGTCGAACTGACTAACCAATACATTTTTGCTATCTTTGGGGTGAGTATAGATTTTGTGTACTTTTCCTAAGGAAATCTGTACTTTTTAATATATTATCTAAAAGTCTTTTTCTTTTAAGCCTTCCTGTAATAATCTGATTATTTATTAACTGAGCAGCTTCAATATTTATATGGCCTTCTAGACGAGCTATATGCTTTATGGCATATCTACTTATTTCATCTATAACGTTGGGAATTTGTAAACCTCTATTAATGTCACTATTACGTACATACCAGGGAGCACTTACTATGTTAAGTAGGACTTTATTCTGAAAGGTTTGTATTTTTTTAATATGCATTTGCTTGGCACAACCCCAAATTTGAATGCCATATAACCATTAAGCCAGTAATTTTCTCTATATTTATGTTCTAGTTTTTTCTTTTTAACACGTTTATTCCATCTTAGCTTGACATTCAATGTCATTCCTAGGTATTTTACACCATTTAAATTTATTTTAGGTGGGTTTCTTATATTTCTATTACTAAAACTAACATGAACAGATTTCCTTTCATTTAATTTTATTTTCCATTTGTTAGTCCAAAATCATATTTTTTCACTTGCTTTCTGTAATTTTCCTGTAGCGTTGTATTGATTCGATCCTACTGCCAATATTGCAGTATCGTCAGCAAATGTTGCTACAGTTACATTTTCTACTTCTGGTAGATCACTTGTATAACGCAAGCACTAAATAGGACCTAGAACACTGCCTTGAGGCACACCTGCCTTTATTTCTCTTAATCTTGTTTAATTCTCAATAATCTATATGACAAGTACGATTCGAGTATATCTATATATTATAAAGGTATCAAACTCCTTAATTTAAATATTAATCCTTCATGCCAATTTTTGTCAAACGTTTGTGCTACGTCTAGAAATATTGTAGAGCATATTTGTTTTTCTCCAAACGCTTTTTCTATAATATTTGTTATTCTATGAACTTGGTCAATTGTTGCATGCTTGGGTCTAAATCCATATTGTTTTGCAATTAAATTGTTACTTTCTATAATTGGCTTCAGCCTTTTTAACAGCAATTTTTCATAAAGTTTTGACATAATTGGTAGCAGAGATATTGGCCTATAAGATTTTGCCTCATTTAATTAATTCCCTGGCTTTGCTATCATAATAACCTCTGCTACTTTCCAAGCGGTTGGAACATACTTCAGTTTTATTGTTGCATTTATGGTTTTTCTTAAAAGTTTTAGTGTTTTTTGTGGAAGCTCTTTTATAATAGCTGTAATAAAATCAAAAAATGGGGCTTTTCTTAACTTTAAAGTATTTATTTCTTCACTAATTTCTTCTTGTGTAAATGGATTAATATTGTTCTCTTCTATTGTAACATCCTCCACTAAACAAAGATCTGAATATTTATTATTTGATTTGAATATGTTTTCTATATATATATGTATATTACTAAAGACTTCTAGTTCCAAATATAATTTTTCTTTTGATTGTAAATTTATGTTTAAATTAATATTGTTTGTGATTTCATACTTAGAACTAAACCAGTCTGTGCTAAACCAGTCTATTATTTGTCAGTGTGGGCTTATTTAGTTTTCTAGTTATTTTTTCATTCAACTCTAGTAGGACGGCAGAATGATCAGAATCCAAGTCATGATTATCTTCAAAATTTATGAAGTTGCTTGAAATTCTTTTGGTTATAAGGAAGTCAATTAGATTTGGAGCTTTGTTGGTGTCTGTGGGCCAATAAGTTGGTTTGCCAGTCGAATGATGACAACCTAACTCTTGAATAGTTTTTTTTACCTCTATACCTCTAGTTGAGGTTGCTCTGGAACCTCAATCTTTATGTTTGGCTTTGCAATCACCTCCTAGTCGAAATTTATGACAGTGAACATTTAGTAGTTCTTTAAAGATATTTTTCTTTATATTGCACTTTGGTGGACAATAGACTGCACCAACATTAAGATCTTCTTTAGTAAATGAATCTTCGATGATGAATGATTAATGATGAATGAGTGGATCTTCATTATGTTTTATAGTGCCCTTTATTAGAATTGCACTACCTCCTCTCGGATGATTACTAGGATGAACTTCCTTATAGCATTCATAACCTAGAAACAACCACGGGTGTGCGTCGTTGCAGTTTACACATATGGCTTGGAAATTTTCTTTCTTACTAAACTCTGCTGTCATATGATTTCCAGCTCATTTTAAACATTTAGCTAGTCTCTGGCAAAATTTTTGTGTAAGTCTAAAACTCTGGCATCTTTTACTCTGAGGAATGGACTTATTACTTCTGAGAGCCTCAGTCTTAACTCTAATGTGCTGAAAATATTCTCTTTTGTATATTTTATTTATTTCCTCTGAATTTTATAATATTTATATTTTTATATTTAGTTATTTTAATTTTGTTTGTCACATCTAGATATTTAAAACCTTTATTAAAAGCTCTTTCTTAATACCTTTTGGCTCCCATGATGGGTTAAGATTTCTTGTCATAACTTTAATTGGTCTAGTCAGTTTATTTTCATATGTATGCCATTCCAACTTGGGTTTATTTATAAATTTTGTCAAAACTCTATATTCATTTTCGTTGTCTACATTAATTTTTAACTGGTCATTATTCATCATGTTGATTTTAACATTTATATTTTCTTCTTTTATTATTTTTATAATATGAGAATAGTTTTTTATATTTCTCAAAATTACCGGAGAAGGCTTATATTTTTTAGTGACCTTAATTCTTCCTTTTGGGGTTTAAATAGCGATTCCAAAGTTGTGTTAGCATCTTGGGACTTATCCGCTTTTGGTTTCTTCGGATTTCTTTTCCTATTCAGAATCCAATCAGTTTCTCTAATTAGTTATGAAGAAGATGTCACAATTATAGTATCTGTGGATACATTTAGCTCACTATTTATTTCATTTTTTAATCTTAAATTTTCTGCCTTAAATTGACAGATTTCTCTTTGTAATTCTTTACACATGATTTCCAACTCATTAATTCTAGAGTTGTCTTCCGTATTATTTTCTTGTAATATCGGACTTTGAATTTTATTATTACCCTCGTGGGTTTCTTTATATTGCCTTCATTAAACAATATTTTTAGCACATTTTCAAAAAATTTTGTAAAAATGTGCTTATATAGCTTCACTCTGTCCGTCCGTCTGTCCGTCCGTCCCTTTTTACCTACGATTGTCTAAAAAATATCAGAAATGGGTAGGTATTGCAAAAAAAATAATTTAATGTTAAAACTTTTTTTGTAGCCCTCCCCCGTTACGGAGCTACAGCCCCACAAAGCCGAAAAAAGCCCCATTTTTAAACAGTTATAACTAGAGTTCTATAAGGTATATTTCCAACCTGAATATTTCCAACGGTAACAGACAGCTGTTCTTATAAGCTGTACAAATGTTTAAAACCCAATTACATAGGGTTACCATACGGTACTAAAATTTACCATTATTCAAAACTAAGTTTTACAAAATTTTTGGTCCTTCATAACTTCGAAACGGCTAAATCTAGAAACTTGAAATTTTGGGAGTAGTTAGATCCTTAGAAATAAGTAAGAGTCAATTAACAAAATTTTTTTGTCATGCCCCTCTTTAGGAGCTGTATGGGGTCGAAAATTGAAATTTTGCTAAAAATTTAGCTTTTAAACACCTATAACTTGAATACCAGTCAACATTTTTTTTTATTTGTATACAAAATTGAAAGCTCCAAAACGAAAGTTTCAATAAGTGTCAAAGGTTTTTCTTAATTTTGACTTTGTCCGTCCGTCCGTCCGTCCGTATGTTTACAAAAACTTTTACACCGTTTGAAATAGATTAAAGAAATTTTAACCACGGGTAGATATTACAAAAAAATTAATTTCGTAGAAGAATTTTTTTCTGTAGCCCCACCCGTTACGGAGCTACAGCCCCCCAAAGTTGGAAAAAGCCCTATATTTAAATATTTATAACAAGAGTTTCTTTAAGTGTATTTTTAATCTGAAAACGGCAAAAGATAGCTGGTTTTATAGGCTTTACAAAAATATAAAGTTTAAATGTTTAGGGTTACCATACGGTACTAAAATTTACCATTAAGCTAAACTCAACTTTTGAAAAATTTTTGGCCCCATATATCTTCTAAACGGTTCAACCTAGGGTTTTGAAATTTTGGGAGAAGTCAGGTCCTCCAAAATTAGTAGGAGTCGGTTAACAAAATTTTCACGCCTCCTGTTTAGGAGCTATAAGGGCTCGAAAATTGAAATTTTGCTATTTTCAACCACCTGTAACTTTAACACCTGTTCAAATTTTTTTTTACAAATATGCAAAATTTGTAGCTGCAGCATTATATTTTAACATACGTTAAAGGTTTTTCTTAAATTTGAAAGGATCTCTTTAAATTGGAGAAATTGTTTCTTAGTCTTAACCATTTTTGGTTTGATAATAATATTCTAAGTAAAATTCCAAATTTTGTTGGAGTTCAAAATTGATTTCCTAGAACCGGAAAAAAATGGAAGAGTGAAGACAGGAGGGGGGTGAGCAGATCCATCATAAGTTTGCTAAGCAAAAATTTGGGAACCTTCCCCATTGAAGGGCTACTAGGTCTTCAAAATTAAAAATTTTATGTTCTTATAAAACAGTAACTTATTTACCAGTGTAAGTTTTTCCAAAATTAAACGTTAACATTGAAGCTCCAACATTATATTTTGCACTTATTAACAGGTTTTCTTGAGTGTATTGGTTATATTCTAAGTAATTCATAGTCATATAATTAATTATTAATCAAATAACAAAATTATAATATTATCATAATATATATTTTTATAAAAATAAATGATAAAATACTCAGTAAGATACCGTATATAATTTTGAAAATGTGCTTTTTAAAAACCCTTGGTTTTTTCCCTCACTTGTTTCTTTATTGCCCTCTTCGGTTTTTTTATTTTTTTTTCACCTTCTTTGAATCTTCGAGCTCATAGCGTAGGGATTTATTAATTTATCCAGATTATTTATATTATTGGCGACTCATCTAAACGTCATAAACTTTCAAGCAAGCTCTCGCCGACAACCGTGGTCTCTGCCGACACTTTGGTAGATATCCCTACCGAATATTTATTTTTATATGACATTATCTTTTATTTATTTAATGCCTTTAATACCTATAGTCAGGGTTTCTTATTGCCGTGCCTTTGAGATCAGTCGCAGACCAGATAGCCGTCAATTCTGGAACAGTCGCTTCCGGATTTTTCTTTGGATTTTAGTGGACTCGTACCATAAACATACCATAGAAATACTGAGAGTATTTCTATTCCCCTACTCTCCGGGGATAATAAATAATATATATTTACAACCGATGCGTTTCACATTTTTATGACAATAACCAATAACAAATTCATAAAAATTAGTGTAACTGCATTGTAACAAGCTTACTTAATCCAGAAACAAATACTTTAAAATTTGAAAATTATCATCTGCAAATAAAAGCTCCTTTTGTTATATACGCTTCCTGTGAAATTATTTTGCAACCTATTTCTACATGCTTACCTAATTCGAATAAGTCTTTAACCACCAACATTCAACAGCATACACCTGCTGCATTTTCATATTTTATAAAATGTTCTTTTGATAGTAGTGTAAAAATATATGTGGAATGCATTGATCCTGATTGCACAAAAAAGAAACTAGCTGCCGATTGCACCTTGCTATAAAAAAATTATTACATGAAGCCAAAAACAATGAACGAATTTGCTATAGTTGAACAATTAAAACAACTTACTGATAATTGTTATTTATAGCACTGAATTCAATTCAGTTATACCCCTTCATAAAGAACAATATATATCCTTAAGCAAAAAAGTATTTGTTGCAGAAGAAAACTGTTACTTTATGTTGCGCTTTCTTGGCAGTTTGCGATTTATGGCAACCGGCTTAGATTCACTTTGTTATGATTTAAACTAATCAGAAATGATCCATGTAAGAGTGCTTTTGGAATTAATTTAAATTTGATGACAAAAATAGTTGTTTTTCAATATGATTATTTAAATAGTTGGGAAAGACTAAAAGATAAAACCCTACCTCAAATAGAATTTTATAACAAAATGACTGGACGACTTGTTCAAATGATAATTATAATCATGCGCTTGAAGTGTGGAGAACATTTAATTGCAGCAACATGTTTGATTACCCAAAATTATATCTAAATACAGATGTTTTTATTTTATTTGACGATTTTAAAAAATTTTTAGGTATTTGTAAAAACATTTACAACTTAGTACCAGCTAATTTTTTACAGCACCTGGTCTTTCCTTGCAAGCAATGATAATATATATAAAAAATATACACAAATAAATTTGGAGGTACTTACTGACATCAATATGTATAATTTTTTTAAAAAAAGGAATACGTGGAAGATTAACCAATTCCCCATGTGGCAAGCTATATCCAATAATAAATACATTGGTGAAAAATACAACGGCAATTTACCTTCAATTTTTATAGTTTAACTTAATGCAAACAATTTATGCGGTTGGGCAATGTGTCAGTTTGTACCATACAAAAATTTTAAAAATTTCACCTAATGGAAAAATACCAAAACTAATAGGATCTCTGCGAAAAGAAATATTATATAATTCATTACAGAAATCTGAAACAGTACCTTGAACAGGAATTAAAATTAAACAAATTTTACAGATCTTTCGAGTTTTCGCAGAGCGACTGACTTAACTGACGTTTTCGCTGAGCGACTGGGGGCTGTATGTTGATTTAAATACAGTACTCAAGCAATAAACAATTTTGAAAAAAAATTATTTAAATTAATGAATAATTCTGTATTTGGAAAAACTATGAAAAACATTGAAACAGAAAAGATATTAAAATTCTACCTTTTGGGAAAGTAGAGGTACGAGCGCTTATAGCCAAACCGAACTTCCTTCCACAGTTTAACTTCTTTTACATGTGATTTTATTGAATTAAAAAAAGCATATATTTTTTACAACAAAGCAATATACATTGCGTTAACTCTTTTAGAAAAGTCAAAAATATTAATGTATGACTTCCATTAAATTATATAAAACCGAAAATTGGAAATAAAATGAATTTAAATTATACAAATATAGAAGACTTTTACTTTACATATAAAAACAGACTTCCCATATAGCTTTGATACTTCTGATTATCAAAAGACAAATCCTTATGGTTTCACTTTTTTAAACAAAACCCAATTGGGACTTTTTAAGGATAAATTGAATGGCGAAATTTACCTGAGTTTATTTGGAACAAATACATATATTAAAAATCTACACAATAAAACCTACACAAATAAAAATATTTAGAAAGCTAAAGGTGTGAAGAAATATGTAGTAAACGATTTATCCAAAGAAAAATATCGAAACTCAAATTTGAATTTAACGGTCACGCGGTTCAAAGCTTTGGCTTATGACTCTATAATTATGCGCCGAATTTCTGTGTAAATGTAATTCATTTTCGGTTGTAATTCGCAACTCAATCAAACTATTATAGACACCGACTTATATCTTTCTTTTTAGTATATTTTCAAAAAATTTTGTAAAAATGTGCCCATAAAGCTGCACTCTGTCCGTCAGTCGGTATGTTCACTAAAAGTTTTGTGAAATAGAGTAAATAAATTTTAACCACGGATAGATATTGAAAAAAAAATAATTTCGTGGAAACACTTTTTTCTGTAGCCCCACCCGTTACGGAGCTACAGCCCCCGAAAAGAGAATGGAAAAAAGTTCTTTTTAGCACATTTTCAAAAAATTTTGTAAAAATTTGCCTATATAGTTTCACTCGCATGTCCGTCTGTCCGTATGTTTACAAAAACTTTTACATCGTTGGAAATAGAGAAAAGATATTTGAACGATGGACAGGTATGACAAAAAAAATAATTTCATAAAAGAATTTTTTTCAGTAAGACCCGTTACGGAGCTTCAGCCCCCGAAAGTTGGAAAAAGTCCTATTTTCAAATTATTATAACAAGAGTTTTGCAAGGTGTATTTTCAATCTAAACGGCATAAAATAGCTGGTTTTATAAGCTTTATAAACTTTTAAAAGAAAAATGTTTAGTATTGCCATACGGTACTAAAATTTACCATTATGCAAAACTCAATTTTTACAAAATTTTTGGCCCTACATATCTTCTAAACGGTTCAAGCTAGGGTCTTGAAATTTTAGGAGAACTTAGATCCGCAGAAATTAGTAGGAGTCGGCTAACAACAGGTTTTTGGCACGTCCCCTCTTTAGAAGCTATAAGGGCTCGAAAATTGAAATTTTGCTATTTTCAAATTAATTTTTTTTTACAAATATAAAAAATTTTTAGCTTTAGCATTATATTTCAACATACGTTAAACGTTTTTCTTAAATTTGGAAAAGGTTCGAAGAAATTGTCTGTTAGTTTTTACCATTTTTGCATTTTTGAATTTTATTTTTTAGATAATGAAATTCTAGGTAAAATTCCAAATTTTGATCGAGTTCACAATTGATTTCCTAGAACTTAAAAAAATTGAAGTGTGGGGATAGGAGGAGGATGGGCAAATTCATCATAAGTTTGCTAAGGAAAAATTTGGGAACCTTCCTTATTGAAGGGCTACTAGGTCTTAAGAATTGAAACTATTATGCTTTTATAAAACAGTAACTTATTAACCAGTGTATGTTTTTCCAAAATTAAACGTTAACATTGAAGCTTCAACATTATATTTCGCGCTTGTTAACAGGAATTGTATGCTAAGTATTGATTTCACCATTATTCCATAATTAATAAATTTATCTTTAATTAAAGATCAACAAATCTCCGGGCCCTGATAATTTACCAGCAGAGCTGTTGAAAAGCGGTCCCGAGGTACTAACCACATCCCTGGTTCCAATTATCCGGGAAACATGGACAACTGGAAGAATCCCAAGAAGCTGGAAAGAAGGGATCATTGTACCAATTCCAAAAAAAGGCGACCTTAGCAACTGCAGTAACTGGCGAGGAATTACACTTTTAAATTCTGTCGAGAAATTACTGGCATTCATCATTTTAGACCGTATTTCTCCAACCGTCAACAACTTACTGCGTCGCGAGCAAGCGGGATTCAGACCTAAGAGATCTTGTGTTGATCACATAAATACCCTACGAATCATCATCGAACAGTCGGCTGAATGGCAATCTCCATTGTTCCTTCTCTTCGTCGATTTTGAACGTGCATTCGACACCGTTTCAAGGAATGCCATTTGGGAAGCGCTAAGAGTTCTGGGAATCCCTGATAAGTTAACAGAACTAATAAAAGAACTTTATAGGGATACCGCTTGTACAGTACGATTTAAAGGGAAAACAAGCGCTGAATTTGCAATAAATAACGGAGTTCGTCAAGGTTGCGTACTCTCCCCCATACTGTTTCTAATAGTTTTAGACAGTGTAATCAGAAAAACCGACGCTGAAACATCTGATGGAATACAGTGGCGCCCATTCGAAAAACTAGGGGAACTTGATTACGCTGATGATATTTGCCTCATGTCGCACAGTTTACCATCTATTAGCTCAAAATTAGAACAACTTATTATTAATGCTAAAAATGTTGGGTTAAAAATAAACTTTAGCAAAACGAAGCTAATGCGACTAGAAACAAGTATTCAGACACCACTAACAATTGATATTAACAACAAATCTATAGTAATCGACGAGGTTGATGAATTTTGCTACTTGGGAAGCATGATAACAAAAAGCGGTGGCGCGGAGGAGGACATATCGTCCCGGAAAAATAAGGCCAGGCATGCTTATCATAAACTTAGTAACGTTTGGCGCTGTAGAAACATTAGTAGAAAAACCAAACTAAAAATTTTCAACTCGAGCGTTAAACCAGTTCTACTATACGCTTGCGAAACCTGGAAAGTCACAGATAACATATCCAGAAAACTACAGACTTTTGTTAATAGGTGTTTGAGGAGAATATGCAGGATATTTTGGCCCAATACAATTTCAAACCAGGATCTTCTAACACTTACTTCCAGCAAACCAATAGCAACAGAAATCCTATGTAGAAAATGGCGGTGGATAGGCCACACCTTGCGGAAGCCGGACGATGATATTGCCAAGCAGGCATTTCAATGGAATCCTCAGGGAAAACGAAGACGCGGAAGACCACGCAACACCTGGGTCAGAACGGTCTTAGCAGAGTCCCGGCAGCAGAGTTGGGCAGAAGTCAGGCGAATAGCGCAAGATCGAGATAGATGGAAGGAGTTTGTTTCCGCCCTATGCTCCGACAGGAGTGGCATTTATTGAAAATACGTGTATTGTAGAGTTTATAGTTGTATCTGTAATTTTATTTTTACTTGTAATTGTAATTCTCTAATTATTATTCGTGTTTTGAAATAAATGTAAAGGAAGAAAAAAAAAAAAATAAATTTATGAAATAACTAAATTATCATTTATTTTTATGCATATTTCTATAAAAACGAGGAAGATTATAGTTACCCTTGTCAACTTTTAGATACCCGTGCATACCCACTATGATGTATACAATAAAATAAACTATTTATTAAATTATTTATTTCCCTTAGGCTATTATATATAGTATTACACAAAAAATTTAAAAAAGTAAAATAGTTAAAAAAATTTAACTCATCATCCCATAATTTTTGCTTAAAAAAAAAAAACCAAACAAGACAAAAACCATAAAAAAAAATTATGGGATGAAGAGTTAAATTTTTTTTAATTATTTTACTTTTTTAAATTCTTTAGTTTACTTTGTACCTATTTGTCTAGTTTATTTATTTAATTTTTCTTAAGTTTTTTATTGACAAAAATTTATTTCCATACATGATCCTAAACATGATTCAAAAGTTCCTTAAAACAAACAAATGTAATTGCTTGCGTTCCTTTATGAGGAGTAAACTACTCTTTTCTACTCTCAACTTCTGCCAGCTACACCAGCTCTTTTAAAAGAGTAAATGAGAGGAGTAGATACTTAAATAATTTCCGGCGGATGGCTTTAATTAAAATTTTTCATAATAGATGGATTTGCATAACAAGTGTTAAATTATATATTGATAACAAATTAGCACTTATCTCTTCCATTTTAAAAAATATTCTTTAAACATTAATAATTTTAACAATAATTTTTATACGACAGTCCATCAATACGTCTATCTACATATCCGTAAATCTATATGCGTGTACATTATTTAATTTGTCGAAAAATATTTATTTGAATGTTTTTATTTAGTCCAAAAAAATTTTTTATTTTGTACTATAGGTATTTTGAATTTTACAAAAATTGAATGAAATTTGAATGAAAAAATTTTGTCAATTTGTAAATTTTAAAAATTCGAGGTACAGTGCATTGCGTTACGCGTATTTTGGTTGCTCTCATGAAAATTCATGTACCTACATATTACTAAAATTGTTTGACACAAATTGTACGCCATACACTTTTATTTAGATTGGATCCTAAGGAACAAATAATATTTTTTAAGAAAGATAATTTTTTTGTTTTTGCAAACATGTTATAGGTATTTTTAATTATTAATGTATGTTTTAATATAATGTATTTTTTTAAAAACTTTTATATAATATAGGTTTTAAAGACTATTATAATGTTACTTTAAAAACCTCAAATTTTTAAAATTTAAAATTTGACAAAGCGTATAAAAATATTGTACGAGTAATTGTTTTTTTATGTTGCTACGATTTAGTTTTGAAAATAAAATATGTTAAAATAATATTTGTTTGTCTCTCAAACGTAATGGCAACTACAGAATATACTACAAAAGTCGGTTTTTTTATTTTACAAAAAACTTAACAAAAAGCAACAACAATATACGATGTTACAAAATAATTTTTTTTAGTAAAACAAAATACAGTAGTTTTCGCTTATAACGACCATGAAGGGACGAAAAATATTGGTCGTAATAAACGAATATTGTTTTGAAAGAATGCTTTGAATTTTGAAAAATTAGCATAAGACTTTAACATTGTAGAATGTGCAAATACTAGAATATACACTTCGAACTGAATTCCTAGAAATGTACCTATTTGATGTGTCAGCCTAAAGCCTATGTATAATGCTTTTTCTTCTAACGAAATTTTTTTTGTATTTCTGATGTTTTATTATAATTTTTTTTTTTTATTCAAAACTAAATAAAAACGAGGAAGATTATAGTTGCCCTTGTCAACTTTAAGATACCCGTGCATACCCACTATGGTGTATAAAATAAACCGTAATTTACTTCCCTTATACATTTAACTCATTACTCCATAATTTTGACGTACAAAAAAAAAAAAAAAAAAAAAAAAAAATCACAAAAGAAAAAACAAAATTTTCATTCATTGTCCCATACCTTTAGCTTAAAAAAAAAAAAAAAAAAAATATTAACAAAAAAACAAAAACCATCACAAAAAAATAACAAAATTTTCATTCATTGTCCCATAACTTTAGCTTAAAAAAAAAAAACAAAAAACAAAAAAAAAAAATGGCCCACCCTAAAATTCCGATGATCCGAGTGATGTCCAACTTTGCCAACTAACTTGCCCTATTACTTTACTTCATCGAAAACTTTGTACGTTTTGAAACTTCATATAAGTGCTCGATTCATTATATAAATAACCGTGTGTAATTTTTATCGTCGTAGTATAATTAGTTTTGAAGAAATTTATATTGGTGCAAATAAGTTGTATGGCAGCCCCCCGAAAATGGGGCCCTAACATTTTGAAACTTCATATAAGTGCTCGATCCATTATATAACTAACCGTGTGTAATTTTCATTCGCGTAGTATAATTAGTTTTGAAGAAATTCATATTGGTGCAAAGAAGTTGTATGGCAGCCCCCCGAAAATGGACCCTAACATTTTGAAACTTCATATAAGTGCTCGATTCATTATATAACTAACCGTGTGTAATTTTCATCCGCGTAGTATAATTAGTTTTGAAGAAATTCATATTGGTGCAAAGAAATTGTATGGCAGCCCCCCGAAAATGGGGACCTAACATTTTGAGACTTCATATAAGTGCCGGAGTCATTATAAAACTAACCGTGTGTAATTTTAATCCCCGTAGTATAATTAGTTTTGAAGAAATTCATATTGGTGCAAAAAAGTTGTATGGCAGCTCCCCGAAGCCTTGGTCCGATTTTAACCAAAAACAATAGGGAACCTAGAAATTGTCTAAAAATCACTTTGTGTGAATTTCAAGACTCTAGCCCTTTTAGTTTTTGAGTTATCGTGCTGATACACGGACGGACGGACAGACACAAATAGCTAGATCGACTAATTTTTCGATTCTGAGCCGATACGTACCCTTGACACTATATCTAGCTCGTCTAGATCTATGCGTTACAAACGGAGGAGCAATTTTAATATACCCGATGTCATATATATATGCACGGGTATAAATACTAAATTAATCACCAAGCATCATTAAATATAATAGGTTTAAATAAAAGAAATATGCATTTAGTAAACAACTTACATTTTTAGTTAAAATTGAATTCTTTCGCAAAAAGTGTAAACATAATATTGGTAAAACGGAGTTCATTACAAACGAAAACTAATGTATAAACAAAATGTATTGCTTTCATTTCGAACAGAACTTGTTATACCCTACACCTATAGAATAGGTAAAGGGGTATATTAACTTTGGTATTTGGCATTATGGTGTTTGTAACCACCTAAAGGAAGCGAGCTAGATATGGAAAAGTATATATATTTGTGATCAGCGTGACCGCCTGAGTCAATATAGCGATGTCCGTCCGTCCGTCCGTCCGTAGGCACGATAACTCAAAAAATAATGGAGCTATCTTGATGAAATTTTAACTGTAGATTACTAGGACTGAAAGTACGGCGGGGATTGCATATGGGCGAAATCGGCCCATGGGTTCGGATTCTGGACCTTTTAATCAATCGAAGGGCTAACGAACATATATAAAAAATCACGATAACTCAACAACTAATGACGCTTTCTTCATCAAACTTGTGCTGTAGGTTACTAGTAAAGAAACTACTTCGGGGATTGCGTAAGGACGGATTGGACCATGGGTTCGAAACCTAGAACTTTTTGATCGAATTTAGGCCAAACGAGCATAATTCCGAAACCAATGAAGATAGAACCTCCAAATTTGGTATCAGGATGTCCCTTCCTATTTCCTAAGTGTCTTGGGAATTTGGGTCCCATTGGAGTACTGGGTCGGGGACCAGCCACACATTTCCGAAGACCTTAAAGCATATCTTTAAAATTAATAAAGATAACAACTTGAAAAAATGTAGAAGCTTCCAATTTGCCACAAGGTTCAAATTGTGTACAAGGGTTAACTAGTACTATAAGTAAAGCGCGGGCTGTATAAGGGCGAAATCAGCCCATGGGTTCGGATTCTGGACCTTTTAGTCGGTGTCAGGGATAACGAACATATATTAAAAATCACGATAACTCAACAACTAATGAGGCTATCTTCATGAAATTTGAGCTGTAGGTTATTGGTTATGAAACTACGGCGGTGATTACGTACGGTGAGGATTGGACAACGGGTTCGGAACTGAGAACTTTTTGATCGAATTTAGGCCAAACTAGCGTAATTCCGAAACCAATGAAGATATAACCTCCAAATTTGGTATCAGAGTGTCCCTTCCTATTGCGTAAGTGTCTTTGAAATTTGGGCCCCATTGGACTAGTGGGTCGGGGACCAGCCACTCAGTTCTGAGGACCTTAAAGCATATTTTTGAAATTAATAAAAATAGTAACTTGAAATAAATGTAGAAGCTTCAAATTTGGCCCAGGGTGTTTTTTACTATTTCTTCCGTGCCCCCCTAATTTGGGATCATTTGGACTGTTGGTTCAGGACCTCTCTTAGACCCCCAAATGTGTAAAAGCAAAAATTAATAAAACTAGTAACTTAAAATTAAGATAGAACATTCCAATTGTATACAAGGGTTAACTAGTATTGAAAGTATGACGGGACTGCATATGGGCGAAATCGTACCATGGTTTCGGGTTCTGGAACCCTTGACAAGTTCTAGGACCAAAAGACATATATCTTAAAAACACAATAACTCAAAAATTAATGCCGGTATTTTGGATCATGTATGGAAATAAATTTTTGTCAATAAAAAACTTAAGAAAAATTAAATAAATAAACTAGACAAATAGGTACAAAGTAAACTAAAGAATTTAAAAAAGTAAAATAGTTAAAAAAAATTTAACTCATCATCCAATAATTTTTGCTTCATATTCAATAAAATTTTAATTCATTATCTCATAATTTTTACTTAAAGAATAAAACAAAAAAAAAAAAAATTCGAAAAAAAACAAAAAAAAAATTATAAAAATTAAAAAAATTTTAATTCATTATCCCAAAATTTTTGCTCGAAAAAAAAAAAAAAAAAAAATTCGCCCACCCTAAAAGTTGGTCCGAGTGATGTCCAACTTTGTCAAGTAACTTGCCCTATTACTTTAGCTGCCCAATTTTAATTTTAACGTCGTAGCTTCATTAGATTCATAGTTATTGAATTGAAAACTTTGTATGCCCGAATTTTAACTCCGCCGTAGCCGGTCCCAAGCCCGGTTGAGAAAGGAGGAGGGAAGAATAGTTGCAACCTGAATGGCCACATACATTGGCGTCTCAGGAAGTAGGAAAACGCTATATAATGCAGTTGAACTCGTAACATAGTTATGAGAACTTCAACGCATTATATGGCAAATTCTGAAGCAACTCTTCAAACCCAACGGCCCTCCAGTCTGGGGGTTGGCGTAAGGCTAACTACCTTACCCATAAAAACCAACAAATAGTTATGAATGACGAAAATGCCTCGGATATGAGAACGAATAGATTACACGGAAAACGACCATGGAACAACTATAAGGACAAAGATTTAAGAATTTGCTCCTGGAATGTAAGAACACTCTACACCCCAGGAGCATCTAACAATTTGGAAAAGGTTCTCGCGCAGTATAAAGCCGATATTACTGCGATACAGGAAATACGTTGGAAAGGAACCGGTACACTAAAAAAGCGAAAATGCGACATTTACTACAGCTGCCATGAAAAGCACCACATATTAGGATGCGGTTTTGTAGTGGGAGAAAGGTTGAGGTCGTTGGTCATTGACTTTAAACCTGTCAATGAACGACTTGCAACCATCCGCATTTTCAAGCCATTCAGAAACTGAAAAATAACAAAGCTGCTGGTTCAGATGGAATCCCAGCTGAGTTATTTAAGGTAGCAGGAGAAGATTTGGTTAGGAGCATGCACCAAATCATCACCAGAGTCTGGATGGAAGAATGCATGCCCGATGACTGGAACATTAGCACCATATGCCCCATCCACAAAAAGGGCGATGCCATGTCATGTGCCAACTATAGAGGAATATCTCTATTGAATGTCGCGTACAAGATCCTTTCCAACGTAATATGCGAACGACTGAAACCACATTGCAATAACATCATAGGCAACTACCAATGTGGTTTCCGTCCTGGTAAGTCTACCATCGACCAAATCTTCACATTGAGGCAAATCCTGGAGAAGACCCATGAATTTCACACACCATCTTTTTATCGATTTTAAGGCAGCCTACGACAGTATCTATCGCCGGGAACTGTACATTGCAATGTCGGAATATAGCATACCATCCAAGCTTATCCGGCTTTGCCAAGTAACATTGGAAAACACTAAATGTGCAGTTGCTATTGGAGGAAATATGTCGGAGCTGTTTCGCACATGCACCGGCTTCCGTCAAGGTGATGCACTGTCGTGCGACTTCTTCAATTTAGTGCTCGAACAGATTATACGCCGCTCTGGTGTCAACACCGAAGGAACAATCTTCAGAAAATCTGTTCAGCTATTAGGCTTCGCGGACGACGTCGACATAATAACAACATCACAACGAGCCGCCATCGAAGCCTTCGTCCGTATTGAAGAAGAAGCAAAGAAAATGGGTCTTCTAGTGAACGAGAACAAAACGAAGTATATGTTATCAACAAATAAAGAGGCCAGAATACATCGAGCAGGTCCAAACATCACTGTTGGTACATATAACTTTGAGGTAGTTAAGGAGTTTGTCTACCTAGGTACAAATGTAAACTCCGCAAATGACATCAATGTGGAGATCCGACGAAGAATAAACCTAGCAAACCGCTGCTACTTCGGTTTGTCAAAACAACTGGGTTCAAAACTCCTCTCGCGCAGTTCCAAAGTGCAACTGTACAAAACGCTCATACTTCCAGTGCTACTATATGGAGCAGAATGCTGGACATTGCCCAGAGCAAGTGAGCAAGCACTTGGAACTTTCGAGCGAAAGATTCTTCGTCGAGTGTTCGGTCCTTACTGCGACGATGGGACCTGGAGAAGAAGATACAATGCCGAGATCTATCAGCTGTACGGTGACGTAGACCTAGTTCAAAAAATTAAGATCAAAAGGCTGCAATGGCTAGGTCACGTTGAGCGAATGGACAACAATGCTCCAGCTAAAAAGATACTCGAAGCCAGGCCAGAGGGAACACGTCGCAGAGGTCGCCCAAACCTTCGTTGGAGAGACGAGATTTCGACAGACATCAGAAGGCTCCAAATCTCCAACTGGAGAGAATCTGCTCGGGACCGAACGAGGTGGAGAGGAACGCTACGTCAGGCCCAGGACCTTCATGGTCTGTAGCGCCACCTAAGTAAAGTAAGTATGCCCGAAAATGGGGACGAAACATTTTAAAACTTCATATAAGTGCTCGATTCATTATATAACTAAACGTGTGTAATTTTCATCCTCATAGTATAATTAGTTTTGAAGAAACTCATATTAGTTCAAAGAAGTTGTATGGCAGCTAACATTTTGTTCTTTCAATACAATTGATAATCGAATTACATTGTATGAAAATGAATTGTGATGTGAAATAGCTAAGTCTCGCTAACAGATTTTTGTATTAGTAGTTGATTGGTTATCGTTTTTAAAAAATAAAACATTTATTAAAAATGTAAAAAAGAATTAATATATGTATATCAAATTCAAAACATTTCAATTTATGACTCATCTTTATGTAATATTTGAAATAAACAATGAAAATAAAACATTTATTTAAAATATAAAAACAAATTAATATATGTATATCAAATTCAAAACATTTTAATTTAAGACTCATCTTTTTGTAATATTTGAAATAAACAACGAAAAACACCACTGATAAAATGTCTTTTTTAAGTTTTTTTTTTTTTTTTGCATGTAACCTTCACCGATAATATTATATTTGTTTTGTACACTTTTTTATGATGCAAAAAATCTTTGAAAAAATTTAAGCAATAGTCGCGTTCAGAATAATGTAGCACGACATTGAATGGCAGCGCTGTAGCATCTAGCGCTAAATTGTTGTATTGAAAAATTAAATGAAATTTGATTTTGAGTGACTTTTCGTATATTTTTATTTTATTTAAATTATATAAATTATGGACAAAATGGCAAATTTCTATGGTATTCAAAATCATTTCTATAATTCTATTTCTATCTTTATTATTTTTATAATTAAAATTTCTTTATTATTTTATATTAAATTAATTATAGATTCAAATTTCAAATGCGTATGTTGTTTATAATATTATATTTTTAATTTTTTAATCAATTTATATTTTTAATTTTATAACAAATGCTTTACTTTCAAATATTATCAAAAAATTTTATAAACAAACACTTTTTACATTAAAATGTAAACACTTAAACATCAATTGAAATTCCCTACACAATACAATTTTTGCAATACAAAATTTTATCGTGCGTTACACTATTTTTGTAGTGCTCAATAAATAAATGTATGTATATGTTTAGAAATATAATCAAGTTTTTAGAACATTATATTTTAGAACACTATTTATATTTAGAATGTAAATCGCTATTTTTTGTGTAATAACTGTAAATGTACTATATATTATACTCTCTTTAAAGCGACATAAGCTAAAGGAATAAAATTCAAAAATACATAACAACGTAAAAGCTAATTTCCAGCGCAAGAATTGTTGACATAATTCTTATTACTTTTCACCTAAAGTTTCTGTCCATCTGTTCAGAAAAAAGAAAATTCAGTTATTTATTTTAATTAAAATTTTTTAAAAGAAGGAAGAAGAATGTAATTTTATAAAATTTAATACTTACCTTTTGGCATTCCACAAGGACCTTTTGTTCGAGAATTATCTAAGAAATCAAATGCATATTGACGTGCTGGTGGAAAGGTAAGCGCTACATGAGCACTACAAATTTTTATTAAAACTAACAGTATGAGATAAATGTTAATAAAATCTTCCTTTGACATTTTTGTTTTACAAATAATATTTTAATATACTTTAGAGAAACAAGTGTACCTGCTATTTTTATAGAATTATTATTAAAATACTCTTATGTTAAAGATGAATTCACTTTAAGTTTATTTTACTAAATTCGATTTAAATTATAAATTTTTTAAATCCTTAAACAGATTTACAACACCAAACTTTGAATAACATATTATGATTAGATTACAACAAAAGACTATATATAAATAAGACATTCCAAGTCATAGGAATTTTTTTGTACATCACAATCTCATACACCGAGAGATCTTTAAGAACTTGAAATACGTGAAAGATTAATCCTTTTTGTGTACCTAAAATAGGTATAGGATAGATATTATAACTTTTTAACGGTGTTCAAAAGGGATCATGCTAGATATTGAAACGCATATATATATTACTCATCATAGTATCCTACTGATTGAATTTTTGCTATTATTAAGGCCCTGCAACTTAAATACCTATCCTAATTTTTGTTTATACAAAATTTAAAGGTTCAACATTAAAGAAAGGCGTCTTTTTAAATTATAGAAAGTGTCTCTTAGTTTTAACCACTTTTGCTCAGATAATAACATTCTAAGAAAAATTAAAAATTGGGGCTATGGGGTTAGATCCTCGTGAATCACTATAAGTTTGCTTTCTAAAAATTTCAGAACTTTCCAAATTTAGGGGCTATTGACCAGTATGTATATTTCCAAAATTAAACGTTAACATTTAAGCTCCAAAATTATATTTTTGTACTCGTTAACAGGTTTTTGGTTGCATAGGGACTATATTCTAAGGATTGGTTATACTCATTCATAATTAAAAATGAATTAATGAAATAACTAAGTTATAATATTATCATTAATTTTTATATATTTTTACCTTAAACTCAGTATATAATTTATTTATATACTAGGGAGAAAGCTTGTCGTTCGACAGGTGTAAGTGTAAAAATCAAATGTTGTTATTCTGAATTAATAAGAATAAATAATAATCCTACGCGAAAAAAGCAATAAATTTATTCGCATTTACAAAACAAATATCTAAACAAAACTGATCTGAATTAAATCCTACGACCTAAAACTTAATAGATTTGTTAATCCTCCCTCTAACCATCCGACTATTGGTTTCTTATACTTTACTTGCTAAGTATTACTTTTGACAAAACAGGCACGTGAGTTAGCAGCGGTTGCTACCCTTTTATTATATATTAGATTAGAAGGAAAAGAAATTTTTTATACGTGTACATTTAAATTAACATTTTAATAACGCTCGTATGTTATTTAATGTTAACAATCGCTTTTAAACATATTCATTTCTTTTTTCCTATCTTTTAAAACACTAAAAAATTAACGAAAAGAAATTTGTTATACCTCAACATTTAAAAAAACATAATAATGTTTTTTTTGGTTAGTTTATGTACGAAAATATTACTTTAGAAATACATTAATGTCAGAAGTCACTTTTAAACATTTTGATTTCTTTTTAGGGCATTTTCAAAAAATTTTGTAAAAATGTGCCTATATAGCTTACCTCTATCCGTCCGTCTGTCCGTCCGTCCGTATGTTTACAAAAACTTTTACACCATTTGAAATAGAGTAAAGAGATTTTAACCATATATAGCTATGGCAAAAAGAATTATTTCGTAGAAGAATTTTTTTCTGTAGCCCCGCCTGTTACGGGGCTACAGCCCCCCAAAGTTGGAAAAAGCCCTATATTTAAATTGTTATAACAAGAGTTCTGTTAGATATATTTTCAATCTGCAAACGGCAAACGATAGCTGGTTTTATAAGCCTTATAAATTTTTAAAAGGCACATGTTTAGGGTTGCCATACGGTACTAAAATTTAACATTACGCAAAACTCAATTTTTGCAAAATTTTTGCCCACACATATCTTTTGAACTGTTCTTTTCAAGCTAGGGTCTTGAAATTTTATAAAAAGTTAGATACTCAGCAATTAGTAGGAGTCGGTTAACAAAATTTTTTTGTCAAGCCCTCTATTTTGGAGCTATAAGGGCTCAAAAATTTAAATTTTGCTATTTTTAAACACCTGTAACTTGAATACCTGCCCAAATTTTTTTTTAGTGATCCAAATTCAAAGTCAAAGCTCCAAACCAAATTCAAAGCTCTATAATTATATTTCAACATGTGTCAAAGGTTTTTCTTAATTTTGAAGGGTTACGAAGCTACAGCCCCTGCAAATTCCAAAAAAGCCATATATTTAAATTGATATAACAAGAGTTCTGTTAGGTTTATTTCCAATCGAAAAACGGTATAAGAGAGCTGCTTTTATAAACTTTACAAAAATACGTCGATAAGTTGTATAGGATTGCCATACGGTACTAAAATATAGCATTATATAAAACTCAATTTTTGCAAAATTTTTGGTCCCACATATCTCTTAAACGGTTTAAGATAGGGTTTTAATTTTGGAGATGTTAGATCCTCAAAAATCAGTAGGAGTCGCTTAACAAAATTTTTTTGTCAAGCCTCCTGTTTAGGAGCTATAAGGATTCGAAAATTGAAATTTTGCTATTTGTAAGCACCTGTAACTTAAATACCTGTCCAATTTTTTTTTTATTAATATACAAAATTTAAAGGTCCAACATTATATTTTTACATATGGTTTTTCTTAAATTTAAAAGCAGTTCCTTAAATTGAAGAAAGTGTCTCTAAGTTTTACCCATTTTTGCTTAGATAGTATAATTCTAAGTAAAATTCCAAATTTTTGTGGAATTCACAATTTAATTCCTAGAACCTACAAAACTGGAGAGCGAGGGTAGGGGGGTTAGATGAAGTTAGATCCTTGAGAAATTTGGTAACCTTTCCCATTGAAGGGCTATTACAACTTTAAAATAAAAAATTTACTGTTATATAATATATAATATACTGTTATATATATTAGCAGTAAATTTTATAAGTAAGCAGTAACTTGGTCACCAATTTATATAGGAGTATTTCCAAAATTAAACTCAGTATGTATTACAATATAAATTTGAAAATGTGCTTTTTTAAAGCCTTTGGTTTTTTTTCATCACTTGTTTTTCTATCTTTCTAAAAACTAAAAAATTAACGAAAACAATTAATGTTATACCTCAACATTTAAATTAATATTTAATTATGTTTTTTTATACCTATGAAACATGTAAAAGATTATATTAGTTTTGGTGTTTGTAACCACCTAAAGGAAGCGAGCTAGAAATGGAAAAGTATTTGTGAAATCTCTTGTGATCAGCGTGACCTCCTGAGTCCTGAGCCATGTCCATCCGTACATCCGTGCATCCGTAGACACGATAACTCAAAAACGAATGGAGCTATTTTGTTGACATTTTAACTGTAGGTTACTAGTACTGAAATGACGGCGCTGATTGCAAACGGGCGATAGGTTCGGGTTCTGGACCTATTACTCGGTCGAAGGGCTAATAAACATATATCCAAAATCACAATACAACTAATGACGCTATCTTGGTGAAAATGTGCTGTAGGTTCGGATTCTAGAACGTTTTGATCGTGGTTTTGGGACCTTCTATGAAATATTTTTAAAAAGCTTTCAAAGATAAGCTTAATAAAGATAAAAACTTTAAATTTGATACACATATCTTTCTTTCTTTCCTATTTCCGTTCTTATTTAAAACTTTTACATCTTTAAAAGGTTAAGAATTTTACTATAAAATATATTACTATATTTTAATGTTTCATAAATTAAAAACAAAATATTTTTCAATAAACGACTAAATTTCTTTTTTTTAATTTTTACTCTATCATATTTTATTGAAATAATAATTAAGAAATTGCGTACGATACTTAAATTGGATAAACTTCCGGAAAGGGGTTGTGAGCTATCAAGATGACGTTATCACATAACGGTACTAAATATCTCAAAGTTTCCGAATATATATACTATTAGTGGCGATGACGCCATCTAGTGGTCGAAAAATGCATTACAAAAATTTCCTAAGTTTTTGTAGCATTTTAATTAAATTGTTATACTTTTCCTGTAAGACAATAGACTGGAACCAATATCAGTATAATAAAAAATACAGAGTGTTTTTGAAAATTTCATACTTATAGTGGTTTTTTTGAAAGTTCAAAATTTTTTTTTTTTTTGTTTTAAATTTCCACTTGAAATTGCAATATCTCAAAAACAGTAGCACCGATTCAGATAAAACAAGATGTTTATGAAAGACAATATCATGTCCTACATTGGATATTGGTTCCAGTTTATTGTCTTACAGGAAAAATATAACATTTTAATTAAAATGCTACAAAATCTTAGGAAATGTTTGTTGCTTGACAAACAAATTTTGTTAACCGACTTCTACTTATTTCTGAGTAAGTAAGTACTCCAAAAATTTCAAGACCCTAGCTTGAAGCGTTTATAAGATATGTCTGGCTAAAAATTTTGCAAAAATTGAGTTTTGCATACTGGTAAATTTTATTAAACCAGTTATCTTTTGCCGTTTTCAAATTGAAAATACACCTAATAGAACTCTTATTATAACAATTTGAATATAGGGCTTTTTCAAACTGTGGGGGAAGAATTTTTTTTTGTAGCCCCACCCGTTACGGAGCTACAGCCCCCCAAAGTTGAAAAAACGCTATTTTCAAATTGTTATAACAAGAGTTCTATTAAGTGAATTTTCAATCTAAAAACGGTATAAGAGAGCTGGTTTTATAGGCTTCATAAAAATATAAGACTAAAATGTATAGGGTTGCCATACAGTACTAAAATTTAGCATTAAGCAAAACTCAATTTTTCCAAAATTTTTGGCCCCACATATCTTCTAAACGGTTCAAACTAGGGTTTTGAAATTGTTTGGGTGAAACTAGACCTTCAGAAATTAGTAGGAGTCAGTTAACAAAATTTTTTTGTCTCGTCCCTGTTTAGGAGCTATAAGGGCTCGAAAATTGAAATTTTGCTATCTTTAAACACCGGAATACCTGTTCAAATTTTTTTTTACAAATATACAAAATTTACATCTGCAGCATTATATTTCAACATACGTTAAACGTTTTTGTTAAATTTGTAAAAGGTTCTTTAAATTGAAGAAATTATCCTTAGTTTTAACCGTTTTTGCTTAGATAATAAAATTTTAGGTAAGATTCCAAATTTTGGTGAAGTTCACAATTGATTTCCTAGAACTGACAAAAATGGAAGGGTGAGGACAGGAGGAGGGTGGGCAGACCCATCATAAATTTGCTAAGCAAAAATTTGGGAACCTTCCCCATTGAAGGGCTACTAGGTCTTAAAAATTAAAACTTTTATGTTTTTATAAAACAGTATTATTCACCAGTTAAAATTTTTCCAAAATTAAACGTTAACATTGAATCCCCAACATTATATTTCGCACTTCTTAAGAGGTTTTCTTGAGTGAATTGGGGTTATATTTTAAGTATTTCACTATTATTCATATAATTAATAAATTAATGAAATAACTAAATTATAAAATTATCATTTATTTTTATATGTATTTTTATAAAATTAAATGATAAAATACTCACTAAAAAACCATGTATAATTTTGAAAATTTGCTTTTTAAACACCCTTGGTTTTCCTCACTTGTTTTTGGTTAAGTTTTTGCATGCAAATATTACATTAGAAAATCGTTAATATTAAAAACCACCTTTAAACATTTTGATTTCTTTTTTACTATCTTTTGAATCTAACATTTAAATTAACATTTTAATAATGTTTTTTTTTTGGTTAATTTTACGTATGTAAATCTTTTCAAACACTAAATAATAAACACGTAACATAAAAAAGGGCACGCTAATCAGCAGCGTAAATAACATTTAAGTTACATATAATTGATAATGTGCCTTTGTTTTTATCGCTTGTTTATTTCATTGGTTCAATATTCGTTTCTTGTGATTTTAGTTAATAAATTATTTGACCACAATCACGACATTTTGGCTCATATTGTTTTTGTTTTAAAAATTTTCTCTGCAACATATCCCAAATAGGTTTAGAATTTATACACAGTTTATTAAACTATATAGAAAAAGCTTTATTAAGTTATATATTAAAGGTTTGTTCTAATTATATGGATTAATTTTTAAGGAAACAATTTTTATTTTAAATTTGGTATGCCAAAATGTATATTCTAACCCCAACCCTTTTATTTTATCAAACTAGGAGAATGTAATAGAAATTATTGGAACCAATGAACATATCTTTACAACTAATAATAGATGAATGGCTTTTTTAGATGGTTGAAAATTAAAATCCGTTTGTTATATAAGCAAGCAATTTTACGAAGTTTTTTTAATTCACATACAAAGTTATTTATTCGAGAACTAGCAATCTAATGAAGCTACGAGATTAAATTTAAATTTTAAGAAAAATAAAGTAAGATTGGCAAAGTTTGGCAATATTCGCACCAACTTTTGACTTAATTTTTTTTTTTTTTTCATTTTAGGAGTCGAGTAAAACAATTTTTTTTTTTTGTTCTTATGGTTTTTTTAAAGAAAAACGAGGAAGAGTGTAGTAGAGTAGACTGTGTCAACTCTGAGATACCCGTATGACCGTAATATGAACATTATACTTAATTACTATTCACAAAATTTTAAACATCCAGCTTTATTATGTGTATAGTAATGCTCATATAAAATAAGGAGTTGTATGGCAGGTACTCGAACCCGCTGCAGTAGACCAACCAAATTTTGCAGAAATTTTGGCCATAAAACTCAACTATTTTTGGATAAATTTCAGACACCCAGCTTCATTAGGTGTAGAGTAATGCTCACATAAAAGAAGGAGTTCTATGGCATCTACTCCAACCCACTACAGTAGACCAACCAAATTTCGCAGACACTTTGGATATAAAGCTAAACTCTTTTTGGAAAACTTTTAGACACCCAGCTTCATAAGGTGTAGAGTAATGCTCATATAAAAGAAGGAATTGTATGGCAGCTACTCGAACCCACAGTAGTAGACCGCCCAAATTATACAGGAACTTTGACCATAAAACTAAACTACTTTTGGCAAAATTTCAGACCCTGTTTCAATAGGTATAGAGTAATGCTCATATAAAAAAAGAAGTTGTATGGCAGGTACCCGTGAACCAATAGCGATGATAATACATAAAAACGAATTTATAAAAATTTCAAAATCCTAGTTTCTTTATTTTTATATTTATCGTGCGAACGGACGGACAGATGGACATACATAGCTAATTTTTCGATTCTGATCCGATCCATACCCTGGTCTATATCTACCCCCATTCTTCTCTGTGTCACAAACGTAAAGGCAAATTTAGTATACGGGTGTAATTATGGGTGGGGTAGAACACATGTTTTTTATTATTATTTGGTAATTTTTTTTTAAATATAATTTCATGGTACATTTCATTTTAAACATCTTAGTGTGTTTGCATTGGTATATAAAAGTCGGCAAAAACTACTATAATCTTCCTCTTTTTGTTATATATTTTAATAATTTTGTATTTGTTAGTTATGAACAAAACCACAGTTCGACTTGGTATGTCTTATATAATTTATATGATATATAGTCTTTGTTCCAGCTATTTAGTTCTTGTATCTCATAAGTTATATTAAAATTACTGGAAGTTTTCGTTAATAATATAAATATATAAAGATGAGGTGGAATAAATATTCTGTTGTAATACAATTCTAACTTTTTCACTTTTTTGACTATGATTTGCTTCTTCCGAAACTAAATAAACAGGTTTCCAACTGCAAAATGTTTCTGTAATGAAAATAAAAAAAAATGAGGAGCATTATTAAATTAATTTTTTGTAAAATTTTTATTTAACTACTAAAAAATTGGACGTAATTTCCCTCCAAAAATTTTTTTTTGCTAATCGTTGTACTGACATGTGTTACCATACACCAAGCCTGCTAACAGACTCAACTCCATTTTCAAGGTGCTTCAAGCATACCAAATTTGGAGTCAACCGGTCAAACCGTTTCTAATTTAGAGTAAAGTAACGAAAAAACCTATATAAGCTGTTGGGCCTACATGGGTTAATGAAACTCAACCAAATATTTTTTGTGGCTTTCTTTTTAGCCAAAGGAGTATTTCGTAAAATCGGACAAAATTTGGACCCAAAATTTTTTTTTATCAACCTTCGGGCCGACATGGGTTACCAAATTCAAAACTGTTAATTGTGTCAAATGAATTCTCAAGAAGCATCACGTATACAATATTTAAAGACAATCGGTTAAACCGTTGCTAATTTAGAGTAAAGTAAATAAAAAATCTAGTAAAAGCTGTTGGGCCGCAATGGGTTAACGGAACTCAACAAAAATTTTTTTAAGGCTTTCTTTTTAGCCAAAGTTTAAACATGGGTTAACAAATTACAAAAAAGTTAATAGTGTCAACTCAATTCTTAAACAACATCACGTATACAAAATTTCAAGTTAATTTGTCGAACCGTTTTCATTTTAGAATAACCTACTTCAATATTCTTTGCGTCATTCTGTAGGTAGCCAATAATAAATATATGAAATAAAATTTAAATACAAATAATATATCCAAATATATAATTTATCAAGGCGCAAATATTTTGTACGGTTGGGCTATATGCCAAGCCTCACCATATAAAGATTTTGAGTGGGTTAATTTCTCAATAAACGTTTTAGAAATAGTTATTAATTCGATTGTTAGTTATATATTAGAAATAGATTTAGATTATCCAGAAAATCCTCACGACCTCCACAATGATTAACCTTTTTGCACTGAAAATAGTATTCCTCCAATAGGAAAAGCAAAAAAAATTTTTAACCAATTTTAATAAAAAAGGCAATATGAAATCAAGCAAAGTCTTGAAAACGGGCTTTGAAATTTAAACAGGGCGATTGATTAATGAAGTATATTGATTTAAATAGTGAATATAGAAAATTGCTAAAAATACCTTTGAAAACAATTATTTTAAATAAATGAATAAAACCGTATTCGGTAAAACAATAATAGATGATAAAAAAAAAAAATAATATTACTGAATTTATAGGTTTTAGGCCAAAAATGTATTTTCTTCGGACTTTAGTAAATAAAAGTATTAAAAAAGCAAAAAGGGTTAAAAAATATGTTGTTAATAACTTAAATGAAGAAGATTACTTTATATTAAAATTATGAAAATTTATTTGAAGATATATGATAACAACTGGAGCTGAGTAAACCATGATCTAAGAATAATATATATTTCATGCCCGTTTATAGAATAAATATGAATTTTATGCGTGTTTTTGGAATAAATATGTATATCTAGTGTGTTTCTTATATAATTAATTATTGTTTTCTCTTTTGTTCTTATTTTTTTTTTCTTTTGTTTTGAAGTTTTCATTACTTTTAAAAAACATTAAAGAAAGAAAAAAAAAATTCCAGATATACTCTGAGGTCTTTTGGGATAAAGAAAAAAAAAAAAAAAATTCGCTAATAAACCAATCGATATATTTGTTTGTTAATAAGAATATTAATATTTTTCAATACTGATTTATTTCTTATTTTTTAATATTTTTGTTTACATATTTTAAAGAAATGTTGCTAAGCAATGTATATTGTTTCACAATATGTCTTTGGAAAATTAAATAGCCTTTATAATATTATACTCTATAGATATTGGACAGATCGCTGGAAGAAAAATACGCTTTACAGCAAGAGAGAAAACCCAAAAATTTGGCAACGTTATTAGCTACATCAAAAATATATTCATTCCATAAAATTTGTTGGTTAAGTTGCATACCTAAGATATTTAAACAACTTTTGTCTACAACAACAATTTCCTTATAAGATATTAACTAAATGCAAATGCTCTAATAACATAGTTTTTTGTGTTAACATAAAGTAAATGCTGAATAGGCATAATTATAATTGTAAGTTATTAAATAATTAGTATTAAGAAATTTTGTAAGTTAGTCTTGAATTAGAAGTCAAAGAGAACATTGTATTAATTTGGAAAGTTAAATAAAAGGTTTTTTTCAAAACATAAATAAACAGTTTTTTTGATTTAATTTTTTTTTTATAATTTTTTAAAAGAAATTATATAAGTGGCGCAGTCGGTAGGATTGCTAAAAATAAATTTAAAGCAATCCAGTGATCGAATCGAAAAAACAAAATAAATTAAAAATAAACTCTAATAAAATAAATTAAAATTTTATTAAAATAAAATAAAAACTTATTAAAACAAAAAAATAATTAAGAGTAAACTAATTCGAGAAAGTGGATAACGAAGTACAATTATTTAATTTATTAAAAGTAAAAAGTGCGTAGAAACAAACTTCTCAATTATAAAAAATTGTTTGTGAGAAGATTAAATAAAAACGAACAATTTGACTCAAACCAAAAAATTAATACAAAAGTAATAAAAATGGAAGAAATGCAACAACAAATCCAAGAAAGAGATATAAGATTAAATCAAATGGCAGCAGCTCTTCAAATGTACCAACAACAAGACCCAACTAACCAACAACGGGAAAGAGTACTTAGAGAAGTACGATTTATGTCCTGTTTCCCCGGTAAAGGTGATGTATCTATTAAGTCATATTAACTATTAACTCTATTAACTTATTTATAAGCAACGTGCAATATTATTTAGCTGAAACAAATAACATCAATTTAAAGAAACTAATGACAAGAACTATATTTCACGAGAAGATACAAGGAGAAGCGAAGAACGCAATAATCAACCTTCCTCAACCAGATAACAGGGAATTGATTAAAAGTACATTAAAGCTTAGTTACAAACCAGACATCGAACCAACAAAAATTTATAGAAGAATTGGTGACCTCAGAGTAAACACGGTAAGTGAATTATTAATTGAAGTACAAAAATTAAATTTAAAGCTGATGAATTAAAAATTTACTACAAAAATGATAATTATATAAATTTAGATAACGTAGATTCTATATTAATCAATATAATTAAAGAAATAAGTCAAGGAACATTACTGGACAAAATTTATGAAGAGAATAATTTAGACAAAAATTTTCCTTATAAAGAATGTTAGAAGATTTGAAGAAATAATGTAAATTTTTGTAGAAATAATAATAAAAAAATGTCAAATGATTATAAAAATTAATGTACTCAAAATCGTACAAATAAATATAATAAAAATTTTCCAAATTCAAGAAACTTTAATAAAACAGATCCTGTTAGAAAAAAATTTAATAATCGAGAAGAAATAAATAGAAATAATAATGACCAACATTTCAGGAATAATTATTCAAACAATCATTATTCCAGAAGGGATTCTAATGAGAATCAATATAATACAAATTATAATAACAATTACTATCAAAATAGAAATAGGTCAGGTAACTTTAGGGCAAATTCGGGCCAATATAGCCATATAAAACAGAATACTTTTAGAGAAAATGACCAACATAGGGACGACCAGATGGAATTTGAAAACATAGAAATAACTGATGAATCCAACAATATCAATTAATAAAATCAACAATTAATAAAATAAAATATTTAGCTTTAATAGACACTGGCTCAACGTTTAGTATAATCGATAAAAAAATAAAAATATTTAAACAAGTCGAAATACCATCTTTGGAATTCTCCAATATAAATGGTAAGAAATCAATAAAGTTAGAAGCTCATACACCAGCATTTGATGAGTTAAAAGCTGATAAAAAAGCTTTAATCAAATGGAAAGTAAAAGTACACTTTATAAGTAGAAGTACTTTAATAAGTAAAAAGTACTACACTTTATAATAGGTGTAGACTTACTTAAAAGCTTAAATTGTACAATTAATTTAGAACAAGGTACTGTAATACTTAATCGACAAATACTGAAATTAGAAAATATACCGTACATATTTAACCAAATACATTCTTTAGTACACGTCGAACCTAATCTTGAAAATTTAAAATTAAACCATTTAAATGGAGAAGAACGGGGAAATAAATAAACTTATAAAAAGTTTTAGGAAATTATTTTTTAAAGAAGGAGATAAATTAAGCAGTACAACAGCGATTGAAGAAAATTATAACCACCACCGACCAAGCAATAAACGCGAAGTTATATAGATTTCCACCACAACATGAGAAGGAAGTAAGAAAACTAGTTAGAAAAATGGAGGAACAAGGAATCATCAGGAAAAGCTATTCCAGATATGCTAGTCCACTAATAGTCATACCAAAAGAAATTGACAATTCTGGTAAGAAGAAATTCAGAATTGTAGTGGATTGCAGGAAGTTAAACGAGATAACAGTAGATGACAAATTTCCACCTCCAAATATAGATGCCATTTTGGACAAATTAGGAAAGGCGCAATATTTCAGTACAATTGATCTCGCAAAAGGATACCAGCAGATTATAATAAACGAGGAAGACAAAAAGAAAACGGCTTTTGTTACACCTCACGGCCTCTACGAATTTAATAGGATGCCATTCGGACTAAAAAATGCACCGGCAACTTTTCAAAGATTGATGAACGAAATCTTAAGAGAACATATATAAACCGAACTTGTGTTGTTTACTTGGACGACATCCTAATATTCAGTACAACTTTAAAGGAACATGTCAGAGCAATAACGGAAATATTTACAGTTTTAGGAAATATTTACACAACCTAAAAATACAGACAGACAAATGTAATTTCATGAAGAAGGAGACAAAGTTTTTGGGGCATATATTAACAGAAGAAGGACTGAAACCTAATCCTAATAAAATAAAGGTTATTGCAAGCTTAACAATTCCAAATACTCAAAGGCAAATTAAAAGCTTTTTAGGCCTAACAGGTTACTATCGTTAATTTGTTAAGGACTACGCTAAAGCAGCCCAACCGATTACGAAATATTTACGAAAAAATATGAAGATCAACACAAAGGATCCAAATTACGTAGATGCATTCGAAAAACTAAAAACTCTAATAACCAGCCATCCTATACTTAAATATCCTAATTTTGAAAAATCCTTTTTTTTAATAACTGATGCGTATAACTACGCGATTGGAGCTTTCTTATCTCATACTGGATGTCCCGTATTTTTCGCGTCAAGGACTTTAAATCAACACGAACAAAATTATTCGGCAACCGATAAAGAATTTCTTGCCATAATTTGGGCGGTGAATTACTTCAGACCGTATCTGTATGGAAAAAAATTTAAAACCCTTACGGACCACTTACCCATCAAATACTTACAAGCAAAATATAACGGTAAAGACATCTCACCTAGACATCAGAGATGGCTACTAAAACTAGGGAATATCATTTTGATATAGAATATCTCAAGGGAAATGAGAACAAAGTAGCAGATTTTCTAAGTCGTATTGAGCATAAGGAGGAAACCGATGAAAAAGGGAAAATAAAAATGAAATAGATAAAAATACTAATATAAATGAAGAAGATTCATCAAATTTTGGTTTACTTAATATCGAAAATGAAAGTAACAGTGAACCTTTGGCAACAGTATATTCAGCGGAGGTGGAATTATTAGAGCATATTCCAATAAAAGAAGCGATTATCAACAAATATAGAACGCAAATTATCTTAACCATTAATAAAACTGTAGAAATAGAAACAATATTAGGAAGAAAAATAATATATGCAGAGCATGATTTTGAAAGATTAGCAGAAATTTTTAGAAAATATATAGGAAATGGTAAAATTGATATATTCTCAGAATTATCTGATAGTAAATATAATGAAGTACAGGAAAACCTAATTGAGTTATATTCCAATAGTAGAAAAATAAAATTTATAAAGTGCTCTTATAGGGCACAAGAATTAAAAACAGAAACTGAAGCTGTAAGGCAAATTTCTATTTTAGAAAAATTAGAACAACATTTCACCCAAATAGGGAAACCACAAAAAATCATATCAGACAATGAATTCAAAGCAACTCAAATTAGAGAACTATTAAACAATGAAGGAATTTCTTTACATTTAACTAAACCCAATAGTCATACAGAAAATGGAGATATTGAAAGATTTCATAACTCCATCCTAGAAAAATTTCGAATTCTTAAATTAAATAAAAATAATTTCTCTTATACAACGAGCAATTAGAAACTATAATAATAGGTATCACTCAATAATTAAATGTACTCCAAATGAAGTACAAAATCGAGAGGTAGATTTTAAAAAAATTAAAGTAAACATAGAACAAGCAAAAATACTAAAAATTAATAAATTGAATAAAAATCTCGAAAATTATGAAGAATACAGATCCACAGGAAAAAATAAAGGTTATTGAAGACATAAAGAACAGCCAAAATTTAAGAAAACTAAACTTAATAATATACATAAAAGCAACATTAAACGACCTCTTAAATTTTCAGATATAGAAAATATTAATGATGGTCCTACTGCTGACAACAACTAGTTTAGCTTCATTAGAAGTTAATAACATAGATACCGATTCAGGATTGGCAGAAATCAATCTGAACAAAACTGAACGAGTAATACAAACAAGTATTATAATCCACATAATTAATCCGGACGAAATTATCAATGTACTAAATACAATTACAGACAACTTGGAAAATCTTGGTTTAGAACATAAAACCATTTTACAAACTGAAATAAATCACCAAATAAATAAAATTAAAACTATTACACCCAAAACTAAACGAATTCAAAGAGGACTTGTAAATGGAATAGGAATGACATCAAAATGGTTGTTTGGAACTTTAGACCAACAAGACAGATTAGATATAGAACAACATATAAATTTTAGAATATAATCAAAATAATCTTGTAAATAATGGAAAGCAAATTAAAATAAACGATCAGTTTAATAAAACTTTTTGTAATTTAAAAACGGTAATTGAAAATGACAGAACGATCATTGAAAATCAAATAAATAAAATGAGTGAACCACAACAAAACTTGAAACTTCAACAAAATTTATATTTATTATTCAAAAATAATTCAGGAGAATTCAAAATCAAACGAGGGGGAAGTTACGTATACTCCACCTAATATTAGCTGTAAAAATAATGCAGACATAAATTCAGCATTTCCCGTTTACAAAACTGTGGGAACCGTTAGTTTCCCAACAAAATAATTATATAAGATATTAACTAAATGCAAATGCTCTAATAATATAGTTTTTTGTGTTAACATAAAGTAAATGCTGAATAGGCATAATTATAATTGTAAGTTATTAAATAATTAGTATTAAGAAATTTTGTAAGTTAGTCTTCAATTAGAAGTCAAAGAGAGCATTGTATTAATTTGAAAAGTTAAATAAAAGGTTTTTCTCAAAACATAAATAAACAGTTTTTATTGATTTGATATTTTTTTGTAATTTTTTAAAAGAAATTATATAAGTCGTACGAGTCCTGAAGTACCTTTCAAAAATTTTAACCGTTGAGGGACCAACTGAAGGGAATACTCGTGGTGGTTGTGCAGTGGAGGGATTGTGGAATTTGCTGCAAAGTATTTTGCGAACAAATTAACTTTATTAACTGAATCTAATATGATACCGATGGTCCTTTTAAAAATGTCATTAAACCATGGCTTGGATTTCGTTTTAATTGGTTCATATGAACTAGGAATGAATAGTTTAATTCCTAGCATAATTGTTTTACAAATGATATTTGCAGCAAAGTCAACGTTTCTGTGGCAAAAGCACATTGTCCAATCGAAACGCCCTGAAAAACTATTCAGGGCTACCCAGTCATCCCGGTTGTAGTGCCATAACATTCTCTTAGGGATGGTGTTTCGGCTAGACGATGAACTTAAATGGAAGCTATATTTAATAAGGCAATGATCGGAATCCCCAATTGGCGAATTTTCTGGATTTGTAGTCAAAAAAAAGTCCAAGAGATGAACGTTTTAACTTTCACATTTAGGAATTCTAGTTGGACTTTTTACAAGTTGAGAAAGTTGGAACAAATTTGAAAATAATCCAATTTTCTTGACTTCCGGGAATTGTGACTAGAAAAACTGAGTCAGTTTTTGTTGTTGACATTGAAATCACCTGTAATAATTATCTCACATTGTGGGCTATTTTCCAAAATTTTATTGATAGTGTCAGATAACTGTTCAATCACAACAGCAGTTTCCAGCTGATTGACTTTGCGAGTTCTGTCGATAAAACAGAAAAAGATTGTGTTGCTTCCAACACGGAGTTTTACCCAAACATAGTGAAATATTGGATTGGAGCTTTTTAGGTGGTTGAAGGTGCTGAAGGCTACCTTAGAACGAATATATAATGCGACACCTCGGTGGAACTAAGGTATAGCCGTTGATAATATAATTAGTGACATCATCTTTAATCTTAGTTTCGCTTAGGGCTAATAAAGCCGGTTTTTCGATTGGAGGTGAGCTTCAACTGATTGGAAATTGCACAAAAAATACAAAACACATCAAACATTTTACACAAAAAATAATTAGAAATATTAGTAGATGAAAGTACTAATTAAATGGCGAACATGCCAAACGAATTTTGAGGTACAGCAGTTTTTAGTACCTTATTTTACACAAGGATAGTTTAACATATTCACAATGCATTCAGCACGAACTAACTATATTCTTCCGTAGAGAGGACCCAAAATATCAGATGACGTCATCACATAACGGTACTTTATATCTCCAAGTTTTCGAATATATATGTCATTAGTACCGATGGCGCCATCTAGTGGCCAAAAAAGCGTTACAAAATTTTCTTAATTGTAGTATTTTACGTAAAAAATTATATTTTTGATCAAATACAATATATTGGCACTAAATTATTACAGTTATGCTCAATATTTGCTTTAAAACAAGCTTTGTTTCATCTAGATCGGTGCTACTGCTTTTCAGATATTGGAATTTCAAGTGAAAATTTAAAATAAAAACCAAAGCCAAAGTCAAACTTTCAAAAAAAACCGCTATAAGTATGAAATTTTCCAAAACACTTTCCTTTTATTACTATACCGTTAGCAAGGTCTCTTTACACTCTTTCTAACGGTATATAATTAGTATGGTATATGTTGACGAATAGCCCCACCAGAGAACATAAATACAAAACTGAAACAACAAATTTATTAAAAAATACATTTTCATACCTTATTTTTCCGTACATTTATTATGACTTTTTGTATTTTTGTTGAAATATGGTGAAAAATGGAAGAAGGATGCACTTTAGAGTTGTATATATTATAGATTAGTTATAAATATTTATTGATTATGTTGGGTTTTGGTAACTTGTTTGGAGGAATTTTGGAGATATGTATGTAAAAATATAATTAGGAAGGACCTTAAAGTTGGCTACAAAATCGGAATTATGCGCTTTTTCCAGAATATTTATATACATTTTTTATATATATACACAATAGTCTGAATTAGGAAATATTTTAGAGTTTGACTCAAAATGAGGATTGCCGCTTTTTCCAGCATATTTATATGTGTATAATATATATAAATATATAATTACTTCTCAGTTAAGAGGGATTTTATGGTTTGCTTAAAATTTGCGATAGCAAATAAGGATTATATTTTAATTTCATTATTTTAATTAAAGATAATTAGATAACCTTTATAATAAATGGAAACATCGTGTCAAAGCATGGTCTTGTATTCCAAACTTAGCGGAATGTCGTAATACGTAGTCTTTGAAAAAAATATACTAAAATATAATTATAGATTATGTACATAAATATGTAGGCATTATTCAGTATATAATTATAACATATACCTAATTACATTTATTTGTATATGTATAAATAATAATATGTAAGTTTATAGATGTATCAAATAATTAAAAAAAATTAAACAAATAAATAAATATGAAATATATTAATCCAACTCTAATAGTTGAACCCAAAACCATGTAATTCATATATTTATAAATATTCTGGAAAAAGCGGAAATCTTGATTAAGAATCCAACTCTCTTCTAATATTGTATATACATACACACATATAAATATTCTGGAAAAAGCGGAAATGCTGATTTAGAATCCAACTCTAAAATCTCTTATAACATTAGATATACATACACAAATATATAATAGATATTCAGGAAAAAGCTGCAATCCTGATTTAGAATCCAACTCTAAAATCCCTTCTAATTCAGATTCTTGTGTATATATATGTTTATAAATATTCTGAAAAAAGCGCATGATTCTGATTTTGTAGCAAACTCTAAGATCCTTTCTAATTATATTTTAACATACATATCTCCCAAATATCTACATAATCCTTCCAAGCTAATTACCAAAACCCAACTCAATATTGTACCCAAGTCTTACATTTTTAAATACATATTTCAACTTTAAAACAAAAAGCATAATAAGATAAATTTATTAGAAATAAGGTATTCAAATTTATTTTTTGATAAAATGGTTGTTTCAGTTTTGTATTTATGTTCTCTGGTGGGGCTATTTGAACATATGCCATACTTATTAAATACCGTTGGAAAGAGTCAAAGAGACCTTTTTAACGTTTTTGTTTTTTGGCCCGCTTATGATAATTTTGGAAATTTTATTTTCTAAAATAAAGAACATCCAACGAAACATTAATATTTTATTTGTTTATAATTAAACACATCCAACAAAACACTTTTAATTGAATGCGTTTGTAACACCTCATTCTAGACCTCATTCTTTCTATGTAGAAATATTTCTACATATTTTTCTAAAATTTTCAAAACCATCAGTTAATATTAAAGCATCTGTTTTTAAATACAATTTTAAATAATCTAATAAATTTTGATAATAAAAATAATTTCATACGGTAATAGCGCGATTATAATCTTCTATCGAACAGTGAGTGTTCGTAATTATTATTAATATATTTGTCTAGAATGAGGTGTAACAAACGCATTCAGTTAAATTTGTTTTGTTGGATGTGTTTAATTATAAACAAATAAAATATTAATGTTTTGTTGGATGTTTATTTTAGAAAATAAAATATTCAAAATTATCATAAGCAGGCCAAAAAATAATTTATTTACTTTTAATAAAAAAAAAAAAAAAAAACGTTAGAAAGGTCTCTTTACACTCCTTCCATCGGTATATAATAAGTATGGTATAAACACAAGAACACGATTAATGAAGTATATTGATTTAAATAGTAAATATAGAAAATTGCTAAAAATACTTTTGAAAACAACTATTTTGAATTAATGAATAAATCCGTGTTCGGTAAAACAATGAAAAGCAATGACTGAGCTGGCCATCAGATTTTTCTTTAAACTGGTTGCGGCAGAAGTGGCATTTGATTTTTTTAAAAAGACGTATGATGCCACCAGAGTACTGTGGATTGACGCACTGAGTCGGCGACGAAACTGTGGATTGGATTGAGGGTGGAAGACCAGCATTATTTCATGAGTGTCGGACATATGACAAGAACACGAATATGATGATTTGAAAGGAAATACTCAATCCATGTACAAAAGGGGCTACTCAAACCGATTGCCTGACATTTACTTAAAAGAGCTCTAAGCCATACTCGATCAAAAGCTTTTGAAATGTCTGGAGCCACAACCTCAGATTCACCAGAGAAGTTAATGTTGGTGTTAAGCTTCTCATAAAGGCAAGTTAAAAGATCGTCTGTCGATCGTTGGCTTCTAAAACCATATTGCCGATAGTTAAAGAAATGCGAGCTATTTAGAAATCCGAAAAGTCTTTTGTTTATCATGATTCACATTATTTTGGAATAAATCGAAGTGATGACAATTGGTCGTTAGATTGAGGCTCGCTTTTGTCATCTTTTTTAGGAATTGGGAAAACTTGGGCAGTCTTAGATTGGGTGGGACCTGTAGACTTCTTAACATTCAGATTCTTCAGAACTTTCTCTAACGTACGAGTCCTGAAGTCCCTTTCAAGAATTTTAACCCTTAAGGGACCAACTGAAGTAAATACGCGAGGTGATTGTGCAGTAGAGTAAGTGTGGAATTTGCTGCAAAGAATTTTGCGAACAAATTAGTTTTATCAACTCAATGTGAGTTGTAATGGCATTTGCAGCAAAGTCATAGTTGCACTTTGTCCAATCGAAACGCTCTAAAAAATTATTCAGGTATACCCAGTCAGCCTGGTTGTAGTGCTATAACAGTCTCTTAGGGTTGGTTTTTCGGGTAGACGATGAACTTAAATGGAAGCTAGTTTTAATAAGGCAATGATCGGAACCCCCTATTGGCGGGTTTTCTGGATTTGTGGTCAAAAATAAGTCCAAGAGATGAACGTTTTGATTGTCGCATTTGCAAAAGTTTCTTTTGTGGATATTGAAATCACTTGTAATAATTATCTCACATTGACATTGATAGTGTCAGATAACTGTTCAATAACAACAGCAGTTTCCAGCTAATTGACTTGGCGAGATCTGTCGATAAAACAGAAAAAGATTGGGTGCTTCCAACACGGAGTTTTACCCAAACTTGTGAAATATTGGATTGGAGCTTTTGACGTGGTGAAGGGTCCTGAAGGCTTTAGAACGAATATATAAAACGACACCTCGGTGGAACTAAGGTATAGCTGTCGATAATATAATTAGTGTCATCACCTTTAATCTTAGTTTCGCTTAAGGCTAATATAGCTGGTTTTTCGATTGGAGGTGAGCTTCAACTGATTGGAAATTACATGCTAAACCTCTGATAATAAATTAAATTGAAACTGGTTTTGAACAAAACAGAAAAAAAAAAAATCAGTACATCAAACATTTTACACAAAAAATAATTCTAAATATTAAAGGATGAAAGTACTAAATAAATTGCGAACATACCAAATGAATTTCGAGGTATAGCAGTTTTTAGTACCTTATTTTACACAAGGATAGTTTAACACACTCATCATGCATTCATCACGGACTTAGGATATTCTTCCGTAGAGGTTAAGATATTCTTCCGTAGAGGGGACCCAAAATATCTAGATGACATCTTTACATAACGGTACTTTATATCTCCAAATTTTTGAATATATATGTCATTAGTACCGATGGCGTCATCTAGTGGCCAAAAAAGCTTTACAAAATTTTCTTAATTTTTTGTAGTATTTTACATAAAAAATAATATTTTTGATCAAAGGCAATATATTGGCACTAAATTATTACAGTTATGTAGGGCTCAATATTTGCTTTAATACATAGCTGTATTAAAAACGGTGCTACCGTTTTTGAGATATTGGAATTTCAAGTGAAAATTTAAAATAAAAAAAAAACAAAATTCATACTTTCAAAAAAATCGCTATAAGTATGAAATTTTCCAAAAAATCCTGCATTGATTACTATACCATTAACAAGGTCTCTTTACACTCTTTCCAATGGTATATAATAAGTATGGTATATGTTGACGAATAGCCCCACCAGAGAACAGAAATACAAAACTGAAACAACAATTTTATTAAAAAATACATTTTCATACCTTATTTTTCCTTTTTGTTTTTTTGTTGAAATATGTGTAAAAAATGGAAGAAGGATGCACTTAAGAGTTGTATACAATATTAAGTTGGGTTTTGGTAATTTGTTTGGAGGAATTTCGGAGATATTTTGGAGATATGTATGTAAAAATATAATTAGGAAGGACCTTAAAGTTGAATATTTATATACATTTTATATATATGCAATATCAAACACAATAGTTTGAACTAGGAAAGATTTTAGAGTTTGTTTCAAAATGAGGATTGCCGCTTTTTCCAGCATATTTATATGTATATAATATACATAAATATATAATTAATTCTCAGTTAAGAGGGATTTTATGGTTAGTTTAAAATTTGCGATAGCAAATAAGGATTATATTTTAATGTCATTATTTTAATTAAAGATAATTAGATAACCTTTATAATAAATGGAAACATCGTATCAAAGCATGGTCTTGTATTCCAAACTTAGGGGAATGTCGTAATACGTAGTGCTTGAAAAAATATACTAAAATATAATTATAGATTATGTACATAAATATGTAGGCATTATTCAGTATATAATTATAATATTATATACTGAATAATGCATCACATAATGCATTATTTATAAATATCCCAAATTACATTTATTGGGATATGTATAAATAATAATTTGTAAGTTTATAAATGTATCAAATAATTAAAAATAATTAAACAAATAATTAAATAAGGATTAAATTAATCTAACTCTAAAATCCATCTAATTCAGTATCTGGCATATTCATATACTTATAAATATTCTGGAAAAAGCGGAAATCCTGATTAAGAATACAACTCTTAAATCTCTTCTAATATATATAAATACGCATATATAAATATTCTGGCAAAAGAGTCTGCATATTGTCTTAGGTCAAAAATATGATTATACCCGTATGACTATATAGTCAAAGAATATAATAAATTTGATACAGATACTTTGGGACGCAGAGACAGAGGGAGGGTGAATATATCAAGTGTATGGATCAATTTAGCTATATATGTCCATCCGTCCGGACGATAACTCAAAAACTAAAGGAGGTAGGATCTTGAAATTTTCGCAAATTCGTTTTTTTGCAATAGCCGTCATCCCTGTTTAAATCCAGCCATTTTGGTCCATGGGTTCGGGTGGCTGCCATACAACCTCTTTTTTTATATGAGTATTTCTCTGTACCTATTACAGCTGCGTGTCTGAAATTTTGCCAAAAGTAGTTTAGTTTTGTGGCCAAAGTTTCTGCAAAATTTGGTTGGTCTACTACAGTTGATTAGACAATGCACACATACATGGACATTTTTGACAATACAATCACATTTTTTCCACTGTCTTCTGTACTGGCAAGACAATTTTCAAGCCAGTAATTCGTCGAGTAATTTGACATTTCATTCAAATCAAAATGGTTGAAATTTAAAAAAATATATAGTATCGGGTTTTATCTGTCATTAAGTTTTGTGTTTTTGTTTTGGTTTTATTTTTGTTTGTGTTTTTTTGTTATAAATGGATTTGAAAATTTTTTTAAAATGGAATCAAAGTTAAACTAGCTTTTAAAACTAAAATGCTCGCAAATAATTTTATTTAATTTTTATTGAACATTTTTAGAATTTCATAAAAAATTTTGTTTATACAAATTATAATAACAAACTCATGACAAATGTAATTTGACATTCCTTAATAGTAATTTCACATTTCATTGTCTTTACAGCCTACGTCACACAGACAGTATTTTGGCATTTCGTATTATACACTATCAAGGCAGTATTACTCTCTAGTGTAACTGCTAGGTAAAATGTTTTGAATTTTATATAAATTACAATATACAAATATTGTATAAAATAGTTATTTAGAATATCAAAAATTATAAAATAAATTTAGATAATAATTTAAAAATAAAATTATAGAATAAAATAAATTAGAAAAAGAAAATTTATTAATTTGAAATTGTGTACAAATAAATAAACAAATATGTGTTTATACCCGTATGCCTCAAGGTCATTATACCCGTATGACTGTAGGCCAAAGGGTATAATAAATTTTCCACTACGTTTGTGACGCAGAGAAGTAGGGAGAGTAGGTATAGACTCAAATGTATGGATCGGATCAGAATCGAAAAATAAATCGATTAAGCTATGTATGTCCGTCCGCCCGCACGATAACATTTTAGCACATTTTCAAAAAATTTTGTAAAAATGTGCCTATATAGCTTCACTCTGTCCGTCCGTCCGTCCGTATGTTTACAAAAACTTTTACACCGTTTGAAATAGAGTAAAGAAATTTTAACCATGGGTAGTTTTTGCAAAAAAAATAATTTCGTAGAACAATTTTTTTTTGTAGCCCCACCTGTTACGGGGCTACAGCCCCCCAAAGTTGGAAAAAGCCCTATATTTAAACTGTTATAACAAGAGTTCTGTTGGATATATTTTCAACCTGAAAACGGCAAACGATAGCTGGTTTCATAAACTTTATATATTAATTATTAAAAGCCAAATGTTTTGGGTTGCCATACGGTACTAAAATTTAACATTACACAAAGCTCAATTTTTGCAAAATTTTTGGTCACACATATCTTCTGAACGGCTCAAGCTAGGGCATTTTGGGAGAAGTTAGATACAAAGAAATTACTAGGAGTCGGTTAACAAAATTTTTTTGTCCAGCCCCATGTTTAGGAGCTATAAGGGCTCCAAAATTGAAATTTTGTATTTTTAAACACCTGTAACTTGAATACCTGTCCAAAATTTTTTTTAGTGATATACAAAATTCAAAGCTCTATAATTATATTTTAACATGTGTCAAAGGTTTTTCTTAATTTTGAAGGGTGACGAAGTTACAGCCCCTGCAAATTCCAAAAAAGCCCTATATTTAAATTGATATAACAAGAGTTCTGTTAGCTTTATTTTCAATCTGAAAACGGCAGAAGAGAGCTGCTTTTATAGGCTTTACAAAAATATGTCACTTAAATGTATAGGGTTGCCATACGGTACTAAAATTTACCATTATATAAAACTCAATTTTTGCAAAATTTTTGGTCCCACATATCTTCTAAACGGTTTAAGATAGGATCCTGAAATTTTGGGAGAAGTTAGATCCTCAAATACTAGTGGGAGTCGGTTAACAAAATTTTTTTGTCAAGCCCCCTGTTTAGTAGCTATAAGGGCTCGAAAATTTAAATTTTGCTATTTTTAAGCACCTGTAACTTGAATACCAGTCCAATTTTTTTTTTATTAATATACAAAATTTAAAGGCCCACCATTCTATTTTAACATATGTTAAAGGTTTTTCTTAAATTTAAAAGCGGTTCCTTAAATTGAAGAAAGTGTCTCTCAGTTTTACTCATTTTTGCTTAGATAGTATAATTCTAAGTAAAATTCCAAATTTGTTTTCACAATGTAATTCCTAGAACCTGAAAGATGGTGGGGGACGGAGAGGCGGGGGGGAGTTAGATGAAGTTAGATCCTTGAGAAACTTGGCAACCTTCCCCATTGAAGGACTATAACAACTTTAAAATAAAAACTTTACTGTTAGCAGTAAATTTTATAAGTAAGCTGTAACTATTTCCAATTAAATATTTCCAAAGTAAAACTCAGTATGTAATACAATATAAATTTGAAAATGTGCTTTTTTAAAAACCCTTGGTTTTTTTTCATCACTTGTTTAATTTTATCTTATAAAATTTAAATACATATATTTTAAAAATAAAAATATTAAATTAAGGAAATAAACACGACTTAAATCAATTGATTCAAATATGTGAAACAAGCTATATAAGATAATATTATGTATATAACAATTTTAATATAATTTATTTATGCTTTAAGTAGCCATTAAAACGAATTTAAGTATCATACACAATTTCTTACTTATATATTACCATACAAGTGTAATAATTCAATAAAATATCTGATATAATAAAATAAAAAAAATTATGAAATTGAGTTATTAAAAAAATATTTTATTTATCAAAATCTTCTGCTTTAATAAATCTCGTGTTTCATAATCACGCGTGTCAAAATCTCGTGTTTCAAAATCTAGTATTGTAAATTTTGCAGTTGAAATACTATATATATGCAGGAAATAGGTGCATGACACGTTACTGAAAAAAAAATCCAAAATAAAAAAATCCGTTCTATTTCAAAATTCCGAAAAAAAACGAGGAAGAGAGCAGTAGAGTAGACTGTGTCAACTCTGGGATACCCGTATGACCGTAACATATACATTATATCATCCGGTTAATTACTTTTGGCAACATTTCAAACATACAGATTTATTAAGTGCTGTGGAATACTCATATAAAAATAGGAGTTGTATGGCAGCTACTCGAATCCTCCGCAGTAGACCAACCAAATTTTGCTGTAACTTTGGCCATTACACTAAACTATGTTAAGCAAAATTTCAGACATCCAGCTTCATTAGGTGGAAAGTAATGCCCATATAAAATAAGAAGTTGTATGGCAGCTACTCGAACCCACTTCACTAGACCAACCAAATTTTGAACTAATCATAATTTATTAAAATATCCCCTTTAGTAAATTTATCTAAATTAATTTAAATTTTATAACAGAAGACAAAAATATCAATAAAAAGCATTACAAGTACCTAGGTACTTGATAAAATCTTTATCTAACTATCTAGTTTGTTAAACAAAATTGTTTTATATTTATTAGGTATCTTTAAGTCTATTTTTGCACATTCTACATTGTATTATGTATATTTGTATATGTTTCACATGTAGTGTAACAGGTACATTATGTACCCACCAAAAAAGTCGACACTATTAACATCTACTTAATGTAATTTGTTTTCAAAATTATTGCAAACTTATATTTCTTCAAAATTTCCAAAACCAATTCAAATTTTAGTTGTCAACATTTTTTAATTACGTTTTAGAATATATGTTTTCATTTTTAAAGAAACTTGGTATAGGTATCTATACAAATACGTTTTCAAATTTCATTTGATATTAATTCCTAGTTCTTTGTTTATCGTCTTTTATAATATTTCTGCATACATATACATACATACATATGCTCATAATAATATACCAATAACATGGTTGAAAATCTAATTCTAAATATTAATGTCATTAAAAAAAAATATTCACTTAAATATTCTTACATTTGCATAAACACCAAAAACAAAATCGGCACTCGCTTCTCTCGCTTATTCATATAAGATTTTTATCTTACAAAATACAAGTAAGCTTACATTTAGACACATTATACATTATACAATAGTTTATACATATACATATATTGCATATTAATACAAATCAATCAAATCATTTCGTTCCGTTACATTTTGTATGACGCAGATTATGCTTCGATTCTAATATACAGAAAAAGTAAACAAAAACAAAAGACTGATAAATTTATGTTTTTGCATTTTAAAAATTTGAAGATGAGTAACTTAGTTTTTTTATGTTTCGTATTTTATAAAATGTTGGGGTTGTGGGTTCAAATTCGCTTCATGGTGAAGTTTTGTTTTTAATTTCAATCTAAATTTTTGTTTTTATTTAAGTACGTACTTGTTTAAATTTTAAAATATGAACCAAAAATGAACGGACTTACATAAAATAAACCCATCAAAATATTTTATATGAAACTGATCGTCAATATAATTATTTGGTTTATGGTTTTATATTTTCAAAGTGAAGTATTTTAGTTTTAAAGTTACAAATTTTTAAAGAAACAATCCAAATAAATTAATTTTCTCTGTAATGTTTTTCATTATTTCTGTTGAATTTAAAAAAAAAAAAAAATTTTTGTCTTTTAAGGATGATCGAACTCAGATCTATTTACACCCTAAGCCACTTTGCTTACCACTGAACCATACAATTCTTATAAATTTATGGTTATATTTCTAATATAAATATATCACTAACTGACAGAATGAAAAAAAAAACGATAGACACAGGCAAGTTCAATTAAAAGTATATAATAAATTTTGAACAAGTCTGAAATTATTCTTAAAAAAACTAAAATCATTATTCAATTCAAGGTTATTTTTATCAGACAAAAACCAAGTAGGTACCGGTGACGTGCCATTGGGCAATATATCCCTCCTCTGGTGGGAAATATTGTAGGGGGAATATATCCCACAGTCGGTGAGACACATTACCCTAAACGAAATTAAGCATTTAATGGCTCACCTAAAATTGAAGGGCAATATATCCTACCAGCTATTGGTTATATCACCACAAAAATCTTAAGGATCTTATGACCCAGCAAACAATTAACTTTTCAATTAAGGCAAAATTATTAAGGGCATAAAGACTCACTGTAAGTAAGACAATACACCCTACAATACTAGTATATAGCATATTATAATAATTTATTTTTCATTTTCGGACGGCCTCCGCGTTAGCGCATAACTTGATAAAATATTGGGAATAAACATACGCTAAATATCTATATGAATAATCCGTTTGTTCATTTTTGGTACTTGGTTTTTTCCTTTTTGAAATGTTTTAAGAATTTTTTTAGATGGGTCATAAAATCCTAAATTATTTTGTCCCATTTTGGTGGGTTATAACAAAAATTAAAATTCAAAAAACAATACAAAAAGAAACTAGTTCAGATATGAACACATTATTTCACATCACGTAAAATATGAATTTAAATTAAAATAAAAGCAATAAGTAATGAATATTACTTAGAGAGATAAAAAAACAACAACAAAAAATTATTAAAAAATTATTACTAAACGAAGTTTAGAAGTTAAATAGATTTAAATTTCTTTCTTTATTTGATTTTTATGAACTTTTTTTTGATTTTTCTTTAATTGTTTTCTTTATTTGATTTTTATGAACTTTTTTTATCTCGTTTAGCAACTTGTTGAAAATATTTATTGATGAACCAAGAACTCCATGTAATCCAAAAAGTTTGATTGCCGTATTTTCAATATAAGTTTGATTAGTTGCTCTGGTATTATGTGTATGTATCTTATTATTGTGTGTTAATATTACATTAGATTTTATTATATTGTTTTTCATGTTGTATATTTGCATAGTCTGTTTCATATTTACATATAACTCCAATGATAATATTTCGAATTTCTTATGTATTGTCGTTGTGGATGTACGTTTTTCCAAACCATATAGATTTTTTAAAGCACTGTTTTGGATTTTTTGCAGAATACCAATTTTTTTTTTGAAATGTATTGCCCCATATAGCTATTCCATATGTTATTGTTGAATAAAATAGATTATAAAATATTGATGTTTTTACATTATCGGGTACCCTGTTTTTTAATTATGACTCCAGCAACACGTATATTTTTTCTTGCTATTAGATTAATATAAACTCGAAGGTATTTGAATAGATGTACTTCTTCTATCTCAGTATTATTAAAGCTAAAATACTTCACTTTGATAATGTAAAACCATAGACCATATAATTATAATATAGACGATCAGTTTCATATAACAATTTTAAGTTTTTTTTTGGGCCAGTTCATACATTTTGGAGCCAGACTAAACATTTTAGAATAGCTTAAAATAATAAACGTTAAAATAAATTTATCACATAATAGGTGAAAAATAGAGCATTATTAAAACAAAATAAAAATTAAAAAATTTTTTTATCCATCAATTCTTTTATTAACAAACGAATTTGAACCAACGACCCATAGATTTTATTAAATACGAAACATACAAAAAGTAAAATACGTACCTAATTCATCTTCAAATTATTAAGATGCAACAACAAAAATTTAATAGTCATTTGTTTTTGTTTTTTTTTTTTTTTAGGGAATGGAAAGCTCGAAAGCCACCCATTGAAACTATGCGAAGTTTCGCTGGGTAGTGTATGATTTTAACAAACCAAAACCACACCCTTTTTGAACCAAACTTTAGGAGGGAACCTGTAATACAAATGTACAGTTTGGTTACAGGGATGAGGATATGGAAGGATTTAGGATTATGGTGGAAGTTATTTGGCCTATCTGGATTATGGGGGATGGGGAAAATTGGATGGGATATTTAGAAGAAAGATGTTAATGTTCTTCTTAAATTTGGTTAAATAGTAGGTACATATATACATTATCAACTTTAGGGAACACATTTGGTGGAGAGCATGACAAACGAATTTCCATAAGCCGTGTTACGCCATCTGGCTAGCTCAACAGTGTAAGGATGAGCATCTGTAGCTCTCCTTGTTTCCCGTTGGAAAATCTTGAATGGAGGCATAAGTTGTTTGATTTCTTTTAACAGGTGTTAGTCCCTACAAGATATCTATAAAACAAGGTCAGTGACCCAACAGTGCGACGATGGCTGAGTGGAGTGAGCGTTGAGGCACCGTAATGAGAGCACCAGCCCAAATATGTGCATTATACTCCATTTTCGGCCTAATATAAGTTTTATAGATGTTAAGGAGATCAGAGGAGGAGAAGTAAGTTTTGCAGCGATACAAGAAACCCAAACATTTAGCAGCATCCTTAGCTACTCCAAAAATATGATTTGACCAAGTCACTTTTGGGTTTAGCTCAATCCCCAAAATTTTCAAGTCTTCCGAAGCAAAGCTTCTCCTTAAAAAGAAAGGTTCGGAATAGTTGTAGCTATTTTTCGCAACTCTGTTGATTTCACCCCATTTTTGGATTTTAATTAAATCTTTGTTTAATTCACTTAAAGTGAAATTTTTTTGCTGTTGAATTAATCTGGTGATTAATGTTACAGCGGCTATGAAATCCATAGGAAACAACAAGGGTACTGTCGTCTGCGAAGCTATGGATTGGATTGGAGGTTATTGATAGCAGGTCATTTATTAATATTAGGAAAAGACTGGGGGATAAAACAGATCCCTGAGGGACACCAGTATTTATTTTGAAATCTTTGGATGAATATCCATCGACAAGAACACGAATCGTGCGATTCGAAAGGAAATCTCCAATCCATTTAACGAAAACCCTACCTAGACCTAAAGCCCTGCATTTTGCCAATAAAGCATCATGTCAAACTCGATCGAAAGCTTTAGAAATATCCAAAGCAACAACATCAGACTCGCCAAAATGGTCAAGACTGATATTAAGCTTTTTGCACTTGTCGATCATGAAGCAAACCTTTACGATCAAGATATTTCAAAAGCTTAGAGTTAATAACTTTTTCCAGTACTTTAGAGAGGACCGATGTAATAGCAATAGGCCGGTAGTTAAAGGGATCGCTTTTATCGCCTTTTTTAGGAATTGGAAAAACATGTACAATCTTCCATTGTGTAGGATGAATACCCGAACTAAAGGAAAGATGGAAAAGGTTGCGCAGAGGTTTTGAAATGGAGGTATATGTGTTTTTAAGGACGGTAGTTTTAAAAAAAAAAGGATTTGCTACTCTTGGGCATGTGTATTAGTTTACGTTTCAACCTTTGGTTGAACAAGTATTTTTGCTTGTTGATAATTCTCTTGAATTTGTTCCGAACCACTATATAGTTGGCCCTGTAAGCCTCCAAACCACTGTCCCGGTACTTTTTGAACGCCTCCTCTTTTTTTAGAATGGCTTTTCTGCAAATACGATTAAACCAAGATTTGGGTTTCCGCTTAATAGATTTCAGGGAGTGAGGTATAAAAAATCTCATTCCAAGTAGAATAGTTTCACTAATCGCATTTGCAGCAAAGTCAACATTCCTACCACGGAAGCACAGTGACCAATCAAAGGTTTTGTAAAAATTGTTCAGACCTTCCCAGTTAGCAGGGTTATAACGCCATACCAATTTTTATCAAGGGACCTTTGGAAGGTTGACGACGGACATGTTTACTTTTTCTGTATGCGTATAAAAGCATAATCTGCGTAATACAAAATGTAACGGTTACGAAATGATTTTATTAATTTGTATTGATATGCAATATATGTATATGTATAAATTGTGGTACATGTGTCTAATTGTAAGTTTATTTGTATTTTGTAAGATAATAATCTTACATGAATATGCGTGTGCGTATTTTGTTTTTAGTGTATATGCAAATGTAAGCAAAAAATATTTTAGCGAATTTTTTTTATTAATGAAATTAATATTTCTAATTAGACCTTCAAGCATGTTGTTGTTACATAATTATGAACATATGTATGTATATGCATGTAGAAAAATTATTAAAGACCATAAAAAAAAACTAGGAATAACTACGGTGGCAGATATTTAGCATTTAAAAGTGTTTTAATATAAAAGTAAATTGTTAAAATTAGAAACAGTTCTTCTGTTCATTAACCTTATTCCAGCAATTTACTTTTATATTAAAATACTTTTAAATGCAAAAGATCTACCATCAATTTTTGGTTAATAAAAATGTTCAATATTTTAAGCTTCAAAGTTTACAAGCATAAAAAGTGCTGTTTCTGATACCAGCAATTTACTTTCATATTAAAACAGTAATAAATTTCCAAGAAGTACCATCAAGTTTTTATTTTCTACATTTTAGGGGGCTGAGAATACTTAAATAAAAGTATATATTGAAAAAAATATTTTTTTTATTTTTTTTTATTTATTATAAATTTTAAATCGTTATTAAAGTTGTAATGTTTATTTTTCACTTTATTACTGTTTTTATTATCATATTTTTTTTTTTCAAGTTTATGGTTAATTTATGGATTATCATCCAGTTGCTAATTTTTCTTTAAATTTTTGTTTATAATAGTTTGAAGTTTTTCATAGTTATCTTCTTCAGTTACTATTACCAAGTCGCATATATATGGTTGCATATATATGGTTTACTGTGCAGCTCCAACTGTGCGAAATTATTTATGTAAACTACGGAAAATGTCGGTCCCAAAGGTTGTATCACCCTGTATTCAATGTTCTATAATTCACTTTTTAGATTTTGACATTCTGCATATTGTTTCTATCGTTCAAGTAGTTTTTAAACCACTTGTATGCATTTCCCATTATTCCGCACTCAAATAGAGTATGCAATAAATTTTTTCGATCAATGGAATCAAAAACTTAGCTTAGATCAAAGAATATAAGGGCAGTTTTTTTTTGTTACTAAGTCTTTTTTGCGTATGAGTAATCAAGTCAAATAAAGCTGCCGTTGTGCTGGAGTCTTTACAGAACCCATATTGGTTTCTATCTGCAATTTTGTTATTTGTCAAGTACTCCGTTTGTTTCTGATTACATATGTTTCCATTATTTAACTTAAAATCGACGCTATTGATATAGGCCTGAAGTTAGACAAATCCTTTTTGTCTCCATTCTGCTTGAGAATAAGAATTACCTTGCTAATTTTTAAAATATTTGGAAACTGTTCTTGTTCAATCGCTAATTCTTCCATGCAAGTTTACAAAACCTTGGTTTGTATATCATCATAGTCTGCTGCATTTGTATCAGGTAAATTTTGAATAAGTTTCTTTGTTTCAAACAGGGTAATTTTTTTTATTTTAAATCTAGCATTCGTTCTTAATTTCGGATAGTAATTTATTGAATTAAAGTATTGCGCCAATAACTTTCCCACCTCAGCATAATACTTGGTAAATTTATTTTGTTTTATTTTTTTTTCATTATTATCTAAATTTGGATCTAAATAGAATTCATTTTGATTTGTTGTGTTGTTGTTGATAATATTTTTAATTTATTTTTAATTTAAATAAAATTATGTTTCCAAGTTCTTTGTGGATTACCATTTTCTTTCCCAAAATTGTTTTGGTCACAATTCTTTCATTTTTTCCTTTTAATCGTTGTATATTTATTAAGCCAATACTTATATTTACTTTGATGAAATCCATTTATTGATTTTAATATTATTGAGTTTTTTTGAAGTTTTTATTTTATCTGATTAACATTTGTGGTTTTGACAGTAGTATATTTATTATGTTTAATTTGTATTTCTGCGTAATTAAGTTATGGTCAGATATATCTGTATTAAGGTAATTAATATTTATTTTTAATTGTGGATTATTTGTAATTCTGTGATCCAGACAAGTTTGAGAAATGGGTTGGGTTATAGAGTTGTCTGCAAAAAGGAATCTATTGCTTTCTACGATTTTTTTCTATAATCCAACATCAGGATCATTTTACTCAGTATATTATAGTTGAAGTCTCCAAAAATATAAGTATCAGTTTTGCAAAATTTAATAAGATCACATACCAGCTTTTCAAATTATTAATGATTTCCTTGTTTGTTTTCAGGTGTGCACCAATATTTAAAATTTTTTTGTTAAAGTCGATTGCTATATGTACAATACTGTTGATATTATCACAATAAATATCTTGTGTTTTAAAATATAGAGAGTCGTGAACAAAGATTACAGCACCACCTCCTTTGCAACTGCCCATGCATGAATAAATGCTATTATAGTTTTTAAGTTGTATAGTGTCAATTTCATGTTCCAGTAGCCAAGTGTCTGTGAATATAATTATGTGAATTAAAGTTTTTAACTCATCCAATATAATTGATATCTCATCGTTTTTATATTTCAAACTTCTAACATTTAAGTACATCATTTTTAGTGAATTAGTTTTTTGAATTTTTACATGTGTTCCACAATTATATCTATTTACACAGGTTTCAAGTGTAAATAATCAAAATATATTCATGTACTTTGTTGCACAATTTTGCAGAAATTGTATGGCAGCTATATAAACCTACATGGTTTATTTTTCGATGCTGATCCGATCCATACACTTGTGTTACCCCTCCTTCTCTGCCTCACAAACGTAATGGTAGATTTAGTATACCCTTTTGACTAATAGTCATACGAGTATAAACAGAAAATTTTAAATTTTTAAGTCCTAATAGCGTTTCAATGGGTAAGGTTCCCAAATTTCTATTACCTTCCTTCCCCTTCCCTCGCCTAAAATTTTCGTTTCTAGTAATTAAATTTTGTTAATTAAATTAAATTATCTAATCAAAAATGGTTAAGAGTAAGAAATACTTCCTTCAATTTTAAGAGGCCTTATTAAATTTAAGAAAAACCTTCAACATATGCTAAAATATAATGTTGGACCTTTCAACTTTGTATACTAATAAAAAAATAATATTTTAACAGGTATTCAAGTTACATAGCAAAAATGTAGTTTTCCACCCCTTACAGCTCCTAAACAGGGAGTGTGCTAATTTCTGAGGATCTAACTTCTCCCAAAATTTCAAGCTTGTGCCGCTCAGAAGTTATGTGGGGCCAAAAATTTTTCAAAAATTGAGTTTTAAATTTTAGTACCGAATGGCACAACCCAACCCAAGGCACTTGCTGTTAAAACTCTATAAAGCTTATAAAAGCAGCTATCTTTCGACATTTTCAGATTGAAAATATATACCTTATAGAACTCTTGTTATAAATTTTTAAATATAGGACTTTTTCCGACTTTGAAGGGTTATAGCTCAGTAACGGGTGGGGCTACAGAAAAAAGTTTTAACATTAAATTATTTTTATCGCAATACCTGCCAGTGGTTAAAATTTCTTTAATCTATTTCAAAAGGTGTAAATATTTTTTGAAAATGTGCTAAAAATGAAACGAAATATAAGTATGTACAAAGATTATAAACTATTAATAATTTTATTATTATATAACTACCTAATACCCGGTGCGCCTATCAATGGAGGTTTAATTTAAGTTGCTGTTACTGCAAAAAGTTAACATAAAAAAAATTAATGTGTAAATTTTATTTTTAAAATGTATTAAAGCAATTCTTTTTAAAGATTTTGCTAGGATTATTCTAGTAATTTTTTAAAGTTCCTGTAATTCAAAGAAGTACAACTTCTTTCTAAAATTTAACGTAATTTACTTCCAAAAATTTTTGTTTACTAATCGTAGGACAAAAATGTGTTACCAAACACCAAACCTGCTAACAGACTTAACTCCATTTTCAAGGTGTTTCATGCATACAATTTGGGTCAAACTGCTTCTAATTTAAATTAAAGTAACGAAAAAATCTAAAAAATGACTCTGTGCCGCAATGAATTAACGGCAATGAATTAATTAAATTTTTTTTGAGGCTTTCTCTTTGGCCAAAGCAGTTCTGCGCAAAATTGGACGTAATTTGCTTCCAAAATTTTTTTTGGACGATCGTCGGGCCGGCATGGGTTAACAAATTCCAAATCTGTGTATAGTGCCAACTCAAGTCTCACATAGGAACACGTATACAAAATGTTTAGAAAATCGGTCGAACCGTTTCTAATTTAGAGTAAAGTATTCAAAATCTATAAAAAGTTGTGGGCCGCAATGGGTTAATGGAACTCAACAAAATTTTTTTTGAGGCTTTCTTTTTAGCCAAAGCAGTATTTTGCGAAATCGGACAAAATTTGGATCCAAAATTTTTTTTAACCAACCGTCGGGCCGACATGAGTTAATAAATTCCAAAACTGTTAATAGTGTCAACTCAGTTCTCTAGGAGCATCACGCATACAAAATGTGAAGTCAATTGGTCAAACCGTTTTCATTTTAGAACAAAAAATTTTAAATACTTGCACCACCATTTGGCATCCGTCAGAACAAAATTTTTAGCCTAAATATGTGCACAAGATGCAAAACTTAGAAAAAACTACAGAAACAACGGAAAAAGAAACTAAGGTTATGAAACCTAAACGCAATGACAATGAAGTGATGCACTTGATGCAAAATCTATTGCTAAAAGATCACGAAATTTCCATAAGATTAAATAGAAAATTATATTCCACGCCCATAACAATAGAAAAAATAAAGCTTGGCGTAAATTCATTAAATTACGATTTTTATGTTTTCTTAAATTTATTAAATGAATTTAAGATAATGTTCGAAAATTTATATTCTAATTATATACAAAACATGTCTTTAAAACTTTTTGGAAATTTGTCAATGCTAAAAGGAAAAGTCATCAATATCCCTTTTGTATGAACTATAAAAATTTTAGTAGTAGTGGTTCTAATGTCATTACCGGAATTTTTAGAGACTTTTTTTCAATTTCTACTTTTTCATTAAATGAAGATAATTTTAATCATTTAAACAACTTTCCTAAAACTATATTGAGTAATATTCATATTGATTCCAATGTAGGATTTAACTATTTGATTAAACTTGATGATAATCCTTGTCCTGAGACAGATGGCATCCCAAACATATTACTAAAAACATGTTCATCTTCATTATCTGGTATTATTTTATTCTTCTTGAACTTTTGGTATCTTCCCTTCGATTTGCAAAATTGCCTTGATTAGACCAGTTCACAAGAAAAATCTAAAAAAAGATGTAACTCATTATCGTCTTAACAAAGCTACACTTTCTTCTATACCTACAAGTTTACTCTTTGAATTAATTGCATTTGATTTTATTTATGATCACTGTACTTGCTTTATGTCTCCTTTTCAACTTGGCTTTATAAAGCTTAAATCTAGTGTTACTAAACTCGTTGAATCAAAATCTACTTTTATTGGGAATATAAAAGATGGTTTTCAAACGGATGTAATTTATACAGATTTTAGTAAAGCTTTTAATTTACTTCCACATAATTTTATCATATTTAAGTCTAATGTACTTAACTTCTCCCAAATTTTCAAAACTCCACCTTAAACCGTTTAGAAGAAATGTGGGCCAAAAATTTTGAATAATGGTAAATTGTAGTACCATATGGCAACACTAAACATTTGCCGTTCAAAAATTAAAATAGTTTATAAAATCTGCAGTCGTTTGCCGTTTTCAAATTGAAAATACACTTAACAGAATTTGTGTTGTAACAATTTAAATGTAGGGATTTTTCCAACTTTGAGGGGATGTAGCTCCGTCACGGGTGCGGCTACAGATAACAGTTCTTCTATAAAATTATTTTTTTTTGCAATACCTGCCCGTGATTAAAATTTCTTTTCTCTATTTTAAACGATGTAAAACTTTTTGTAAACATACGGACGGATGGACAGATAGGCACAATTTTATACGCACAATTTTACTAAATCGCTAAAAAGCGTAATAGTACTCCGAATGTAACAATAGCTAATTTAAAGAAGTGCTTTGTTACGTTATTACTTATATCGAAACAAGAGAAAAATTATCTCATGTATTTAAATAATTTGATTGATCCTCTTTATCGTGATTTTTACAAAAATTTACCAGTTGAAGAAATTGCTAATATACATCCCGATCTTGTAGATTCATCCGATGAAGAATAATAAAATATATTGTTTTATTTTAATTATTGTTAATAGTTATATTGCTATCTGAATATGAAAAAATTTATTTATTTACGTTGTGTTTAATTTATATTACGTTTTGTAATAAAATTTAAATTATTGAATTTTAAAAGTACAAAATCTTTCTTACAGATTTATACAATTTTACACTTTGAAAACAAACTTACATATGTCGACATAAGATGCTTTGGTGAAATATTTATACAAAAATTTTTGTTAAATATATTATGTCGTTCTAAGGCACATACAAATTAAAAAATCATAATAAGTCAGAACATCTTATGTTACATTTTACATATTAGTGGCTAAACTATTTGAGATATTTGCTTTTAATTTATTTTTTTATTAACTTTAAAATTCCTTACATTTTAAAAATTAAGTTTTTATATAATTTTTTTCAGTTAAAACGCTTCTAATGTAAAACTTAAAATGTTGACTTAAAATGTTCTGCCTTGTGTGTAGAGATATGTATATATGTACATATAACGAAGAAGAAAAAGAAATAAATGCTAATGCTTAATTTTTTAAAATTTTATTTACCTACTTGCCTATAAAAATATTTTTTTGGTTTTATTATTTTTATACAATTTAAAAATTATATTTAGTTTTGTATTTAAAATGTTTTTTTTTTGTTTCTTCTGTATAAATATTAATCAACATTTTAAATATGAAAATAATATTGTAAATATTATATTTAAAATATTTTAGCATCAAAAACTAGTTGGCCTTTAGAAATCAGATAAAAAAGTTAAAATGAGCATAGGTATTATTACTTTCTTTTTCGCCTTTCTAGAAAAATTTACCTGTCTGATTACGTCAACACCGGTAGTTCTTAATTATTTTTCAAAAACCAACTAATGGGTTTTTGTTTAAATGATGTTCCCATTATCAATTAGTCATTTTATCTTTCACAGAAATTTAATTACATTTGAAATAAAAATTTCGAATACATATAAAATTTCCGAGTTAATTTCAAAGTGTGAAAAAATTAAATTATGGACTTTAAGTGTTTATCTATTTTTTTGAATTCTCGATGTAAATAAGTATCATATGGACACACTAGGAACGTTAGGGTCTTGTGTTTTTTTATATAATTTCTAATAATATTTCATTCTCTCCATCGGTTTTCGTAAAATCTAATGGCTATAATGGAACAGACAATTCGAGAAAACAAGATTCCTACTAGCTGCCCAATTGGGCGAAAAAAAAAGAAATTAAAAGAAAATCTAGGTGGTATTGTGAATCCTTGTGCATTAAAGAAACAATATTCGTCTATTGAAATGAGTTGATAATGCAGTCGTTTCTACTGCATCAACTTATTTTGGTGTTAACCCACAATCAAATGCGTCTCTTTATTCAAATGAAATTAAAAAAAAAATATATTCCACGCCCATAACGGAATAAGTATATGCATATGTGCGACGAAGATCGTTTCGATTAAAAACTTACCCTTTACCGTATTACCTTTAGAGCAAAAATGGTATAGTTGTATTTTTACGTGGTTGATCGATACATGCGTACATAATGTCTGGAATTTGCACAGACGTAGTAAAAACAAATATAGTCAAAAAGAATTTCGTCAATAGATTGCCATATATTATTGCAAATACTATGGTGTAAAAGATAAAGGAGCAGTAGCTTCAACTTTAAGTTGTAGACTCAGTAAAACAGTTTCTGTTTAGAATAATCTACTTTAAGATTTAATCGGTACGATGAAAAAAGCCATTTGGTAAAAAGTTGTCGCAGAAAACGTTGTGCACTGCCAACATGCAATCTTACAATAATAACTGAATGTGCAAAATGTAATGTTGGTCCTTGCATAAATTGTTTTATACCATACCATTCAAGATTATAATTTAATTTAAATGATTTTATTTTTAATAGTTTCTTTTATGTTTCTATTAAATAAAGTTTACTATTTCATTAAAATGATTGATTATCATTTAAACTTTAAACTTGTTGCATACTTTTTTCGTTTAGTTGCTAAATATTACCAAAAAATTTAATGCTGAAAATCAGTATAGACAAGCGCCTAATGTGATCACATGAGGAATCCTTATACACTATAATAATAAAAATAGTAAAACCAGCTAATTTACATCATATACAATCTAAATTTATTACTTTCTTTCTAAAAGCTACGTTCCTTTCAAAATGATTGGAAATTAATGAAATTCTTTACGACACAATTTGCCATTCGAAAACACAATTAACATTTTTTGATTAGATGCAAAATAAAATACAATAGATTGGTCTGTACGCGTAATCGCATAATCAACTGTGTAATCATTGTGCAAACAGTAATTACCTTTCCCTTTTAAGTGTAAAAAATAATTAACATAAAACTTCGCGATAAACTATGGGTTTTATCGGGAACATCAATTGTCAATTAAAAATTGACAGCAATCAATTATTTTTTTAATTTGATATCGTTACTAGCAATTTGTCAATTTAATTGACATTTAATTGATATTTCGATTAAAAAGCGTATTTTATATTTTTAAATAGGTTTTGTATTATGTCTTTTACATCTTGCTACATTTTAAATTGAACAACCCAACTCTATTAATTGTTATACAGTAATACTATTTTCAGTTTTAAATTGGAGAACTCCCGCATTTAAAACTAAAATTAAAATGTTAATAGAAAAAGTAGTTAGATAATTTTATTTTTCAGCGTAAAGATTCATGGTATATGTATTATAATCAGTTGGTTTATTTTTTCTATAAAACGTAAGTATTTAATAAAAATTTGTTATTCATAATTTTTGTTTTGTTTTTAGTACACACTAATAATGTTTTTTCTTTTTTAACTTCAAAAAGAAATAAAAGACATAAAAGTCAATTTAACAACTATTCAAAATAGAAAAATTATTTATCAATTTGAAGTTGCGATACGAACGTAATTGACAATTGAATAATTTTTTCAATAGTCAATTGGTTGACAGTTGCTGGTCACGATAAGCAACAATATTTTTTGTTGAAAGCCAAAGTTAAGATAATTAGAATGTGCGATGACGGAACTCCTCAAGCTGAAGTAGCCCGCCAACTAGATTTGAAACGTTCTACTATAAACACTGTAGTCAAGAACAAAGATAAAATTCTTTTTGCAGTGAAAAATGCTACACCAATAAATAGTACCATCATAAGAAAAGAACACGGTCTTGTTGCAGATATAGAGAAATTACTAGTCATCTGGATAGAAAATCAAACAAAACAACCCGTACCCTTAAGTCAGGCTATTATTCAAAGTAAAGCGCAAAGCTTGTTTAATGACTTAAAAGTTAAAAAAGGCGCAAACGAGACTAAATTTTGTGCTAGCCGTGGATGGTTTCATCGTTTCAAAAACAGATCCAACTTACATAACATTAAAGTCACCGGTGAAGCAGCAGCTGCAGATGTTGAGGCTGCAAAAATATGTCGAGAAAAATTCGCAAAAATTGTAAAAGAAGGAGGATATACAAAAGACCAAATTTTTAATGTCGATGAGACAGGTCTTTTTTGGAAGAAGATGCCAGTACTCTTTTATTAGGTGGTAATGCCGCAGGAACGTATAAACCTAAACCCATGCTTTTGCATCGCTATGAAAACCCTAGAGCGTTAAAGAACTATGCGAAAGATAAACTGCCAGTCTACTATAGATCTAACCCTAAAGCGTGGGTTACTGCATTTATTTTTGAGGAATAGTTTAACAAATGTTTTACAGCTGAAGTTAAAGAATATTGTAGAAGCAGAAAAATACCGTATAAAATTTTATTAGTTATCGATAATGCTCCCGGTCATCCGCAAAATTTAGGCAACGATAATACTCGAGTTGAACCCCACATCTATCCTTCAACCCATGGAGCATTGTGTTATCGCGTCATTTAAACTGAACTATTTAAAAAAGACATTCAGTAAAATAATTGCTGCAATTGACAGGAAAGAAGGTTCAGGTAGGGAAGTTTTAAAAAAAGTTTGGGCGGAATACAATATTTTAGATTGCATAAAAATAATTCGAGACACTTGGAATGATATTTCAGTTTCTACAATGAAAAAGGCCTGGAATAAATTATTTCCGCAGGAGACAAACGATTTTGAAGATTTCGAAGATAATAACGCTGAAATCATTGGCAATATTGTAGATATGGCGCAACATCTTGAGTTAGAAGTAGATTCAAAGGATGTAGTTCAACTTGTAGCATCCTACGATGAACCTCTCAACAATGAAGATCTTTTAGAATTAAATGAACAGATACAAACTGAAAATTTAGAATGCAATGTCGCAGAAAAATCCACTCAATCTGAAGGACTAACAATCAAAATTTTATCAGATGCTTTCCAATGTTTTCAAAATGGACTGGCTCTTTTTGAAAAATACGATCCAGATTTTGAGAGGAGTTCAAAGATTAACAAAGACATTATGGACGCATATTCCTATTATTCAGAATTATACAGGGAAATGAAAAAACATAGTAAACAAACCTCTTTAAAAGATTTTTTTGCTACAAAAACTATATCACCTAGCTCAAAATCAAAAGAAAATCGGAATTTGGCATCCACTTCAAGAAGTCGCAAGACTTTTTTAATAAGTTCATGTGCATCTCCTGACTCATCAGCAAAAAAGCGTTTAGCGGTTGATTACATCACTTATGAAGATGAAGATGATACATCATTCTCTACGTCATCGAGCAATTAAATTTGAATTACAACATTATTTATATTTAAATTATGTATTGATGAATTTTGAAGTTTATGATTACTCTTAAGTTTTGTTTAATATATATGTATATGAATTGTTTTTTGTTTTGTTTTTTTAATACACGTTAAGTATTAAATATAGTATAAAAATGTATGAAATAAAAGCATAAAACTACATACATAATATCCCTCTTTTTCTTTTTATTTATATATTTATTGTTTTAGTTTGTTTCAAATATATTATTCATCAATAAAAGCAGTAGATTCATTTTACGTACATTTTTGTTTTACGTACACGCTCCGGTCCCAAAGTGTACGTAAGTGCGGGGTATTACTGACACAATTTTATTTCCTTTTAAATTAAACTTATATTTCAATTATTTCCTCCCAATATAATTATAGCAAAGAATGACAAACTTGACGCTTGCCGTCAACTTTGGGTAAGAGTCATCGCTTGATCGTAGAATGGGCATTTTTAAACCTAAGTAATAAACATAAGTTTTGTTTCACTTCTTTTTCAAATCTTAAAGTCTAAAATTGTTCTTAAAAAAACTAAAATCATAATTCAATCCAAAGGGTTTTTTATCAAACAAAAAAAAGTAAGTATGTAAATATTTAGACAGAAAAACAAAACAAGTAAAGAAACAGTCAGTCGGTGCAACCGACTTAAAAATACCCTACACCTATTTGGTTGAAATTTAATGGGAAGTCCATGAGTCATTTTAAAACAATAAAAGCTGTTATTAGTGTGGTCGTAAAACATAGCTAACCAAATTAACTTTATAATACTAAAAATATTTTCTAATTAGACTATCTATAAAAAAATATTACAAATTCTTAATTTAATTCGTAATTTATCGATTTAAAAATAATGAAAAACAAAAAAACTTGAAAACTTGAAAAACTTGAAAATTTTTATCACTTTTTGTGATAAATATTTAATATATTTAATAATTAAAATTTTTATAAATTGCAATTATTTTGAATTGCTAGTTTATGTACCTATAGAAAAGCTTATAAACGCAAAATATGCAATAAATGTATTTCTAAAATATAATTACAAATTTAGAACTTTTCATATAATTCATTTAAATATAACAATAAACTTTACACAAATGCAGCAAGTACCTTTGAATATAGCTTAAGTACTGTACACAATGTCTTAATTATATATCACCTGTGGTAATAATTCAATAAAATATATGATATAATAAAAATTAAAAAAAAAGGAATTTAATCGTTGATTAAACAAATATTTTGTTTTTAAATTATAAAATATTATACAAAATATGTTTTATGGTAAAATTCTTAGCCTATCAAAAATATAAAAGTGTTAAATATAAACCGAAATAGGAAAGAACCCTCGTGTATCAAATTTAAAGTTTTTATCTTCATGAATCTCGAAGATAAGCTTTTTAATTTTGGGATATCTTAGGAGCCACCTGAACCCCCGCTACAATTAAGTTTAAATTTCGGGGATACATAGGAATTATGAAATATATCTTTGGCTTCGAAATTATACTCGTTTGGCCTGATCGATCAAAAGCTTCTAGAATCCGAACTAATTGTCCGAACTCGACCACAACCAGTTCCCATTGAACTTTCATTACTAGTAACCTAGAGTTTAAATTTCATCAAAATAGCGACATTATTTTTTAAGTTATACTGTTTTTAAGATATATGTTCGTTAAACTTTGAACTTTCAAAAGTTCCAGAACCAAAACCATAATCTGATTTCACCCATATGCAGTCCCCGTCATACTTTCAATACTAGTTAACCCTTGTACACAATTGGAACGTTCTATCTTAATTTTAAGTTACTATTTTTATTAATTTCAATGATAAGTTTTTCCACCACTCAGATTGATCCAAAGTTGGGGGAACGCGCAGTAAATAGTAAAGGGCAACCATGTACCAAATTTGAAACTTCTAAATTTGTTTGAAGTTACTATCTTTATTAATTTCGAAAATATGCTTTAAGGTCTTCGGAACTGTGTGGCTGGTCTACTACTCAAATTGGTCCCAAATTTCAAGGACCCTAAGGAAATAGAAAGAAACAGCCTGATTCCAAATTTGGAGGTTCTATCTTCATTGGTTTCGGAATTATGCTCGTTTGGCCTAAATTCGATCAAAAAGTTCTAAGTTCCGAACCCGTTGTACATTACCCACCGTACGCAATCACCGCCGTAGTTTCATTACCAATACCCTACAACACAAATTTTATGAAGATAGCGTCATTAGTTGTTGAGTTATCGTAATTTTTATATATGTTCGTTAGCCCTTAGACCGATTAAAAGGTCCAGAATCCGAACCCTAGGGGTGATTTCGCCCATATGCAGTCCGCGCTGTACTTTAACCCTTGTACACAAGTGGAACGTTATATATTAATTTTAAGTTACTATTTTTAGTAATTTCATTTATAACACTTTAAACCTTGGTAGGTCTAAGAGGGATACTGAACCACCACTCCAATCGATCCCAAATTAGGGGGACACGCAAGAAATACTAAAGAACACCCTTGTGCCAAATTTAAAGCTTCAACATTTTTTCAAGCTGTTATCTTTATTAATTTTAAAGATATGCTTCAAGGTCTTCAGAAATGTTTGGCTGGTCCCCTCCACACCCAAATGTTTTTGTTATCATTGTGTGTGGAGGGTTAATTTTAATTTTGTCGTTGTGGAACATAATTTTGAACAATGAAATTTTTGTTATCAGTTTATAAATAATCAGATGTAGAGGTGCAATTTTATGTACAAAAAGTTTAAAAATATTAAAAAAACAAAAAAACTTGAAATAAATAAAAATATATTTATTCCAATTCAATTACAAAATGAAAAAAATTTAATTATTAAATTTTGTGATAAAAAGATAATCAAAGCATAATATATTTAATAATCCAAATTTTTCAAAATTTCAATTATTTTAAATGGTTAGTTTATATACCTAATAGAAAAGCTTATAAACGCAAAATATGTAATAAATTTATTTCTAAAATACAATTACAAATTTAGAACTTTTCATATAATTCATTTAAATATAAAACTAAATTTTACATAAATACAGCAAGTACCTTTGAGCATAGCTGAACCACTACAATTAAGTCTAAATTTCGGGGACACATAGGAAATAGGAAATATATTCTTTGGCTTCGAAATTAAACTCGACCACAACCAATTCCCATGGAACTTTCATTACTAGTAACCTAGAGTTTAAATTTCATCAAAATAGAGGCATTATTTTTTGAGTTATGGTGTTTTTAAGATATATGTTTGTTGGCCCTTGAACTTTTCAAGGGTTCCAGAACCCGAAACCATGGTAAGATTTCACCCATATGCAGTCCCCGTTATACTTTCAATACTAGTTAACCCTTGCCCACAATTGGAACGTTCTATCTTAATTTTAGGTTACTAGTTTTATTAATTTCGATGATAAGCTTTTACACATTGCGGGGTCTAAGAGAGGTACTGAACCACCACTCCAATTGATCCAAAATTAGAGGGACACGCAGGAAATAGTAAAGAACATCAATGTTCCAAATTTGAAGCTTTTACATTTGTTTCAAGTTACTATCTTTATTAATTTCGAAAATATGCTTTAAGGTCCTCGGAACTGAGTGGCTGGTCCCCACCCACTACTCCAATTGGGCTCAAATTTATTAAATGTAAAAACGAAACTTATAAGTGAGTGATACAATGAGTATTTTTCTTCTCATGTTCACGTAAGTCAAAATTTTTATTACTATCCTACACTTCCTTTCAATTCAATTCCTATTAAATTAAAATAAAAGAAAAAAAAATTTATAAATATATAAGATAATAAAAAAAAATAAAATAAAAAGTATATAAATTAAAATTTTTAATATTTTCACTGTGATCAAGCCTATTCTTCGTTGCCTAAGGGGAGGCTGCCTTAGGCACAATAAATTATTCAAAGAAAAAAAAAATATACTGTTTATAAATAAAAATAAAATTATAGACAAAATTACTTAAATTTTAAATTAATTAAAAAATTAAATAATTAAATTAAATATTTAAAATTTAAAACTAAAATTATTTCAAAATCATAAATAATTTGTTTTAAAAAAAAAAAAAAAAAAAAAATATTCTTTTAAAACTAAATGAAATGTATTTTTTTTAAAATAAATAAATCTAAATATATTATATTTTTATGCAAATTTTCTTTTAAAATTTAAATTAAATAAATAAATATAATTGTTTTAAATAAATAATATTATCAATTAAATTTTTAAATGAAGATATTTTAAATTCATTAAATAAGTTTTATAAATTACTTAAATAACTAAATTTTTAATAAATAAAATCTTTAAATAAAATTTTAATATAATAAATTGTTCTTTTCTAAAACAAAATGAAAACTTATTTCTTCAAAAATATAAATTTTAAATGTTCAAAAGGTCAAAAGACTTTAAACCTAGAGTTGCTCCATATTCTCCTAGAAATTTATCTGAAAATTTAATAGCTAGTATTTCTGCTTCCCTTGATTTCGAAAACAATAACCAAATTAATCTTGATAACTTTTTAAATTCAAGCTTAGATTCTGTTCATAGTTTTAACTCGTACGATTCTGAAATAACCATAATGCAAAACAGTGACGCTATCAATCGTATTTATAACAGTCTAAGAATACCAGATGCAATAAAGGATTTACCAAAATTTGATGGAAATCCAAAATTATTGCACGATTTCATCGACAATGTCGAAGGAATCCTAACATTAATAACCGAAATTGACGGAACTTTGTATGTCAAAATTCTTAGGGCAATTAGAAATAAAATTGAAGGACAGGCTAATGAAGTTCTAAATATGTATGGAACTCCATTGGAATGGGAAAAAATTAAAGAAAACCTGATTCTTCACTATTCTGATAAAAGAAACGCGAATCTCGTAAAAGATTTACATACGTTAAAACAGAATAACAAAACAGTAAAAAATTTTTATTCTGACGTTATAGAAATTCAAGCTACCATGTTTAATCATATAAACATACATGAGAAAGCTCAAAATGTTATAGCTGCAAAGAAAGATCTTTACAATAAACTGTGTCTTAACGTTTTCTTATCAGGACTTAAAGAACCATTAGGGTTAACCATCCGTACTATGCGACCACAATCTTTGGCAGTTGCATTTTCTTATTGTATTAAGTAACAAAATATTTTCTATACAAGAGTCTTTAATCAACAAACTTCTAAAATAAAACTCGTTCAAAATCACAATAATTTCAGTAATTTTATAATGCCATATAGACCAAGTGGAGGACAAGCAATAGTACCAATTCCAAAAAATAATAATTGTTTTACGCAACCTAGATCGAATAATCTTTTTAATTATCGTACCAACAACAATTTCTTTAACAACCAAAGAAATCAATTTGTCAGACCCCCAGCTAATAATCAGTTAACACAGTACAACAGACCAACTACATCAAATCAGCCAAGAGCAACCGCAATGGACATTGGATCAGCCAGATCAAGATCCTTAATTCGTAATCAAAATTCAACTCAGAGACCAAACTTTAATAAATTCAATAACGACAATAAAGACAAAATACACAATTACACAAGTTTATTAGCGAAGAACTTTTTAACGTAGAAGAACAAAATCCAAAAGATGACAACATTTATTCTAATGATCATTTTTATATAAACTTGGACAACTATTACAACTATAATGTAGAAGAAGACATTTCTGAAAAACCTGATATAGAAGTAGATGATTCAAATTTTTGCTTGCCTGCCGATTCAAATCCACCGGATATATAAATATTAATAAACATGGAAATATACTACCATATATACAAATCTTATATAATAATAAGCCATTAAAATTTCTAATTGACACACGAGCTTCCTCTTCTTTTATTAACCCTGTGTTAGTAGACCCAAATAACATAACCCAAATTGAACCAGTTACAATAGTTACAGCTTTAAATAAACAAAAAAATTACTTTACCAATATTTAAGAAATTTCAACAAAAAGTTCAAATGGAACTTTTACTTTTTAAATTTCGCGGCTATTTCTTATTCTTTTCAAAGCATTCTTACTCTTTTAAAAGCTAATGTACATATTGAAAATAAAAAATTATTAACCGCAAATACAGAAATAAATCTTCACTTTAAACCTAACTTAACCTCTGAACAAATTCAAATACCACCTAAATCAAAATTAATTGTAAAACTACCAGTAGATTATAAAAATGGCAGCATTGATATGATAATATTGAAATTTGTCCAAAAATATTAGTTTCAGAAGGAATTTATTTAGCAAAAGATTGGTATAGTTTGATAGAAGTTACCAACATTTCAAATAAAGAAGATATTTTTTATGTGGACCAACCTATTAAAGTTCATCCATTTTTAAAGGAAGAATTTTCTGAAATAAATAATTTCAAAATTAATTACAATTGTAATTCAAATATTTCTCGTCGAGATATAGTAGATTTAATAAGAACCTCACATTTAAATAACGAAGAAAAACGAAATTTATTAGCAGTTTGTAAAGAATGGTAACATATTTTCTTTAAAGAAGGTCAATCTCTCACTTTTACTAATCAAATTAAACATAATATTAAACTAACAGATGATTCGCCTATTTATGCCAAATCTTACCGTTACCCATACATTCATAAGAATGAAATCCAAACCCAAATAAAGGATATGTTAAATCAAAGGTATAATTCGAAACAGTTACTCCCCTTGGAGTTCACCTGTTTGGATTGTTCCGAAAAAACGCGATGCAAGCGGTAAACAAAAATGGCGATTAGTAATTTACTATCGCAAATTGAATGAAAAGACCGTAATTATAAATACCTCTTGCCTAACATAAATGAAATACTGGATAAATTAGGTAAATGTATTTACTTTTCAACCTTAGATCTCGCAAGCGGATTTCATCACATCCTGCAGATATACAAAAGAGCGCATTTTCGGTAGGAGGGGGTTATTATGAATATATCCGTATGCCTTTTGGTCTAAAGAACGCACCATCCACATTCCAACGTGTGATGGTCAATATTCTTAAAGATCTGGTTGGCCGAATATGTCTCGTTTACCTCGATGACATTATAGTCTTTTCAACATCTCTCCAGGAACATTGCGAGAACCTTCGGAAGGTATTTAAAAAATTGCAAGAAGCAAATCTTAAAGTCTAACTCGATAAATCATAATTTCTAAAAAAAGAAATTGCATTTTTTGGACACCTTGTAACAACTGATGGAGTTAAACCGAATCCTGATAAAATTCATGCTATAAAGAAATTTTCTTTACCCAAGCTGCCAAAGAGATAAAATCATTTCTTGGTCTTCTAGGATATTATAGGAAGTTTATCAAGGACTTCACAAAACTTACCAATTCTTTATCTGAGTGTTTGAAAAAAGGTAAGAAAATTATACTAGATGAACGTTATATTAAAACATTCGAAACTTGTAAGGATATTCTAATGAATGATCCAATCCTGATGCAAGTAACTTTGCCATTGATGCCATCCTTTCACAAGGAACAATTGGACAAGATAAACCAATCTGCGATGCAAGTAAAACGTTAACAAGCTCTGAAATTAACTATTCAACCATAGAAAAGGAACTGTTGGCCATAGTTTGGGCAACGAAATACTTTCGGCCCTACATTTTGGGAAATAAATTCAAGATTAACCGACCACAAACCTTTAGTTTGGTTGATGAATCTTAAAGAACTCAACTCAAGAATTGTTCGATGGCGACTAAAACTTGAGGAGTTTGATTACGAAATTGTTGTAAAAAAGGCGTAAGAAATTCAAATGCCGATGCTTTAAGTCGCATTAAAATAGATGAAATGCATGCACACGATCTAGATTAGAAATTCTACTGTACAGGGAACATTTGGATCAACTGTTCATTCAGCTTCAGAGGATATGAATGACGGAATTCCCATTGCAATACGACCGCTAAATGAATTTAACCATCAGTTATTTTTGTTAATCTCGGATAGAAAATCTCCAATTCACCTTGAAGTACCTTTTCGGAATAAACAAAAACGAACTATAAGGTTACCTAACTTTACAGAAGAAACCATAACTGACATTTTAAAGAAATTTGTACCACATAACAAACTTGCCGCTATATATTCTACCTTTAAACTCATTCAAAGTTCTTTTTCAAAACATTTCGCTAGATGTGGATCATTAAAACTTATTCGTTGCACTGAAACTCTAAAAGACATGAATGAAGACGAACAGGATAAAACAATTAGGGACTATCATTTAAAAAATAATCATAGAGGTATCACTGAAACAATACTTCATCTCAAAAGAGAATCATTTTTCCACAACAAAACTGACACCGTACGAATTATTTTACGGAAGACCATACACCTTTCGAAAACAAATTTCACCGATAACGAATTTCAAAATAAGCTTCACCCAGAAATAGAAAAATTAGTAGAAAATAAATCAAAAATCTTAATTGAAAAATAAAAAAAATAGACAAGAACCGGAAAACCATCAAGAAAAGGATCAAATATTTAGAAAAGAATGTAAAAGAAATAAAATGACACCAAGATTTTCAAAACATAGGGTAAAAGAAAACAGGAAAATAACAATAAAAAACCTTTAAAATAAAAATTTCATAAAGCTAAAATTAAATGAAAATTTAAATTTCAGAATAATAACAGTGCATGGACAGAGACTGGAAATACAAGATCTGACGGAGAATAAAATACTTACGTGAAAATTAGGCACAGCTAGAACAATAAAAGGTTACAACAATCTGTTACATATAGTAAGACTAGATACATACATAGAAACCTTTGACAAAATCGAGGATACTATAAATTCTTTAAACAATGACTCTTTATTACAAGGCTCAATAAATATAACTAAATCAAAACTACAAAATTTAAATCAAAAGTTAAATACTCTATATCCAAAATTAAGAATTAAAAGAGGTCTTATAAATGGCCTTGGTACCATGATAAAAACAATAACAGGTAACATGGATGCAAAAGATGCACATAATTTTAACGAAGCCATTCAAACTCTTAATAGAAACCAACAAAATCTAAATAAAGAAATTGAGAACCAAATAGGTATTAATTATTTAATGCAAGAAAGATTTGACAATATTACCAGACATATAAATGACCAACAAGAAACCATTTCGCTGTATTTAAGAAATTATCAAGATGAACTTAGGAATAGTATATTAAAATCAGGTTACAATGAAAAATTAGTAATTCAATCTCAATATATTAATCAAATTAACTATAAATATAGATCTTTTAAATAATCACTTAAAAAGTTTAGCGGAAGCAATCGTACTGGCTCGGTTAAACATTATATCAAAACAAATTCTTAGTATAAATGAAATAAGCGATATTCGAGAAAAATTTAATAATAATTCAATTCAATTCAATTCAGATGAGAATATCTACCAATTACTAGGTTTACAAGCCTATTATAATAATACTAATATAATTTTTAACATTAAAATTCCAATTTTATCCGCTATTTAATCTCAAAAAATTTAAAAAAAATCCAAATGCAAAATAATCCAAAACCTAGATATAGACTCAAGTGTATGGATCGGATCAGAATCGAAAAATAAATCGATTTAGCTATGTATGTCCGTCCGTCCGTCACCACGATAACTCAAAAACTAAAGGAGCTAGGATCTTGAAATTTTCGAAAATCCGTTTTTTTGCAATAGTCGTCATCGCTATTTAAATTCAGCCGTTTTGGTCCATGGGTTCGGGTAGCTGCCATACAACTTCTTTTTTTATATGAGGATTTCTCTGTACCTATTACAGTTGCGTGTCTGACATTTTGCCAAAAGTAGTTTAGTTTTATGGCCAAAGTTTCTGCAGAATTTGGTTGGTCTACTGCAGTGGGTTCGAGTAGCTGCCATACAACTTCTAATTTTTTATGAGCATTATTCTATACCTATTGAAGCTGGGTGTCTGAAATTTTGCAAAAAATAGTTTAGTGTAATGGCCAAAGTTTCAGCAAAATTTAGTTGGTCTACTGCAGAGGGTTCGCGTAACTGCCATACAACTCTTTCTTTTATATGAGCATTACACTGCACCTAATGAAGCTGGGTGTCTGAAATTTTGCCAAAAATAGTTTAGTGTAATGGCCAAAGTTACTGCAAAATTTGGTTGGTCTACTGCAGAGGGTTCGAGCAGCTGCCATACAATTCCTTCTTTTATATGAGCATTAAACTACACATGATAAAACTTTATGTTTGAAATTTTGCCACAAGTAATTAATGTTTAAAAATGATATAATGTTTATATAATGGTCATACGGGTATCCCAGAGGTGACACAGTCTACTCTACCACACTCTTCCTCTTTTTTACTATTATTATACTAATATACCTCTTTTACAAGAAAATTTCAGAAAAGCAATTTAGTATTCCAGTCAAAAATAATATCACACAAAATGACATTCCAGAAAAATGTCATTTACACAAAAAAAAAACTACACACAAAAGGGGAAGGAGTTATATGATCATCCAATAACCAGAATTTAACTTAATATATTATTGTATAATTAACTTATTTTTTATATAAACTAAATTTAATATGTTGTTCACCTTTTTGATAAATTAGTTAATAACTATTGGGAAACTCTAAATTATAATTTTCCCATTATTAAAATTTCATTAATATAAAATATGTTTCGCTGACAATGCATCTTTTTATTATAAATACCTGTAATATTTTAATTAGAATTCAATTAACATTATACCTGTAAAAAGAAAAGTACAAATTAAAAATTTAAAAGTATTTAAAAATAAAATTTGTTTTTTTTATTATATGTAAATACGAAACTTATAAGCTGCGTATCGATTTACGGATATGTATATAGACATATTGGCTTACTGCCGTATAAAAATTGTACGTTAATTTAGGTTAATTAAGACCCTATTAAATCAAAAGTTTATTCTACTTTTTAAACATATGTTTTTTTATAATAAAAAACTCTTTTTAGTTTTACTTTGACATAACGCACGAATTTTATATAATGCATGCGTTCGTTTTACCAAAAATTGTTGATGAAGAGCAGTTAGAAATTGTTTGTAAATAGAAAGCAAATTTCTGTTTAGGAGTATATAATTGTCAGATTAATTGTCATAAATATATTTGACATTTTAAAACTATCCGTCATTTGTGAAGTTAATAATATTTAATATATTTAGATAATGAAAACAAGTAAAGAAACAGTCAGTCGACTGCAACCGACTTAGAAATACCCTACACCTATTTGGTTTAAATTTAAGGACATATCCATAAATCGTTTTAACACCATAAGAGCTGTTATTAATTTGATCGTAAGACATAGCTCACCAAATTAACTTTATAATACTAAAAACATTTTCTAATTAGACCATCTATAAAAAAATATTACAAATTCTTACTAATTTATCTATTTAAAAATATTAAAACAAAAAAACTTGAAATAAATGAAAATATATTTATTCCAATTCAATTACTAAATGAAAATATTTGAATTATTAAATTTCGTGATAAAAAGCTAATATATTTAATAATTAAAATTTTTCAAAATTGCAATTATTTTAAATGGCTAGTTAATATACCTATTAGAAAAGCTTATAAACGCAAAATATGCAATAAATGTATTTCTAAAATACATATACAAATTTAGACCTTTTCATATAATTAATTTAAATATAAAAATAAATTTTACATAAATGCAGCAAGTACCTTTGAACATAGCTGAACCACTACAATTAAGTAAAAATTTCGGGGACACATAGGAAATAGGAAATATATTCTTTGGCTTCGAAATTAAACTCGACCAGAACCAATGCCCATGGTACTTTCATTACTAGTAACCTAGAGTTTAAATTTCATCAAAATAGCGGCATTATTTTTTGAGTTATGGTGTTTTAAGATATATGTTTGTTAGCCCTTGAGCTTTTCAAGGGTTTCAGAACTCGAAACCATGGTATGATTTCGCCCATATGCAGTCCCCGTCATACTTTCAATACTAGTTAACCCTTGTACACAATTGGAATGTTCTATCTTAATTTTAAGTTACTAGTTTTATTAATTTCGATGATAAGCTTTTACACATTGGAGGGTTTGAGGGAGGTACTGAACCACCACTCCAATTGATCCCAAATTAGGGGGGCATGCAAGAAATAGTAAAGAACACCCTTATGGCAAATTGGAAGCTTCTACATTTTTTCAAGTTGTTATCTTTATTAATTTTAAAGATATGCTTAAAGGTCTTCGGAAATGTGTTGCTGGTCCCCGACTCACTACTCCAATGGGGCTCAAATTCCCAAGACACTTAGGAAATAGGAAGGGACACCCTGATACCAAATTTGGAGGTTCTATCTTCATTGGTTTCGGTATTATGCTAGCTTGGCCTAAATTCGATCAAAAAGTTCTAAGTTCCGAACCCATTGTGTAATCCTCACCGTACGTAATCACCGCGGTAGTTTCGTTACTTATAGTACTAGTTAACCCTTGTACACAATTGGAACGGTCTATCTTAATTTTAAGTAGCTATTTTTAGTAATTTCGATTATAAGCCTTTAAAACTTGGGAGGTCTGAGAGGGGTACTGAACCACCACTCCAATTGATCCCAAATTAGGGGAACACGAAAGAGATAGTAAAGAACACCCTTGTGGCAAATTGGAAGCTTCTACATTTTTTCAAGCTGTTATCTTTATTAATTTTAAAGATATGCTTAAAGGTCTTCGGAAATGTGTGGCTGGTCCCGACTCACTACTCCAATGGCGCTCAAATTCCCAAGACACTTAGGAAATAGGAAGGGACACTCTGATACCAAATTTGGAGGTTCTATCTTCATTGCTTTCGGAATTATGCTCGTTTGGCCTAAATTCGATCAAAAAGTTCTAAGTTCCGAACCCATTGTCTAATTCTACCGTACGGAATCACCGCCGTAGTTTCATTACCAATAACCTACAGCACAAATTTCATGAATATAGCCTCATTAGTTGTTGAGTTATCGTGATTTTTTATATATGTTCGTTAGCCCTGACACCGATTAAAAGGTCCAGAATCCGAACCTTTGGGCTGATTTCGCCCTTATACAGTCCGCGCTGTACTTATAGTACTAGTTAACCCTTGTACACAATTTGAACGGTCTATCTTAATTTTAAGTAACTATTTTTAGTAATTTCGATTATAAGCCTTTAAAACTTGGGAGGTCTGAGAAGGGTACTGAACCACCACTCCAATTGATCCCAAATTAGGGGGACACGCAAGAGATGGTAAAGAACACCCTTGTGGCAAATTGGAAGCTTCTACATTTTTTCAAGTTGTTATCTTTATTAATTTTAAAGATATGCTTAAAGGTCTTCGGAAATGTGTGGCTGGTCCCCGACCCACTACTCCAATGGGGCTCAAATTCCCAAGACACTTAGGAAATAGGAAAGGACACCCTGATACCAAATTTTGAGGTTCTATCTTCATTGGTTTCGGAATTATGCTCGTTTGGCCTAAATTCGATCAAAAAGTTCTAGGTTCCGAAACCATGGTCCAATCCCGACCTTACGCAATCCCCGAAGTAGTTTCATTACTAGTAACCTGCAGCACAAATTTGATGAAGATAGCGTCATTGGTTGTTGAGTTATCGTGATTTTTTATATATGTTCGTTAGCCCTTCGATCGATTAAAAGGTCCAGAATCCGAACTCATGTGCCGATTTCGCCCATATGCAATCCCCGCCGTACTTTCAGTCCTAGTAACCTACAGTTAAAATTTCATCAAGATAGCTCCATTATTTTTTGAGTTATCGTGCCTACGGACGGACGGACGGACGGACATGGCTATATCGACTCAGGCGGTCAAGCTGATCACAAATATATATACTTTTCCATATCTAGCTCGCTTCCTTTAGGTGGTTACAAACACCATAATGCCAAATACCAAAGTTAATATACCCCTTTACCTATTCTATAGGTGTAGGGTATAAAAAGTACAGTTTTCTATATGTAGGACAGTATTAACTCGAATTTTGGCTACTTGACTTCAGTAAATATGTATATGTTTAGAAAAATCATCAAATTTTCTGATCATTATATATTAGAACACTATTAATATTTAAAATGTAAATCCCTTTTTATACCCTACACCTATAGAATAGGTAAAGGGGTATATTAACTTTGGTATGGTGTTTGTAACCACCTAAAGGAAGCGAGCTAGATATGGAAAAGTATATATATATTTGTGATCAGCGTGACCGCCTGAGTCGATATAGCCATGTCCGTCCGTCCGTCCGTCCGTCCGTAGGCACGATAACTCAAAAAATAATGGAGCTATCTTGATGAAATTTTAACTGTAGGTTACTAGGACTGAAAGTACGGCGGGGATTGCAAATGGGCGAAATCGGCCCATGGGTTCGGATTCTGGACCTTTTAATCGGTTTCAGGGCTAACGAACAAATATAAAAAATCACGATAACTCAACAACGAATGACGCTACCTTCATCAAATTTGTGCTGTAGGTTACTAGCAATGAAACTACTTCGGGAATTGCGTAAGGTCGAGATTGGACCATGGGTTCGGAACCTAGAACTTTTTGATCGAATTTAGGCCAAACGAGCATAATTCCGAATCCAATGAAGATAGAACCTCCAAATTTGGTATCAGGGTGTCCCTTCCTATTTCCTAAGTGTCTTGTGAATTTGGGTCCCATTGGAGTAGTGGGTCGGGGACCAGCCACACATTTCCGAAGACCTTAAAATATATCTTTAAAATTAATAAAGATAACAACTTGAAAAAATGTAGAAGCTTCCAATTTGCCACAAGGGTGTTCTTCACTATCTCTTCTGTGTTCCCCTAATTTGGGATCAATTGGAGTGGTGGTTCTGTAACCCTCGCAGACCTCCCAAGTTTAAAAGGCTTATAATCGAAATTACTAAAAATAGTTACTTAAAATTAGGATAGACCGTTGAAATTGTGTACAAGGGTTAACTAGTACTATAACTACAGCGCGGACTATATAAGGGCGAAATCAGCTCAACGGTTCGGATTCCGGACCTTTTAATCGATGTCAGGGCTAACGAACATATATAAAAAATCACGATAACTCAACAACTAATGAGGCTATCTTCATGAAATTTGTGCTGTAGGTTATTGGTAATGAAACTACGGCGGTGATTACGTACGGTGAGGATTGGACAATGGGTTCGGAACTTAGAACTTTTTGAAGGAAGGAAGCGAGCTAGATATGGAAAAGTATATATATATTTGTGATCAGCGTGACCGCCTGAGTCGATATAGCCATGTCCGTCCGTCCGTCCGTCCGTAGGCACGATAACTCAAAAAATAATGGAGCTATCTTGATGAAATTTTAACTGTAGGTTACTAGGACTGAAAGTACGGCGGGGATTGCAAATGGGCGAAATCGGCCCATGGGTTCGGATTCTGGACCTTTTAATCGGTTTCAGGGCTAACGAACAAATATAAAAAATCACGATAACTCAACAACGAATGACGCTACCTTCATCAAATTTGTGCTGTAGGTTACTAGCAATGAAACTACTTCGGGAATTGCGTAAGGTCGAGATTGGACCATGGGTTCGGAACCTAGAACTTTTTGATCGAATTTAGGCCAAACGAGCATAATTCCGAATCCAATGAAGATAGAACCTCCAAATTTGGTATCAGGGTGTCCCTTCCTATTTCCTAAGTGTCTTGTGAATTTGGGTCCCATTGGAGTAGTGGGTCGGGGACCAGCCACACATTTCCGAAGACCTTAAAATATATCTTTAAAATTAATAAAGATAACAACTTGAAAAAATGTAGAAGCTTCCAATTTGCCACAAGGGTGTTCTTTACTATCTCTTCTGTGTTCCCCTAATTTGGGATCAATTGGAGTGGTGGTTCTGTAACCCTCGCAGACCTCCCAAGTTTAAAAGGCTTATAATCGAAATTACTAGAAATAGTTACTTAAAATTAGGATAGACCGTTGAAATTGTGTACAAGGGTTAACTAGTACTATAACTACAGCGCGGACTATATAAGGGCGAAATCAGCTCAACGGTTCGGATTCCGGACCTTTTAATCGATGTCAGGGCTAACGAACATATATAAAAAATCACGATAACTCAACAACTAATGAGGCTATCTTCATGAAATTTGTGCTGTAGGTTATTGGTAATGAAACTACGGCGGTGATTACGTACGGTGAGGATTGGACAATGGGTTCGGAACTTAGAACTTTTTGATCGAATTTAGGCCAAACGAGCATAATTCCGAAACCAATGAAGATAGAACCTCCAAATTTGGTATCAGGGTGTCCCTTCCTATTTCGTAAGTGTCTTTGAAATTTCGGCCCGATTGGAGTAGTGGGTCGGGGACCAGCCACTCAGTTCCGAGAACCTTGAAGCATATCTTTAAAATTAATAAAGATAGCAACTTGAAAAAATATAGAATCTTCAAATTTGGCACAAGGGTGTTCTTTACTATTTCTTGCGTGCCCCCCTAATTTGGGATCAATTGGAGTGGTGGTTCAGAACCTCTCTTAGACCCCCCAATGTGTAAAAGTTTATCATCGAAATTAATAAAACTAGTAACTTAAAATTAAGATAGAACGTTCCAATTGTGTACAAGTGTTAACTAGTATTGAAAGTATGACGGGGACTGCATATGGGCGAAATCGTACAATGGTTTCGGGTTCTGGAACCCTTGAAAAGTTCAAGGGCTAACAAACATATATCTTAAAAACACCATAACTCAAAAAATAATGTCGCTATTTTGATAAAATTTAAACTCTAGGTTGCTAGTAATGAAAGTACCATGGGAATTGGTTGTGGTCGAGTTTAATTTCGAAGCCAAAGAATATATTTCCTATGTCCTATGTGTCTCCGATATCTAGACTTAATTGTAGTGGTTCAGCTATGTTCAAAGGTACTTCCTGCATTTATTTAAAATTTATTTTTATATTTAAATGAATTATATGAAAAGGTCAAAATTTGGAATTGTATTTTAGAAATACATTTATTGCATATTTTGCTTTTATAAGCTTTTCTATTAGGTATATAAACTAACCATTTAAAATAATTTCAATTTTGAATAATTTGGATTATTAAATATATTATGCTTTGATTATCTTTTTATCACAAAATTTAATAATTAGAATTTTTTCATTTTGTAATTGAATTGGAATAAATATATTTTCATTTATTTCAAGTTTGTTTGTTTTTTAATATTTTTAAATAGATAAATTAGTAAGAATTTGTAGTATTTTTTAATAGATAGTGTAATTAGAAAATGTTTTTAGTTTTATAAAGTTGATTTGGTTAGCTATGTCTTACGATCAAATTAATAACAGCTTTTATGGTGTTAAAATGACTTATGGATATGTCCTTAAATTTGAACCAAATAGGTGTAGGGTATTTCTAAGTCGGTTGCACCGACTGACTGTTGCTTTACTTGTTTTTGTGTAATAACTGTACAAAATTGTACTCTCTTTATAGCACGTTAAGCTACAGGAATAAAATTCAAAACTATTTAAAAACGTTTTTATAATTGAAAAAATTATAAATTTTTTTTTAAGCAAATTTCAAACGCAAGAATTGTACATTTTTGCCATAAATTTTATTATGTATAGGAAAAACAAGTAAAGCAACAGTCAGTCGGTGCAACCGACTTAGAAATACCCTAAACCTATTTGGTTCAAATTTAAGGACATATCCATAAGTCATTTTAACACCATAAAAGCTGTTATTAATTTGATCGTAAGACATAGCTAACCAAATTAACTTTATAATACTAAAAACATTTTCTATTTACACTATCTATTAAAAAATATTACAAATTCTTACTAATTTATCTATTTTAAAATATTAAAAAACAAACAAACTTGAAATAAATGAAAATATATTTATTCCAATTCAATTACAAAATGAAAAAATTCTAATTATTAAATTTTGTGATAAAGAGATAATCAAAGCATAATATATTCAATAAACCAAATTTTTAAAAATTGCAATTATTTTAAATGGTTAGTTTATATACCTAATAGAAAAGCTTATAAACGCAAAATATGCAATAAATGTATTTCTAAAATACAATTACAAATTTACACCTTTTCATATGATTCATTTAAATATAAAAATAAATTTTACATAAATGCAGCAAGTACCTTTGAACATAACTGAACCACTAAAATTAAGTCTAAATTTCGGGGACACAAAGGAAATAGGAAATATATTCTTTGGCTTCGAAATTAAACTCGACCAGAACCAATTCCCACGGTACTTTCATTACTAGTAACCTAGTGTTAAATTTCATCAAAATACCGGCATTATTTTTAGAGTTATGGTGTTTTTAAGATACATGTTTGCTAGTCCTTGAACTTTTCAAGGGTTCCAGAACCCGAAACCATTGTACGATTTCGCCCATATGCAGTCCCGTCATACTTTCAGTACTAGTTAACCCTTGTACACAATTGGAACGTTCTATCTTAATTTTAAGTTAATAGTTTTAATAATTTCGATGATAAGCTTTTACACATTGGGGAGGTCTAAGAGAGGTTCTGAACCACCACTCCAATTGATCCCAAATTAGGGGGGCACGCAAGAAACAGTAAAGAACACCCTTCGCCAAATTTGAAGCTTCTACATTTGTTTCAAGTTACTATCTTTATTAATTTCGAAAATATGCTTTAAGGTCCTCGGAACTGAGTGGTTATTCCCCGACACACTACTCCAATGGGGCCCAAATTTCAAAGACTCCTACGAAATAGGAATGGACACCCTGATACCAAATTTGGAGGTTCTATCTTTATTGGTTTCGGAATTATGCTCGTTTGGCCTAAATTCGATCAAAAAGTTCTAAGTTCCGAACCCATTGTCCATTCCTCACCGTACGGAATCACCGCCGTTGTTTCATTACCAATACCCTACAGCACAAATTTCATGAATATAGCCTCATTAGTTGTTGAGATATCGTGAATTTTTATGAATGTTCGTTAGCCCTGACACCGACTAAGAGGTCCGGAATCCGAACCGTTGGGCTGATTTCGCCCTTATATAGTCCGCGCTATACTTATAGTACTAGTTAACCCTTGTACACAATTTGAACGGTCTATCTTAATTTTAAGTAACTATTTTTAGTAATTTCGATTATAAGCTTTTAAAACTTGGGAGGTCTGAGAGGGGTACAGAACCACCACTGCAATTGATCCCAAATTAGGGGAACACGCAAGAGATAGTAAAGAACATCCTTGTGGCAAATTGGAAGCTTCTACATTTGTTCAAGTTGTTATCTTTATTAATTTTAAAGATATGCTTTAAGGTCTTCGGAAATGTGTGGCTGGTCCCCGACCCACTACTCCAATGGGGCCCAAATTCACAAGACACTTAGGAAATAGGATGGGACACCCTGATACTAAATTTGGAGGTTCTATCTTCATTGGTGTCGGAATTATGCTCGTTTGGCCTAAATTCGATTAAAAGGTCCAGAATCCGAACCCATGGGCCGATTTAGCCCATATGCAATCCCCGCCGTACTTTCAGTCCTAGTAACCTACAGTTAAAATTTCATCAAGATAGCTCCATTATTTTTTGAGTTATCGTGCCTACGGACGGACGGACGGACGGACGGACGGACGGACGGACGGACATGGCTATATCGACTCCGGCGGTCACGCTGATCACAAATATAATATATACTTTTCCATATCTAGCTCGCTTCCTTTAGGTGGTTACAAACACCATACCAAAGTTAATATACCCCTTTACCTATTCTATAGGTGTAGGGTATAAAAATAAGTTTCGTGTAATATTAGTCTAATATAAATTTTTTACGTAAATTTAAAAGAAATGTATTAATATATATTGGAATTTATTCTAATTGGAAAACAAATATAAAAAAAAATGTAATTTATTATGTAATTTGTGTTTTTATTTTAACAACGAATATGCATGTTTTGATTTTGTTTATAAGTGGTTTTGAATATAGTAAAATATTTAGATCATTAAATGAAAGTATTATTATGTTGAAATCTATTTAAAGTATTCAATGTGTACTATTTTTATATAACATTAAATTTTCTTGATTAAAATCTTGACTAATATTAGTATCTTTCAAATTTTTTACAATAATGAGACCTGGTTTTATTTCTTTTATTATTTCTTTTGTATTCAAATTTATTTCGCAAGTTGCAGGAGTGGAACTTGTAATTTTATTTAAACATTCATCCTCTACTTCAATCAAATTCTTTTTTTGGTTATCTTTTGCATTATTATAGAAAATTCTTTTGTATTGGTCCATTATAAACCTATTATTTGGCAATACTAATTCTTTATTAAGTTTAAGTAGACAAAATGATTTGTTCGAAGTCGTCTATATGGTTTCTCAAAAGGGTAATGTCGTAATTTACTTGAAAAAGGTGTAATATTTTTAATTGATATTTTACGTTGATAGTTCTGTCGACTTTATTGTTTTAGTTGGATAATAGTTCGGTAATTGTCCTTTATTGTATTCGGAAACAAGGTCAGAATTTGATTTAGAAAGACTATCTAGTGTTTCTTGGGTCATTTCTTTATATTCATTGTCCAGGTTACCGGTTAAGAATTTTATAGTTTAACCTAAACTGTTATTAGTTTTTTTTCTTTTTGGTCTTTTGTGGGTATGTGGTTTTAACCCTTCAATTTTTAATTTATGTTTGTCACTTAGGATGACAAAGTCCAGGGTTTATGATAGAGTTAGTTGCCCGTAACGTTCAATAGTATCAATTAAAAATTTAAGCGGTGTTGTTTTGGATTGTAGAAAATTTTCTTTGACTTAAGAGTTATTGATATCTAATGTGTCCATTGGTTCTGGACCAGTTGAGTTATTATTTTCCCTATAATTATAATTGTAACTCCAATATGGGTTTTAAGCATAATTATTATAATCATTGTTATTATTAACATAGTTGTTACTATAATTATTATTATTTCGAGACCTTAAGTTAAAATTATTTGGTCTCCTCTGAGTTTGATTAAAATTTGTTTGTTGATTATTATTAGGTCTGTATGTTCGAGGTTTACTGATATTACTATTATTAGTGGTGTTATTATTATTATAGTTTCGAGAGTTATTGTTTTTGCTATTATTATTATGGTTTCGGGAATTATTTTTATTATTATTTAAAGCGCGATTTGGTCTATCATTTGAAAATGCATTTGGCGTGAACGCGTGACCAGACTGGAATAATATTTCTATTGCGCTTTCTAATGTGATAGTGTTCCTACACGCCAGAATTGTTCTCATTGGTTCTGGTATATTACTCTTACATATATTTAAGGCGGTTTTTATATTATTGCGAGAACATTCATTGGCTGCAGCCCCTGAACCTAGTACGGTTATCGTCTTACTATTCAATGCTCTTAACTTGTTTATTATCTCGTTTTAAAAGTCTATATTACTAGTTTTGTATGTTATAGCATAAAGAACTCATATACATAGAGTATTCATCTAGAACAAAAAATGTTAGTCAATTTTGTTGATTTGAAATCACCCCAATACGGTATTTGAAATCACCCCAATACGGTAATCACCGCATTATCGTAAAAAGATGACCGTCTTTTTTGTAAACATAGTAAAATCAAATTAAGATAATTGTTATTTATCCTTAGTGTCCTTGAAATTTGGGACCAATTGCAGTAGTGGGTTGAGGACCAGCCACACAGTTCCGAAGACTTTAAAGCATTTTTTCGAAATTTATAAAGGTATTAACTTCAAACAAATTTAGAAGTTTCAAATTTGGCACATGGGTGCTCTTTACTGTTTCGTTGTCGTTCCCCTAATTTTGGATCAATCAGAGTGAAGGTTCAGTACCCCTCTTAGACCCCCCAAGGTTTAAAAGCTTATCATCGAAATTAATACAAATAATAACATAAAATTAAGATAGAACGTTCCAATTGTGTACAAGGGTTAACTAGTATTAAAAGTATAACCGGGACTGCATATGGGCGAAGTCGTACCATGGTTTCGGTTTCTGGAACCTTTGAAAAGTTCAAGGTCTAACGAACATATACCTTAAAAGCAGGTTAACTCAAAAAATATTGCCGCTATTTTGATGAAAGATGAACTAGTAACTTTCTAGGTTACTAGTAATGAAAGTACCATGGGAATTGGTTTTGGTCGAGTTCGGACAATGAGTCCGGATTCTAGAAGCTTTTGATCGATCTGAGGCCAAACGAGTATAATTTCGAAGCCAAAGAATATATTTCCTAATTCCTATGTTTACCCGAAATTTAGACTTAAATGTAGTGGTGGTTCAGGTGGTACCTAACAAATCCCAAAATTAAAAAGCTTATCTTCGAAATCCATGAAGATAGAAACTTTAAATTTGATACACGAGGGTTTTGCCTATTTCCGTTTTTATTTAACACTTTTATATTTTTAAAAGGCTAAGAATTTTATTATAAAACATATTTTGTATAATATTTTATAATTATTACCATAGGTGATATATAATTAAGACATTGTGTACAATACTTAAACTATATTTGCATTTATGTAAAATTTATTGTTATATTTAAATGAATTATATGAAAAGTTCTAAATTTGTAATTATATTTTAGAAATACATTTATTTCATATTTTGCGTTTATAAGCTTTCCTAATACGTACAGAACCTAACAATTTAGAATAATTGCAATTTTAAAAAATGATAAAATATATATTTTATTTATCACAAAATCTAATAATTCAAAATTTTTCACTTTTGTAATTGAATTGAAATAAATATATTTTCATTTAATTCAAGTTTTTTATTTTTTTAATATTTTTAAATCGATAAATTAGTAAGAATTTGTAATATTTTGTATTTAAAAGTAATTAGAAAATGTTTTTAGTATTGTAAAGTTTATTTGGTTAGCTATTTCTTACGTGTTTTTATTTAAAAATGTTAGAAATTTGAATGTTCTTTTTGCAAAATTTTTAAACTATCTCGTCAGATGAAAAAAGTTGTTTTTGCAGGCATTGTTTGAAATTTTAGAGGAGTGGAGATTTTTATGTAAAAAAGTATTCGACAGTTCTTAAAGGTTAGCTTTCTTAAGAAACAAAATTTAATTTAAAAAAAAACATTATTTACTTAAAAAATCAACATAAAAAGCTAAGGCAAAAATTAAAAAAAGAAAAACGGTGTTTATCTTTATGTAACATTATTAATAGGCAGTTTCAATTGCGTAACGAAGCCAAACAATTTTTAAAAATGAATTTTAAAAGTGTAAGTAAATGGTCCGAAGATGAAAAAAACGTAGCAATAAATATTCATTTTAATTCACCAAAAGGGTTATAAATTTTTGAGAAATGGAATGAAGCTTAATTTGCCCCATTTTAGTTCTCTTAATAGATGGATTCCCATCAAACATTTAAATATAGGTCTTAACGACAAAAATATAAATGAGTTAGGCATTATATTCTCAGAAAAAGATTTAATTGAAAGTTTGGCTGTATTTGTATTCGATGAAATAGCTTCCCTTCCCCGGCTTTTTCCCTTTTAGAATTCTAAATTAAATAATAAAATAATAAAACAGTTTTTCAATAAGATAAACAAAATTTTTAATTATATTTTTTTAGTAGGTAGTTAAAAACCTAAAAATTATAAAAAAATTTTACATATGTACCTATTTTAAACTAACGAAAATTTAAAATACATAGGTACCTCTATTAGAAGACAATTTATGGAATTATTTTCTAAAGATTTGAAAGATTTGGAATAATGCAAGTAAAAAAATATAAAGCAAAAAAACAGAAATTTGATTCTTCTTTTTCTATCAATATTTTTTTAATAAAAATATACACAAACTGCATATGTACATGATACAGCGGTTGACATGATTGATATACATACATCAAAAAAAAAAAAACTAAAAACAGAAAACAAAAAAGAGAAGATATATATAAAAATGCTCACATCGATTGACATAAAAACAAAAAAAATAAAACAAACTAAAAGTTAAAATAAAAATAAACGAAAATACGATAAATTTGAATTTACGAAATAAAAAAACTTGTCTAACTTTTTAGTTCTACGTGAATACTCTATGTATATGATTTCTTTATGGTTATAGCCCTTATTTCATCATATAAGTCGTCAGTGCTTTTTCTTTTACCGTAAATTGTTTTGCGTCGTTAATAAATCTACAACAATATTCAATTAATAATCGATTCCGAATAAAAATGTCCACGTCCACGTTTTAATCTTCTTCTTGCTCTACTTCGAACAAGACTCCTCTTTAAAAACAGATTTATATCATATGAAAAATAAATAACGGAATCTATTTACTATTTTACTTGCCATTAAATTATCCAAAAAAAATGCATTAAAAAACAAAAACAAATAAATAGCAAATAGAATGCAAATATACTAGTCGAATGAAATATAGTTGGTATGAAATTTAAATAATTCCCAAATTCGGCCTTTCCTGATTATTCATCAGTCCTTGATGGAATTTCCAAATAATTTTCATTTTCAATAGGATGTTCTTCTTCTTCCATATCGAATAAATTATCATCATCATCATTTTCTGCCCAACATTTGATTTTATCCGCACTTGTTTTGTAATGTTCGGACCTTCATGATTTCCTTCTTTTTCGACTTTGTATCGGTCGAATGATTTGATTGCTGTGATTGGTCCTATAGGGACCCAAAAATTTAGGACGAATTTTCAATCCTGTGCCACATTGAATTCTTTCAATTGCAACTAAATCCCCGATTTTATACTGCTTTGATTTCTTTCTTTTTTTATTAAAATTTTTCGTATTTTCAGCTTGAATTTTTATTATGCCCTTTTTTGCCTGCCCACGCATTTCTTCTCTGTTGTCATTAAATTGTTTTCTCCATTCGTCTTTGATTACTTCAATTATTTTAATATCGTTTTTGGTATACATTTCTATTCCTACTAGCAGATGAAAAGGTGTAGCTTGAATTGCTCTTTGGAATGTTGAGTTTAAAATATTTGTTGCACCGGTTTAACATACTAGAATGGAGACGTTCAACCTGACCATTGCCTCTTGGTACGCCCACTGTAGTATATAATAAATGAACCCCATGCTCTTCACAATAATGTTTGAAATTATTTGAAATGAATGCTCCACCGTGATCAGCTATAAGTCTTTTGGGGTAGCCAAAAGTTTCTGCAATATTCTCGCTTTTTTGTATGACCGCTTCAGTGTTAAGAGTTTTGGTAGGAAACAACCAACAGAACTTTGTAAAACCATCTATGATTGCACAAATGTATTTATAGTTTTTTTTTGTAGTCTGCATTGGACCCAGATGTTCAACGTGAAATGTGTGTAACAGCTGGTCGCCCTTAGGAATTGGATGTAAGAAACCCTCCAGTTTTCCTTCCTGCTAAAATGCACTTAACACAACCTCGAATATAAATTTCAATTCGTTTTTGAAGTTTCTGGATAAAAAATTCTTTTTCTAAAATTTCTTTGGTTTTTTTGACTTGAAAATGACCTTTATCATGAGCTTGCCTAATAACATTAGCAATCATTGAATCTTGAACAACAAAAAGTAATTTATTATTTTTATTTTTACACAAAATACTATTGTGAATGATATAGTCCTCATAAGGATTATTCTTTAAAATCTCAATTATAGCATGGAGACGATCATCTTTATTTTGGGCCGCTCTTAATCTTGTCAAAAAGTCGTTATTATTTGTAATTGCACACATACTTATTGGATTACTGCTAAGCGCATCAACATGCTTTATGTGATTTCCTGCCCTGTGTTCAACGGTGTAATCGAATTCTTCTAGAAGAAGTACCCGTCTGACAACCCTTATGTCCAAATCTTTTTTCTTTAAGGTACACTCAAATGCTTTGCAATCTGTCACCAGTTTGAATCGTTGACCAAGTAGATACACTCTAAATCGTTTAACTGCTTCAACTACTGCCAGCACTTCGAGTTCGTAGCTACAATATTTTTTTTCAGCATCGGATGTCTTTTTGCTCATGAAATGAACGGGATGTAACAAACCATCGTTACCACATCTTTGCATTAAGATTACTCCATATCCGTTTCAGCACCATATTCAAAAATTTTTAATACCGGTTTATTAGCAAGAATGTTCTTTATTTCCTTTATAGCAGTTAATTGTATTTCTTCAATTTTAAAATAGTTATCTTTTTTTAACAGATCACTGAGCGGTTTAGCTTTGGTTGCAAAGTTAATTATAAATTTTCTAAAGTAGTTGGCCAAACCCAAAAAGCTTTCTAATTGTTTTGTATTAGTTGGAATAAGAAAATTTATAATGGCTTTCGTTTTAGACGGTGACGGAGAAATAAAATTTCTTATAACTAAATAACCCAAGTATTCAATTTCTTCCTTTAAAATTTGACACTTTTTCCATTTGATATTTTACCCATGATCAGCTGCTACTTTCAAAACCTTTTCCAAATTGATTACACCTTCTTCGATAGTTTTTGACGGGATTAAAATATCATCTAAATAAATAACCACAATATTTTCTCTGATTAAATTTCTTAAAACGTAATTTATATATTTTTGAAAGACAGCAGGTGAATTACATAAGCCAAAAGGAACCCGAATAAATTCATATTGGCCATTGGTTGTAACAAAAGATGTAAATTTTCTGCTTTCTTCTTCTACCATCGTATGAAAAAACCCATTTTCCAAATCCAAAGTTGTAAAATATTGGGAACCTTGTAGTTTATCAATTTGGCCCTCGATGTTTCGCAAGGGGCATCGGTCTTTATGAATTTTTTTATTTATGTTTCTATAATCAATACACAATCGATTACTACCATCCTTCTTTTTAACTAAGACCACCTGGCTGGAGTATTCCGAACTACTTTCATGAAATATTTCCTTCTATTTTTCGTTCAGAATTTATCTTCTTTGAGATATTAACCTTACCCTTTTCAATTGTCACTGCAGCCAATTCTAACAGGTTCATCCCGATTATTATATCTGGTTTCATAAAATGTGAATTTACGATATAGACCTCTATGTTTTCAAAAATTTCTTCACCAATTTTAAAATTTACGATGCACGATCCACTGGTCGAAACAGTAGCTCCAAAGCCCGATACAGACAGTTTTATATCCTTGTTGTAATATTTCGGCTTAATAGATGGTAATAATTTTCTTTTACTAAACAAATTTTACTCCCAGTATCCACCAAGCTATCTAAAATGAAATTATTTATTTTACACTGAACGTACATACCATTTTTTATTATAACGTGCGATGATTTCTTCTGTGGTTCCTTTGTACAATTTGTTCTTTTATGTCCAAATTCGTTGCAACCAAAGCATTTAGGACCCTTTTAGGCCATTCGTGATCTGATGAACCGCAATTGAAGCAATAATTTCTCCTTTGTGGTTTTCTTTCTTTTGACATATAATCTTCTTTTTTGAATTGCTTGCTTTCTTCCAAATTTTTGCCACCAAACTTTTTGTATTCGTTCTTAACTTTTTCATAAATTACTAGTTTTTCTTTAAAATCACTTATATTTCTTGCACCATAAAGTACAATTTTGTTATTGGTATGATCCTTAATACCATCGATAACATATTCGATTATGGATAAATCATCCACATCCACTTGTGACGCAAGATCAGTCATGTGGTATAAATATTTGCGCAGTGTTTCATCGGGTTTCTTCTTCCTTTCTTTTAATTTGTTGTGCACTTCGGCACTGCTTATTTTTGATTAAAATTCTTGAACTAAACTTCTTTTTAAATGATAATAATTTAACGGTTTAGCGTCACCATCAATGAAAGCATTCGCTGCTCCTTCCAAACATCGTTTGCAAAAAATAAATTTTTGTAAATCATTTAAATAAAAAGTTTCTGCATACTGTTTGAATTCAATTAAGCATTTTTTGACGCTCATCGTATCGTCGGCAGAAAATTTACACTCCAGGCTTTCAAAATCTGAAAAATTGATTTTAATTGACTGTACTTCTCCTGTTGCCTGTACATTATGTGACTGCGTTGTGAATCTATTTGCATGTGTGTCAATAGCAATATTACTATTTTGTCTACTCTGTCTTCGCCTTCCACTCATATTAATAATTTAAAATTTAAAAAGCACTTACTTGGTTGAGAATTAACTACCTTATTTTCAGCGAATCCAATATTAAACGTATTAATTAAACTTATTAATAAACGCACAAATCATTAATTTTAAAAAATGTATTAAAATAAAAATTTTTTTTTTTTTTATATATATTTAATACAGATTATTTTCAAATTTTAACAGTTTTATTTCTAACGCCACGGTATATAATAAAATATATAATTTTTTTTTTTTTTTATAGTTCGTTATGACAGTTATAAAAGAAAAAAAAATTTATTCGTATTTTAATTTTTAACTTTAATTTTACATGTGGTTTTAAGTCCGTTAATTTCTTTCAAATCCCGGTTGTTCAAAAAGTTTAATATTTAGTAATAATTTATAAAAGTGTTCAAAAGTTTAATTTAATAAAACTTTTAATCTACAACAATATTTAATTAATAATCGATTCCGAATAAAAATGCCCACGTCCACGTTTTAATCTTCTTCTTGCTTCGGCTCTACTTCGAACAAGACTCCTCTTTAAAAACAAATTTATATCATATGAAAAATAAATAATGGAATCTATTTACTATTTTACTTGCTATTAAATTATCCAAAAAAAATGCATTAAAAAACAAAAACAAATAAATAGCAAATAGAATGCAAATATACTAGTCGAAATATAGTTGGTATGAAATTTAATTAATTCCCACATGTATTGGTGTAATAGCTTATTTATTATCAAATCAGTTGCTGTTATTGCTTGTTGGGAATTTGTCGGTATTATTCGCTTGCAGGCCCTGGTCTCGTCCCAGTTTACCTTTTTAGTTCTTTCTGGAATTTTTTAATACTTCAAATAGTATTCACCGTTGTTTTCCTTGTGATATTGTAAGTTGTCCTGAATATTTTCATCTTTTTAATAGGTTTCATCACTGTTATATGATTTTTGTTTGTAGTTTTTACTCCCCAGGTTTTAAGTGTTTACAGGGAGATTATAGTTTTTATTACACCGTTCTATAAAAAAATTTATAGAATATGCAGTCCTTTATTCTTTGAATTACAGTTCTGTTACTAATTAATTTACTTTTGATTAATTTTTTTCTGGATTGTTTTGTTTTGCTTGTTAAATATCACAATCACCGTCATTTAAAAATTGTTTGTTCTTTTTACAATTTTTAATTAATTGTTAATTATTTTAGGTACATACCTATTTTTTCTTTTTTAAAATGTGGTCTATTAATTACTTAAAATAAAAATTTATGTTACCTTTAAAAAGTTTTTTTTTTCAATTATATATTTCTCTTTATTTTATTTAATTACGTTCGATACGTTATGAAGTGTTAAAACACAAATGAAGTTGATATCGTTCAATCAGACTCAATTGAACCTTAAGCTATATGGTATCTTTAACAATATCAATTCTCACTTAACGTATCCCATCCTCGTCGCCAATTTTATTATTAAAAATACAATTAAAACACGGACACTTTGTTTTATTTATTTTATTTCCAATTAATTTACTAGTATTAAAATACTAGGAATTCTTAGTTTTTATAAAAACATATTTTATTATCTTAAATGGCTTAAGACCAAAACTGATTTGAATTATCTTTGATAATTCTTACATTTATATACTATTTAAATTCTTTATGTTGGTCTTACTTTACATTTTATATTTCTGGTATTACAACATATGTATTCTTATTCTAGTTTTAGTATAATGTATTCTTATTCTAATTTTAGTATTTCCTATTCATACTAAATACTTGTATTAAATATTTGTAAAGGAAAAATGCATATTGTGCATTTTTATGTGAAAAAGAAATGTATTAATATTGTATTGGAATTTCTTCTAATTGGAAAACAAAAATAAAAAAAATGTAATTTGTGATGTAATTTGTGTTTTTATTTTAACAACCAAAATGTATGTTTTGGTTTTGTCGATAAGTGGTTTTGAATATAATAAAATATTTAGATCACTAGGTGAAAGTATTATTATGTTGAAATCTATTTAAAGTATTTAATGTACATATATTATGATGTATTTTACATGTTTTAATATTTAGACATGCGTTAACATGATTGTGGGAGATTGATAAAAGCGTGAGAAAATATATTTACTAATTTTGATAATTATAACTACAAAAGTTATTCTTAGAAGAGGGTTAAAAGTAATATTTAAATAATGGAGCGTAACATAACTTCTATGCTATAACTTTTGCCCAGGAAATTGTTCTAATGGAAATTAGCCTTAAGTATTTCTTCTCATAGTTGTTTTTCTTAAATTAATATTAATTTGCTTTTTGGGTTAATAATAAAAAATCTTTGTATTGAGGTATTTTTTTTTTAACTATTATGATTTCTTTGTATATAACAAACAAAACATTAACAAATAACTACAAACATACCTAACTATAAAACTACTGTGCTATTCTTAAAAACAAGTAAAAAAAAATTCAATGTTCACATTATTTTTACAAATAATGTAGCAAATATTTTATTGAACAGTTGAAAAAAATATACCAACTTTACTAGTTACAAAACAAAAAATACGAAACATATGACTTTGACATCTGCAAGTAGTGTGGAAATGAGCATACCATTTTTTTTGAATACGGAACGGAATTTTTCATTCGAACAAAATTTTCGTTGAAACGTAACATACGGGCATTAGTTTCAACTTCACATGGGTACTAATACTACTAATAGTCACAAAAAATGTTTATATATTTAAGTATAAATTTTAAGTTTATATGCAAAAAAATATTTCTGCCGATTTATTACGAAGTTTTAATAATTTTTTTCTACTAGCCCAAGCTAGATAAAGACTTCCAAAATTAGTGTTTTTGAAATTTGGCAACATTAAAAGTAAGGCTTATCGATATCTATATTCTATACATTTTTTCTTAAACAAATAATGTTCATTCATTTACATCACAAAATATAAAAAGAAATAGCCTAAATTAAAATGATCACACTGCATTTCTTCGTTAGAAAATATATGTTCATACAAGTATAATTTATAGCTAACAAATAACACAAGATAAAAAATAAATTTATGAATCGTTTATTTGGTTAGGTAACTATGTAGATACATTTATGTATGTAACATATTAAGATTTTCATCATTGTTAGTAATTTTGTATATTTGTTTATGGTGACAAACTAAAACTAAGTAATTTTTAGAAATTTTTTTTTTACGTTGTAATATTTAGACGACTTAAGTAATTTATAATAACTTCAGAGTTATTTTATTTCAAACAAAATTACCTTCGTTTTTGCATATGTAGATATATTATTAAAAATAAAGTTATAAAGGTATGTAGATATATAATTAATATAAACTTTTCAAATATCTTTGTTAAAAATATGGGATATTCATTAATATTTAGTAATTTCAAATTATTTATTATAAAAGTATTTGATTATAATAACTGAAAAACATATTAAATACATACATTTTCCTAAGTACCTACTTAAAAATGTATTTACGTTGATAGATTTTAGTTTAAGTTTATTAACAACGAGGTCAAAAACATAAAGTTTTCATTGAAGTCTTTGGTTTTCTTAATGTATTTTTATCAGAATCACAAATAAAATGTGTGTAATGACTAATGAGTATTCAAACTTAATATAAACAAATATATTTTATATTTAATTTATTATATACTTTGATAATCAATACCAAAAATATAATTTTTGAAAATTATTTTAACAAAATCACTATTCTTAATTTATAAAAACTACTCGCACTGAAGTTTAAACAAATTTATTATAGCTTGGCATTTAAGTATCTTTTAAAATTAAAATATTTTTCACTAATTTTTATTCCTATAAAACAAAAATAACCGTACCACGTTTAATTAATCAAACATGTCAGCTGCAACTGAGTTTTTGGTATTTTTAATAAAAATATTGCTCTTTAAACTTTTAAAACAAAATAAAAATTTTTAACAAATCTATATAACATATGTACATAGATATGTATTATGTATGGGTTTATTTTTTTACAACCTTTATTTACCACTTACTGGTGGTGGTTGAAAGATCATGGAATAGTGTTAGCTTTTTTTTTATCTCCAAATTACTGTAAATGGAATGTAATATTATGAAAACAACTTATACAACTTAAACTAGTAAGTATTACTTAGTACTTGGAAAATTAAAAAAAGTCTAAGTCATTACAGAAGTGTATATATTAACACTTGTACATGTTTATTTATTCTTTAATTATAATATATTATATATTAATATATCAACTTTATTTGTAGTACTAAACTAACTACTTAATACATATATAGTTTTTCCTTATTACAAATTATTATTATAATTGATAGTAAACATACCATAAAGGGGAAAAGTTTAACCGAAACTTATCTATTACAATAAGACTAGTAGGACCCCTGTTCAATTGCACAAGCTTGCTTAAGACATTTTTGCTGAAGTATTTTATCTCACTTAGAATTAGCTAATACTGTCATTTTGAAATACGTTATAATACTGAGTTACTTTAAAAAATTTCTTAGTACCTTGACAAGTACTAAAATTACGTTTTGTCATAAAGAAATCATATGCATAGAGTATTCATCTAGAACAAAAAATGTTAGTCAATTTTGTTGATTTGAAATCACCCCAATACGGTATTTGAAATCATGCCATTATCGTAAAAAGATTACCGTATTTTTGGTATGCATAGTAAAATCAAATTGAGATTATTTCTATGCTTGATTTTTATTTTTCTTTTTATTTTATTTGATTGTCAGTCGATTTATGTACAATTGTTTATATTTCTTTATCAAGTTGGACGATTTCTTTTTAAAAAATTTTATTTAATATTTTTGTTGTTGTTTTTTTTGTATGTTAATCGATGTATATATGTACATTTGTGTATTTTGTATATATGTATTTCTTTATACAATTTGGACAATCCCTTTTTTTTAGAATACAGAAATAAATAATAATTATTCAAGCACTACATGCTATTCTAATAAAAATGTAAGAAATTTGAATGTACTCTTTGAAAAAAAACTGTCTCGTCAGATGAAAAAAGTTTGTTTTGCAGGCTTAATATACTTTTCCATAATATATTTTACCCGGCTTTTTCCCTTTTAGATTTCTAAATTAAATAATAAAATAATAAAACCAATTTTCAATAAGATAAACAAAAATTTTAAATTTTTTTGGTAGGTAGTTAAAAACCTAAAAATTATAAAAAAATTTTACATACCTATTTTAAACTAACGAAAATTTAAAATACATAGGTACATTAGAAGACAATTTATGGAATTATTTTCTAAAACTTTTAAAAGATTTGGAATAATGCAATGCAGATTATGTTCCCAAAATATATCAAGGTGTATAATTCACCAATATTAAAATATTTTTCATTAATGAGAAAATTCGCTACCAAATTTTCTCATATTGTAATTTGATTCTGGTCAATTCTTTATTTAATAATCTAATATATAAAGAAGAAAATTTGTTTGTTTATTTGTTTGTTTGTTTATTTGTTTGTTTGTTTGTTTGTTTGTCCAGGATTCACGTGAAAACCACTGGTCCGATTGACACCAAATTTTAGAGGAATAATTTTGGGAGTCCGGGGGGTGACATAGGCTATGTCGCATTTTTATAAGTCAGCAGGTCGCGGCTCCAGAGCCGTTTTAAGCTTTTTCGTTTTTTTGATGTCGAGTCGAAACGGTTTGACCGATTCACTTGAAATTTTGCACGAATGTTCTTCTTATTAAACGGAATTAATGGCATAAAGTTGGTTGGAATAAATTAACCTCTTTCGGCCCGGCGGGCTTCCAAAAAATTTTGTGTTTCCGATTTGTGTCCAATTTTACAGGGTGGTTTTGCAGTCAAAAAGAGAGGCTGGCACAAATTTTTGTTGGGTTCGGTTAACCCGTTTGGGCACGAGGGCGCAATGAAGCTTTTTCAATGTTTTTGATGTCGAGCCGAAACAGTTTGACCGATAGACTTGAAATTTTGCACAAATCTTCCTCTTAGCAAACGGAATTAGTTGTCTAAAGATGGTTCGAAAATATTAACCCATTTCGGTCCGGCGGGCTTCCAAAAAATTATTTGTTTCCGATTTGTGTCCAATTTTACAGGGTGGTTTTGCAGTCGAAAAGAAAGGCTGGCACAAATTTTTGTTGGGTTCGGTTAACCCGTTTGGGCACGAGGGCCCAATGAAGCTTTTTCAATGTTTTTGATGTCGAGTCAAAACGGTTTGACTGATTGACTTGAAATTTTGTACAAATGTTCCTCTTAGCAACCGCAATTAGTTGTATAAATTTGGTTGGAATAATTTAACCCATTTCGACGTGGCGGGCTTCCAAAAAATTTTGTATATCCGATTTGTGTCCAATTTTACAAGGTGGTTTCGCAGTCGACAATAGAGTCTGGCACAAATTATTGTTGAGTTCGGTTAACCCGTTTGGGCACGAGGGCGCAAAAAAGCTTTTTCAATGTTTTTGATTTCGAGTCAAAACCGTTTGACAAATTGACTTGAAATTTTGCACAAATGTTCCTCTTAGCAACCGCAATTAGTTGTATAAATTTGGTTGGAATAATTTAACCCATTTCGGCCTGGCGGACTTTCAAAAAATTTTGTGTTTTCGATTTGTGTCCAATTTTACAGGTTGATTTTGCAGTCTAAAGAGAGGCTGCAAAAAGTTTTAGTTAATTCGATTAACCCGTTTTCCACGACGACGCCATGAAGTTTTCTATAAATTTTATTTTCTTATACGATTAAAAGTATTTTATTGAAAATTTTGTACCAACATTTTAATTAAAACCCACGTGGTTAATTTGGTTTTGACCTGTTTGTGCGTTTTGAACAAAGATTCAATGAAATTTTCAGTTTTCTTCAAATGAAATCTAAAAATCAAAAAATTCAATTTCTTATGTATAATGCTTAAAAACATAGTATTTTAAAACAGTTTTTACAAAAAATAAGCCTACATTTCTCTCATAAAATCATAAAAAAACGAGGAAGAGCGTATTACAACTTTCAGGTGAGTACTAAACAAAATATAAGTTGAAAAGCGAATTTTTAAACCTTTTCTAAACCATCGACTATATTTTATTCAAGCGTTGGCAATTCAAGAAAATCCCCTTTTGACCTATAGTCATTTTAATTCAGTTAACATTGTTCACCGGAAACCTACCATCCTCAACTATATCGTCAAGGAGCACCAAATTGTCAAGAAGCAGCATGTATAGAAAAATTAGATATAATCGTTCAAATTGTTTTGCAAACTGTTTTTTAAAGTTTTTGTTTCGCAATCGATTAAAAGAACTCGACAAACCTTTTTTTTAAGTATTCCCCTTATTTCAAAAAGTTGTACCTACTTTCAAAAATTGGACGTAATTTACTTACAAATTTTTTTTTTAACAATCGTCGGCAGGGGTTAACAACTTTCAAGTCTGTTAGTAAATTGAACTTCATTTTCAAAGAAGAACACATATACGAAATTTGAAGTTAATCTGTTAAATCATTTCTAATATATAGCAAAGCAACGAAAAAACCTATAAAAAGCTGTTGGGCCACGATGGGTTAACGGAACTCCACAAATATTTTTTTGTGGCATTTATAGGCAAAGTAGTATCTCAAAAAATTGGCTGAAACTTGCTTTTTTACGATTTTCAAGCTTCCGGGCAACGCCGGGTAAATCTGCTAGTCTAATATATAAAGAAGAAAATTTGTTTGTTTATTTGTTTGTTTGTTTATTTGTTTGTTTGTTTGTTTGTTTGTTTGTCCAGGATTCACGTGAAAACCACTGGTCCGATTGACACCAAATTTTAGAGGAATAATTTTGGGAGTCCGGGGGGTGACATAGGCTATGTCGCATTTTTATAAGTCAGCAGGTTGCGGCTCCAGAGCCGTTTTAAGCTTTTTCGTTTTTTTGATGTCGAGTCGAAACGGTTTGACCGATTGACTTGAAATTTTGCACAAATGTTCCTCTTAGCAACCGCAATTAGTTGCATAAATTTGGTTGGAATAATTTAACCCATTTCGGCCTGGCGGGCTTCCAAAAAATTTTGTGTTTCCGATTTGTGTCCAATTTTACAAGGTGGTTTCGCAGTCGAAAATAAAGTCTGGGACAAATTTTTGTTGAGTTCGGTTAACCCGTTTGGGCACGAGAGTGCAAAGAAGCTTTTTCAATGTTTTTGATGCCGAGTCAAAACTGTTTGACCGATTGACTTGAAATTTTGCACAAATGTTCCTCTTAGCAACCGCATTTAGTTGTATAAATTTGGTTGGAATAAATTAACCCATTTCGGCCTGGCGGACTTTCAAAAAATTTTGTGTTTTCGATTTGTGTCCAATTTTACAGGTTGATTTTGTAGTCTAAAAGAGAGGCTGCAAAAAGTTTTAGTTAAGTTCGATTAACCCATTTTCCACGACGATGATATGAAGTTTTCTATATATTTTATTTTCTTATACGATTAAAAGTATTTTATTGAAAATTTTGTACCAGCATTTTAATTAAAACCCACAGGGTTAATTTGGTTTTGACCTGTTTGTGCCTTTTGAACAAAGATTCAATGAAATTTTCAGTTTTCTTCAAATGAAATCTAAAAATCAAAAAATTTTTTTCCAAAAAATAAGCCTGCATTTCTCTCATAAAATCATAAAAAAACGAGGAAGAGCGTATTACAACTTTCAGGTGAGTACTAAACAAAATATAAGTCGAAAAGCGAATTTTTAAACCTTTTCTAAATCATCGACTATATTTTATTCAAGCGTTGGCAATTCAAGAAAATCCCCTTTTGACCTATAGTCATTTTAATTCAGTTAACATTGTTCACCGGAAACCTACCATCCTCAACTATATCGTCAAGGAGCACCAAATTGTCAAGAAGCAGCATGTATAGAAAAATTAGAGATAATCGTTCAAATTGTTTTGCAAACTGTTTTTTAAAGTTTTTGTTTCGCAATCGATTAAAAGAACTCGACAAACCTTTTTTTTAAGTATTCCCCTAATTCAAAGAAGTTAGTTACCTACTTTCAAAAATTGGACGTAATTTACTTACAAATTTTTTTTTGAACAATCGTCGGCAGGGGTTAACAACTTTCAAGTCTGTTAGTAAATTGAACTTCATTTTCAAAGAAGAACACATATACGAAATTTGAAGTTAATCTGTTAAATCATTTCTAATATATAGCAAAGCAACGAAAAAACCTATAAAAAGCTGTTGGGCCACGATGGGTTAACGGAACTCCACAAATATTTTTTTGTGGCTTCATTTATAAGCAAAGTAGTATTTCAAAAAATTGGCTGAAACTTGCGTTTTTGCAATTTTCAAGCTCACGGGCAACGCCGGGTAAATTTGCTAGTTTCTCATTCTTTTAAATTTCCCTACAAAAAAAAACCGCGATTAATATATTTTTGTTCTCACCGATAAATTATTAACAAAATAATTATTATCTTTCTCGCTCTAACGACATGATCTATATGATGGTCACTATTATAATTTAAATTTCCCATCATAAGTTTTTCGCGACAAATTAAATCGCGTTCAATAAATCTTCTCATTAGAATTTTTTTTGTGAATTAATCAATATGATTAATTCTTTAATTAGAAGTTTCCCACAGTATAGTTTGTGCTGACCAAACAAATTAATAATATAAAATGACCAATTATTGGTAGTAACAGTTCAGTCTTGTCTTTTCCTAATAACGGAACAAATAAAATCAAACTTACAAACTGAGGTTTATAAGTTATAATAAATAAAATAATAATTACAATAAAATCAAACTTACAAACTGAGGTTTATAAGTTATAATAAATAAAATAATAATTATAATAAAATCAAACTTACAAACTGAGGTTTATAAGTTATAATAAATAAATTGTAAAGAAATAATTTTTTCAAATCGAGATTTGTAAAAATTAAAACAAATATAAACTGTAACTAATTAAGAGGATAAATAAAATAATAATTTAATTTTTTTTTAATATATAAAACACTAGTTTTATTTCTGGCGCAGTCGGTAGGATACCGACACTGTAATATTAAATAACAAAAAGTGTAATTTGTTAACAATCAAAAACATCCTAAAGTTACAGGGAACTTTCTTAAAAGTATTATCGGTATCTAAATAATAAAAAAAAAAAATTTAATAAAAATTATTAAAGTTGAGACTTAATTAGTAAATAATATAAACTTTAACAATTTATAACTAAAAACAAATAAAAAAAAAAAAGTTGTAAAAAAAAAAAAAAAATGGCTTTATCATTCAACGATATCATTAAAGAAGCTCGTTCTGTTCCTCCATTTACGGGGAACTAACTCGTATTCTCTATCCTCATTCATCAGCGAGGTAGAGACATTAATATCCTTAATAAATGACAATGAAGTTGGTCAAGCCTATGTTAGCAGAATACTTTTTGCAAAAATACAAGGGGAAGCTGGCGTTGCCATGAGGAGATTGCAGAACCCATCATGGAACCAAGTTAAAGCACAACTAATTAAAAGTTTCGGAGTTACGGAATCATACTTAAAACTAAAGGAACAAGCAGACCAAGTGACCAGCAACAAAAACGTAAGTCAAATTTATAACAAATTAAATATGATCTTAGATAAGTTAAATCTTAAGTACTCTTTAGATTCTTTTAAACCTAGCGAGTTTAACCCCACAAACAATGAAAACTCTATTTTAGAAAAATTTTTAAATAAAATAGAGCGGGTAGACGCTATGTTTATAAGGACTAAAAATATAACAAAGCTCGAAAAAACTTATCAAGCCCTTGTCGAGACGGGGATAAATAATATAAATTTTAAAACTGTAATTGCTTCGTATAATGACAAGAACTCAAATAAAAATCGTTCGTATAATAATAATAATAATATTAATAAATTTAACACCCCCAATCAAACTTACGGTAAGACTAATTACCGAAATTTTAATCATAATGTTCCTCATAACAGTCGTCAAAATTTTCCTAATCAAACTCGTTATAGTGGTAATTATAGAACAAATGCTAATTCAGGTAGTTTTAGAAACAAAACCAATGGACACGACAGAACCTGTCGAAAATTTTCATTTAACGCCTCGAATAATAGATTACCCATAATCACATTTGACATAGAAGGGAAAAAGGTAGATTGTTTGATAGATACTGGAGCAGCTACCTCACTTATAGACGAAAACATCTTTTCTCAGAAAAGATTTAAAAAATTAAAAAACCCTATAGAACTCTGTACAATTACGGGTAACCAAATTATATTTAATGAAATTATTACTAAAACTCCAACCGAATTCAATGAAAACAGTTTTATGTCTTGGAAAGTAACGCAACTCTCAAATAAAAAATTTAAAGCAATTATAGGCCTAAATTTACTTTTGCCAATAGGTGCTAAAATTGACTTACTCAATGGTGGAATTGAGGTCAAAAACAAACTTATAAAGTTTAATTACACCTGTCCCGTTACTAGCACAAACAAATTAGAGTCGTTACAACTAAATAACCATGACTTATTTGAAAAATTAAAAAACAATCTTCTAAACAAAGAAGAACAAAATTTTCTAAGAAAAATTATACAAAAAAATCAAGACCTCTTTTTTAAAGAAGGTGACAATTTAACTAGTGTTAGCGGTGTAAAACACCAAATTATAACAACTAATTCCCAACCAATATATAGTAAAATATATAGATTTCCTAAGGTTCATGAAGAGGAAGTCAACAAACAAATAGAAGAAATGTTAAATCAAGACATCATAGAACCCTCTAGTAGTCCATATAATAGTCCTATATGGATTGTCCCCAAAAAGATCGATAATACCGGGAAACAAAAATGGCGGATAGTAATAGACTACCGCAAACTGAACGAAATTACCGTAGACGACAAGTTTCCTATTCCCAATATTGAATCTTTGTTCGACAAACTCGGACGAGCTCAATATTTTTCAACCCTAGATCTCGCTAAGGGTTTCCACCAAATTATAGTCGATGAAAAAGATAGGGCTAAAACCGCGTTTTCCACACCTCAGGGTCATTTTGAATTCAAGCGAATGCCGTTTGGACTCAAAAATGCACCGGCTACTTTTCAAAGGATGATTAACTTTGTCCTGAGAGATCAAATAAATAAAATTTGCGTCGTCTATCTTGACGACATTCTGATATTCTCAACATCTCTTCAAGAGCATGTTGAAGCAATAACAGAAATATTTAAAAAATTAAGGGAATACAACTTAAAAATTCAAATCGACAAATGCAACTTCTTTGCAAAATCAACGGAATACTTAGGATATATCTTAACACAAGAAGGTATTAAACCAAACGACAAAAAAATTGAAGTCATTAAAAATTTAGAACTCCCCAAAACATGCAAACAAATTAAAAGTTTCCTCGGTATAACAGGCTACTATCGTAAGTTCATAAAGGACTATGCTAAAGTAGCGCAACCACTAACAAAATGTCTAAAGAAAAATAATAAAATCAATTTGAAAGACATATCTTATAAAGATTCATTTAAAAAACTTAAAGATCTGATCACCAGTCCTCCCATACTACGCTACCCAGACTTTAAAAAGAAATTCACACTGGTTACAGACGCATCAAACTATGCTATTGGTTCCGTGCTACAACAAGATGGTAGACCAATATGTTTCGCAAGTAGAACTCTAAACGAACACGAAATAAAATATTCAACTATAGAAAAGGAGCTATTGGCCATAATATGGGCAACTAAATACTTTAGACCCTACTTGTATGGTGTAAAATTTTTAATTAAAACTGATCATCGACCACTAGTTTGGCTCAATTCTCTCAAAGAACCTAACGCAAAATTACAACGGTGGAGAATAAAGCTTAATGAATACGATTTCGATATCGAATACGTGAAAGGGAAGGAAAATAAGGTTGCAGACTTTTTAAGTCGTATAAACGCAGAAAAATTTGAGATTAACACTTTTGAATACAATACAAACAGACAAACAATAAAACGATCTAAAAAACGACGAATACGTCCTATTAGCTCTGTTTGGAATGAATCTGAAACTATAGAACGAATGAAAAAGTACGCTCGTATAAAACCTGGGAAACACGAAATAAATATCGTAGAAAAAAATATTTCCGAAATGGCAACTATTCATAGTGGTGTCGAAAATTTGGACGACCACTTTCCCATTTCAGAAAATATAGTTAATAAATATTTCACTCAAATTCATTTAGTTAAAGAGAAAGAAAAAGAAATAATAATAAAGTACAATTCTTTTAGACAAATTTATATAACAGACATTGAGCTAAATAACCAAGAATACTTAAACAATATTTTACGAAGATATATAAAAAAGGGGACAACGGGAATCTTTTCAGAATTAAAAGACTCTCGATATAACATACTACAACAAAAACTAATAAATTTATAAAATGTTCAAATAGAGCAATTGACTTAAGTACTGAAGAGGAAGCAATCAAAATTATTGAAAACACACATAAACGAACCAATTACAGGGGTATCTTTGAAAATTATAATGAATTAAAAACCACTTATTTCTTTCCAAAATTTAAGGAATTAATTCACAAATACATTAACAATTGTGACCCATGTAATTTAGCGAAATATGATAGACAACCAATTAAATATAAATTTGAAATTACAGAAACACCCTCTGAGCCTAACGAAATTCTACACGGAGATTTGTTCTTCTGTTATAAAGAGGTTTATCTCACCCTAATCGATAAGTTTACAAAACATATAATGGTTCAAAGACTGAATGACAGAAACGCTGTCACTATCATTCACTCTTTAAAAAATAGATTTTCTATATTTGGGAAACCTAAGAAAATCGTGTTTGATAACGAATTCAATAGCATTAATATAAAAGATTGTTTGAGACAAGAAGGTATTGAAGTACACTTCACTTCACCTCGTTCTCACACGGGTAATTCACCCACTGAAAGAGTTCACGGGACTCTGAACGAGCATCTACGAATTCTAGAAGCTCAAAAATCTAAACTTTCTCCTTTAGAAAAGGTTTTATTTGCAGCTGAAAACTATAACAACTCTATTCACTCTGTCACATTAGTAAGACCAATAGATTTTCTAAGAAATAAAGTTCCAAGTTTATTAGTTATCAGGGAAAGATTAGAGAATGTAAAAAATAAAACAATAGGAAAAATTAATGAAAAAAGGAAACCCTTTATACCTCAGGGAGACTCAGAAATTATTATAGAAAACCCAGAAGCAGTACGTTATAAACATAAACAAAAATATATAAAAACAAGTAAAGAAACAGTCAGTCGGTGTAACCGACTTAGAAATACCCTACACCTATTTGGTTCAAATTTAAGGACATATCCATAAGTCATTTTAACACCATAGAAGCTGTTATTAATTTGATCGTAAGACATAGCTAACCAAATTAACTGTATAATACTAAAAACATTTTCTAATTACCCTATCTATTAAAAAATACTACAAATTCTTACTAATTTATCTATTTCAAAATATTAAAAAACAAACAAACTTGAAATAAATGAAAATATATTTATTCCAATTCAATTACAAAATGAAAAAATTCTAATTATTAAATTTTGTGATAAAAAGATAATCAAAGCATAATATATTTAATAATCCAAATTTTTAAAAATTGCAATTATTTTAAATGGTTAGTTAATATACCTAATAGAAAAGCTTATAAACGCAAAATATGTAATAAATGTATTTCTAAAATACAATTAAAAATTTACACCTTTTCATATAATTCATTTAAATATAAAAATAAATTTTACATAAATGCAGCAAGTACCTTTGAACATAGCAGAACCACTACAATTAAGTCTAGATTTCGGAGACACATAGGACATAGGAAATATATTTTTTGGCTTCGAAATTAAACTCGACCACAACCAATTCCCATGGTACTTTCATTACTAGTAACCTACTGTTAAATTTCATCAAAATACCGGCATTATTTTTTGAGTTATGGTGTTTGTAAGATATATGTTTGTTAGTCCTTGAACTTTTCAAGGGTTCCAGGACCCGAAATTATGGTACGATTTCGGGGGGTCTAAGAGAGGTTCTGAACCACCACTCCAATTGATCCCAAATTAGGGGGGCACGCAAGAAATAGTAAAGAACACCCTTGTGGGAAATTGGAAGCTTCTACATTTGTTTCAAGTTACTATCTTTATTAATTTCGAAAATATGCTTTAAGGGCCTAAGAACTGAGTGGCTGGTCCCCGATCCACTACTCCAATAAGGCCCAAATTTCAAAGACACTTTCGAAATAGGAAGGGACACCCTGATACCAAATTTGGAGGTTCTATCTTCATTGGTTTCGGAATTATGCTCCTTTGGCCTAAATTCGATCAAAAAGTTCTAAGTTCCGAACCCATTGTCCAATCCTCACAGTACGTAATCACCGCCGTAGTTTCGCTGCCAATAACCTACAGCACAAATTTCATGAAGATAGCCTCATTAGTTGTTGAGTTATCGTGATTTTTTATATATGTTCCTTAGCCCAGACATCGATTAAAAGGTCCGGAATCCGAACCGTTGGGCTGATTTCGCCCTTATATAGTCCGCGCTGTACTTATAGTACTAGTTAATCCTTGTACAATTTGAACGGTCTATCCTAATTTTAAGTAACTATTTTTAGTAATTTCGATTATAAGCCTTTAAAACTTGGGAGGTCTGTGAGGGGGGTTTCAGAACCACCACTCCAATTGATCCCAAATTAGGGGAACACGCAAGAGATAGTAAAGAACACCCTTGTGGCAAATTGGAAGCTTCTACATTTTTTTAAGTTGTTATCTTTATTAATTTTAAAGATATGCTTTAAGGTCTTCGGAAATGTGTGGCTGGTCCCCGACCCACTACTCCAATGGGACCCAAATTCACAAGACACTTAGGAAATAGGAAGGGACACCCTGATACTAAATTTGGAGGTTCTATCTTCATTGGTTTCGGAATTATGCTCGTTTGGCCTAAATTCGATCAAAAAGTTCTAGGTTCCGAACCCATGGTCCAATCCCGACCTTACGCAATTACCGAAGTAGTTTCATTACTAGCAACCTACAGCACAAATTTGATGAAGATAGCGTCATTAGTTGTTGAGTTATCGTGATTTTTTATGTTTGTTCGTTAGCCCTGAAACCGATTAAAAGGTCCAGAATCCGAACCCATGGGCCGATTTCGCCCATATGCAATCCCCGCCGTACTTTCAGTCCTAGTAACCTACAGTTAAAATTTCATCAAGATAGCTCCATTATTTTTTGAGTTATCGTGCCTACGGACGGACGGATGAACGGACGGACGGACGGACATGGCTATATCGACTAAGGCGGTCACGCTGATCACAAATATATATACTTTTCCATATCTAGCTCGCTTCCTTTAGGTGGTTACCATACCAAAGTTAATATACCCTTTTACCTATTCTATAGGTGTAGGGTATAATAAACCAAAACTTCTTGATAATAAATTAAAAGATATAAGAAATAAAAATATTCATCCATCTCGGATTAAAAGAAGCTTTAAATATTTTTCAGATAACAAAAACACTGAAATTAATAATGAAATCACTTCTATTCAAAATATTACTAACAAGCCTAATGCTGCGAATTGCTCTACCAACTAATTTTACTAACGCAGATATTAAAATAACAAAACTAGAAGGACAAAGTGGATTCCAAATTATAAAACAAGATGAAATGCCTTTAATTCAAAATTTCTCAAAAATTTTACACATTATAGACCCTTACGAACTAGAAACAGCACTAGATAAAATTAACGAAACAATAACTATCGTATTCTCATCAGACGAAGATAAACTACTAAAAAATCAACTTGTAACTCAAGTGACCCAAACAAGACATAAAATTAAAACTATAATTTCTCACCGCCATAAACGAGGACTTTTGAACATAGGTGGAAAAGTTGCAAACTGGCTTTTCGGACTTGTAGATAACGATGACAAAATTGAAATTGAAGAACATTTAAAAAGCTTAGACTTAAACAATCATCAACTCATCGCAAATTCGAACAAACAAATTCAAATTAACTCGAATTTTCAAAACAATATCGAAACATTAAAACAACATATTCCAGAAAATAGAGTTCTTACTTTAAAAGCATTAAATCAAACAACTGATATAAAAAGAAAAAGTATTAAAAATATACATTTCCTTTCTGTCCTATCTAACATTAATCTTCTAAATTCAGAAATAGTCAAAATCCAACAAAATATCGCATTTGCAAAATATAATATTATGAGTAACTCTATACTAACAAACGAAGAAATTGACGAATATGATATAGATATTTTAAAATACAAGAATTTAAAATGCTCTCTTCTAAAATTTAATAATAAACTAATTTTTGTAATATTAATTCCAAATTTTAGAAAAGATCTTGCCGTAAAATACAAAGTAATTCCAGTTCCAAATAACAATTTTGAAGAAATTCATATAGAAAATACTAATATTTTAAAATATAAAAATAAGCTATTTATTGATAATGAAGAAATTAATATTAGACTATTAAAAAAATTAGAAGATTGTACCAATAGTTTACTAAACGAAAATTATAATAAATGTAAAAAAGTAATAAATAAAAACTATGAATTAGTAGAAATTTTACCAAATATGATATTGGTCAAAAATGCTAAAAATATAACTTTATCAAATAATTGTAATAACGTTGATTATAAGTTAGAGAAAAATATTATTGTAAAATTTAAAAAAATCAAATTTAGAAAAATCTGTAAAAAATCATATAATTTTGCCTAACTATTCAGAAATTGAAAAAAATGTTACAATAAAAACAAATATTGAAAACATTCATATTAAGCAACTTGAAAATATAAAAGAAATAAATAAAATAAAGCTTAAAACCAATAAACATTCAATAATGTATTATATTATCATATTTTTAGTAATAATTTTAATAATACTAGGGTTAACGAATGTTATTCTAATTTATGTAAAACCCAAGTATTGTAAAACCAAAACAAAAAAAGATAAAATTGAACTTCAGAACACTCAGGAGATTGTTCAGCCTAACGTTGGGGGGATTATGTTCCCACAATATATCAAGGTGTAAAATTCACCAATATTAAAATATTTTTCATTAATGAGAAAATTCGCTACCAAATTTTCTCATATTGTAATTTGATTCTGGTCAATTCTTTATTTAATACTTTCTCATTCTTTTAAATTTCCCGACAAAGAAAACCGCGATTATTGTTCTCACCGATAAATTATTAACAAAATAATTATTATCTTTCTCGCTCTAACAACATGATCTATATGATGGTCACTATTATAATTTAAATTTCCCATCATAAGTTTTTCGCGACAAATTAAATCGCGTTCAATAAATCTTCTCATTAGAATTTTTTTTGTGAATTAATCAATATGATTAATTCTTTAATTAGAAGTTTCCCACAGTATAGTTTGTGCTGACCAAACAAATTAATAATATAAAATGACCAATTATTGGTAGTAACAGTTCAGTCTTGTCTTTTCCTAATAACGGAACAAATAAAATCAAACTTACAAACTGAGGTTTATAAGTTATAATAAATAAAATAATAATTATAATAAAATCAAACTTACAAACTGAGGTTTATAAGTTATAATAAATAAAATAATAATTATAATAAAATCAAACTTACAAACTGAGGTTTATAAGTTATAATAAATAAATTGTAAAGAAATAATTTTTTCAAATCGAGATTTGTAAAAATTAAAACAAATTTAAACTGTAACTAATAAAAGAGGATAAATAAAATAATAGTTTAATTTTTTTTTAATATATAAAACACTAGTTTTATTTCTTGCATGTAAAATAATTTAAAGCAAAAAAAAAAGAAATTTGATTCTTCTTTTTCTATCAATATTTTTTTATTTTATAATCAAAATATACACAAATTGCGTACATACATGATACAGCGATTGATATAATATACAAAAGCGATTGATATACATACACAAAAAAACGAGAAGAAATATATACAAACACATCGATTGACATACAAACAAAAAAAATAAAATAAACTAAAAATTAAAATAAAAATAAACTAAAATACGATAAAGTTGATTTTATGAAATAAAACAAGTAAAGAAACAGTCATACGGTGCAACCGACTTAGAAGTACCCTACACCTATTTGGTTCAATTTAATGAGAAGTCGATAAGTCATTTTGATTTTAAAACCATAAAAGGTTTTATTAGTTTGATCGTAAGACATAGCTAACCAAATTTATTTTTATAATACTAAAAATATTTTCTAATTACTTTACCTATTCAAAAATATTACAAGTTCTTACAAATTTATCTATTTAAAAATACTAAAAACCAAAAAAACCGGAAATAAATGAAAATTCATTTATTCCAATTAAATCACAAAAGTGACAAAATATGAATTATTAAATTTTGGTATAAAAAGCTAATCAAAGAAAAATATATTTAATAACTAGCTAATACCCGGTGCGCGTTGCTGCGCCTCTCAATGGAGGTTTAATTGAATTTGATGTTACTGCAAAAAGTTAACACAAAACTTACACACGGTTTACACATGTAAATTTTAAAATGTGTGAAAGCAATCTTTTTAAAACGATTTTTCTAGGATTATTCTAGTAATTTTTGAAACTTTCTGTAATTCAAAGCAGTACGAACTACTTTCCAAATTTTGACGTAATTTACTTCCAAAAAAATTTTTTGAAAAATCGCAGGACCGACTGTTAACAGACTCAACTCCATTTTCAAGTTGCTTCACACATGTAAAATTTGAAGTAAACCGGTCAAATCGTTTCTAATTTAGAGTTAAGTAACGCAAAAATCTATTAAAAGCCACTGTGCCCCACTGGGTTAACGGGACTACACTTTCTGTTTGGGCAAAGCAGTATTGCGCAAAATTGGACGTAATTTGCTTCCAAATCACTCAACAAAATTTTTTTGAGGCTTTCTTTTTAGCCAAAGCAGTACTTCGCAAATTTTGACAATATTAGCTTCCAAAATTATTTTGACCGACATGGGTTAACAAATTCCAAATCTGTTAATAGTGTCAACTCAATTCTCACAGGGGAGCACGTATATAAAATTTAAAGAAAATCGGTCAAACCGTTTTTAATTTAGAGTTAAGTATTGAAAAAACCTATAAAAAGCTGTTGGCCCCAATGGGTTAATGCAAGTCAACAAAATTTTTTTGTGGGTTTTCTTTTTAGCCAAAGCAGAATTTCATAAAATCGGACAAAATTCGGACCCAAAATTTTTTTTGACACCCCGTCGGCCCAACATGGGTTAATAAATTCCAAAACTGTTAATAGTGTCAACTCAATTCTCAAGGAGCATCACGTATACAAAATTTGAAGTCAATTGGTCAAACTGTTTCGAATTTAGAGTAAAGTATTGAAAAAACCTATAAAAAGCTTTTGGGCCGCAATGGGTTAATGGAACTCAACAAAATTTTTTTGGGGCTTTCTTTTAAACTAAAGCAGAATTTCGTAAAATCGGACAAAATTTGGACCCAAAATTTTTTTTGACCACCCGTCGGCCCTACATGGGTTAACAAATTCCAAAACTGTTAATAGTGTCAACTCAATTCTCAAGGAGAATCACGTATACAAAATTTGAAGTCAATCGGTCAAACCGTTTCGTATTTAGAGTAAAATATTGAAAAAAACCTATAATAAGCTGTTGGCCGCAATGGGTTAATGGAACTCAACAAAATTTTTTTGGGGCTTTCTTTTAAACTAAAGCAGAATTTCGTAAAATCGGACAAAATTTGGACCCAAAATTTTTTTTGACCACCCGTCGGCCCTACATGGGTTAACAAATTCCAAAACTGTCAATAGTGTCTACTCAATTCTCAAAGAGCATCACGTATACAAAATTTGAAGTCAATCGGTCAAACCGTTTTCATTTTAGAACAAAGAAGTTTAAATACTTGCACCACAGCCCCAACTTGTCGGTCCGTTAGAGCAAAATTTTTGGGCCACGATTTCTTTCCGTACCCAAAAACCCCTATATACAAATTTTCATGAAAATCGGCTGGGCAGTTTAGGAGTCTATTCGCTACATACAAACAAACAAACAAACAAACAAACAAACAAACAAACAAACATACACACAAACATTCCCTTTTATATATATAGATTAACATTTTTCAAAATTGCAATTATTTTAAATTGTTAGTTAATGTACCTATTAGAAAAGCTTATAAACACAAAATATGCAATAAATGTATTTCTAAAAGACTATTACAAATTTAGAACTTTCCATATAATTCTATAACAATAAATAGCTTAAGTATTGTACACAAAGTCTTAATTACATATCCCCTATGGTACTAATTCAATAAAATATATGATATAATAAAAATTAAAAAAAAAGGAATTTAATCGTTTATTAAAAAATATTTTGTTTTTCATGAAACCTTCAGGCAAACCTTCTTGATCAATAAAAATTTTAATATTGAGTTTGGTTTTACCATCTACACAAAGGTCGTCATCCTCCTTATGTAAGTAAGCTAAATATAGCCTTACATTTTCGTATATTTTTTGATCTCTAAAACGTGATAAAACATATGTATGATCGTCATTAGCTACAGCATTTTTCGTTAATCTGACTATAGGAGGTAAGATAGGATTAACAAAACTTGCAATAGATTGGGATGAAACCGATGCAATTGGCTTATCGTTAATTGAAGTCGTGTTACAGTTTACGTTTAAGCTCTGAGTACACGGAGTGCCAGCATTAAAGGTTTGTCCCTGAATGAAGTTAGAATATTTTTGTTTAGACGTAATTGGTGTTGTTGTAATTAAATTTGAATTTGAATTTGAAATTGAAAATGAATTTTCAGAAATGACTGCATTGCACATTGTGCTAGACAATGCACTTGAACTTGTATTAATGGCTGGAATCTTAATTAAATTGGGCTTATTTAGTGAATATGTAACTAAGTTCGACGGAGGCAAATAGTTTTGAAATTTAATAGGTGTTTGAGTTAATAAAATGGGTTGTGTTTTGTTTGAATTTAAAATATTATTATTATTCTTATTATTCTTATTATTATTATTATTATTATTATTATAATTGCTATTATTGTTATTATTATTATTACTATTATTATCCTTTTTTTTGATTTGTTTATTTTTTGTTTTAATAATTTTAGGCAAATTAGTATTTCTACTGTTTGCATTTTTAGTGTTTGTTTTGTTATTTTTAGAATGTTTTGTGTTTATTGAATGTTGTGTGTTTGTCCTTAAATTATTTTTACCTAAACTTTTGAAACTGCTGATATTGGTTCCTATACGCCACAAGCTCCTGTTTTTAATTTCATTCACTTTTGATTCCGGAACACTAACTTTAAATGTGTGATAGTTCGGTTTATACTTCAGCCACTTCGGTGTTATTAATTTGCAGTGAACATCATCGCATTTCAACTTGCTTCTTATGTATTTGGCCAGTTTGACTTCAGTTGTGTTAACGCTAAGATTCGAAATTCTTATGTTAAATTTCGGCTTACTTATAGCATCTGGTGGATCGACAACTTTTGTTTCTTTTTCAATATCCATTGAAATATCGTCCTGTTTTTCCTTTGCTACATTTTTGAGTTTGTCTGACCCAGCGCTATTTATTTCGTTAAATTCGTCAAACAATGATTTATGTAACTTATTTGAGCTGTATTGATTTGGATGAGAATTATTGTGGTTTTTCATGAATTCTTGCATCTCCTCCATTTTACTCTTGAGAATATCTAAATCAGCCAAAACTAAATCCCTGAAGCTCAATGAAATCTCATTCCTGCTCGCATTTTCAGAAATAGAAACACATATTTTAGATAAGTTATCAATTGAATCTTTTAGTTCCATATTATGTGAGTTATTTGTATCTTGAGGTAATTTATTGGAAATTAAAATTTCATTTTTTAATTTACCTATTTCAACTTTTATTATATCTCTAATAAATTTTTTGTTGTCTGTGTTGAAACTAATTACGCTATTGTTTAGCGATTCAAAATTTTTTTCCATTTCTGAAAAGTTGGCGGAGTTATTTTTTACAACTTCCAATAATTTAACAATTGTTCCTTGGAAGTTGCCCCTGACATCATTAATATTCTTTTTGATTTCCCGCGAAAATTGTCCGAGAGAATTTTGTTGATCCAGACAACTTTCACAAACAAAGTGCTGCGATAAAAAGCTGCTGTACCAGTTTCTCGGAGCGTTTAAGCAGACTCCATGAAATTTACGATTGCAGAAACCTTTGCATTTAATATCGAATTTCATATCGGTGACTAAACAATTTTCTACGCTGCATTGGAAATCCATTGTAAATTGTATATAATGTTAAGTAAAAAAAATAAAGATGATGAATCACTTATTATTTGTATTCTGATTTTAATTTACTTTATTAGTTATTTATTGTTTAACTGTTTATTTATATTGTGACTTTACTTGTTAATGAAATTAAGTAGGTCACTATTTAAAAGAAATTTGCACTTGAAGAATTTTATTTTTAAATTTTATATTTAAATTTTATTTTTAAATTTTAAATATTATATTTAAGTTCTTAATTAGGTTTAATTTTAATAACCTTGTTAATTAAGCAAAAAATAAAAGAATTTTTTATTATTATTAAAAATAATTAAATATTAAAATTAGAGTAAAAAAAAAAATACGTCTAAACTTAATGAAGAATGAATAATGACTATGAATAATGAAATGAATAATGACTATGGTAAAATTCTTAGTCTTTTAAAAATACAAAAGTGTTAAATAATAAACGGAAATAGGAAGGAATCCTCGTGTATCAAATTTGAAGTTTCTATATTCATGAATTTCGACGATAAACTTTTTAGTTTTGGGATTTCTTAGGAGCCACCTGAACCACCACTACAATTAAGTCAAAATTCGGGGACACATAGGAAATAGGAAATATATTCTTTGGCTTCGAAATTATACTCGTTCGGCCTCAAATCGATCAAACTTCTATAATCCAAACTCATTGTCCCAACTCGACCAGAACCAATGCCCATGGTTCTTTCATTACTAGTAACCTTCAAAATAGCGGCATTATTTTTTGAGTTACACAGCTTTTAAGATATATGTTCTTTAGCCCTTGAATTTTTCAAAGGTTCCAGAACCCGAAACAATGGTATGATTTCGCCCATATGCAGTCCCCGTCATACTTTCAAGACTAGTTAACCCTTGTACACAATTGGAACCTTCTATCTTAATTTTAAGTTACTATTTTTATTAATTTCGATGATAAGTTTTTTAATCCTTGGGGGGTCTAAGAGGGGTACTGAACCACCACTCTGATTGATCCAAAATTAGGTGAACGCGCAGGAAAGAGCACCCATGTGCCATATTTGAAACTTCTAAATTTGTATGCAGTTACTATCTTTATTAATTTCGAAAATATGCTTTAAAGAACAGTGTGGCTGATCCTCAACCCACTACTTAAATTGGTCTCAAATTTCAAGGACACTAAGGAAATAGAAAGAGACACCCTGATACCAAATTTGGAGGTTCTATCTTTATTGGTTTCGGAATTATGCTCGTTTGGCCTAAATTCGAGCAAAAAGTTCTAAGTTCCGAACCCATTGTCCATTCCCCACCGTACGCAATCACAACCGTAATTTCATTACCAGTACCCTACAACACAAATTTTATGAAGAAAGCATCATTAGTCGTTGAGTTATCGTGATTTTTTATATATGTTCGTTAGCCCTTAGACCGATTAAAAGGTTCAGGATCCGAACCCTTGGTCTGATTTCACCCATATGCAGTCCGGGCTGCACTTTAAATATTAGTTAACCCTTGTAAACAGGTGGAACGTTATATATTTATTTTAAGTTACTATTTTTAGTATTTCGATTATAGGCTTTTAAACCTTGGGAGGTCTAAGAGGGGTACTGAACCACCACTCCAACTCACCCCCAATTAGGGGGACACGCAAGAAATAGTAAAGAACACCCTTGTGCCAAATATAAAGCCTCTACATTTTTTCAACTTGCTATCTTTATTAATTTTAAAGATATGCTTTAAGGTCTTCAGAAATGTGTGGCTGGTCCCCGACCCACTACCCCAATGAGGCCCAAATTTCAAGGACACTAAGGAATTAGAAAGAGGCACACTGATACCAAATTTGGAGGTTCTATCTTCATTGGTTTTGGAATTATGCTCGTTTGGATTAAATTCAATCAAAAAGTTCTAAGTTCCGAACCGATTGTACATTACCCACCGTACGCAAGCTCCGCCGTAGTTTTATTACCAGTACCCACAACATTATGAAGATAGCGTCATAAGTTGTTGAGTTATCGTAATTTTTTATATATGTTCGTTAGCCCTTAGACCGATTAAAAGGTCCAGAATCCGAACCATTGGGGTGATTCCGCCCATATGCAGTTCGCGCTGTACTTTAAATACCAGTTCACCCTTGTACACAAGTGGAACGTTATATATTAATTTTAAGTTACTATTTTTAGTAATTTAATTAATAAGCATTTAAACCTTGGGTGGTCTAAGAGGGACACTGAACCACCACTCCAATCGATCCCAAATTAGGGGGACACAAGAAATAATAAAGAGCACCCTTGTGCCAATTTGTGGCTTCTACATTTTTTCAAGCTGCTATCTTTATTAATTTTAAAGATATGCTTTAAGGTCTTCAGAAATGTGTGGCTGGTCTCCGACCCACTACTCCAATGGGACCCAAATTTCAAGGACACTAAGGAAAAAGAAAAAGACACCCTGATTCCAAATTTGGAGGTTCTATCTTTATTGGTTTCGGAATTATGCTTGTTTGGCCTAAATTCGATCAAAAACTCCTGCGATCCGAACCTATGGTCCGAACTCGTTCGTACGCAGTCCCCGCCATAGTCTCATTACTGGTAACCTACATCATAAAATTCATGATTGTAACGCCATTAGTTGTGGAGTTATCCTTACTTGTTTTGTATGTTCCTTGGCCCTTAGAACAATTAGAAGGTCCAGAATCCGAACCCATGGGCCGATTTCAACCATTTGCAATCCCCGCCGTACTTTAAGTCCTAGTAACCCAGTTGAAATTTCATCAAGATAGCTCCATTATTTTTTGAGTTATCGTGTCTACGGACGGACGGACGGACGGACATGGCTATATCGACTCAGGAGGTCACGCTGATCACAAGTATATATACTTTTAGATATCTAGCTCGCTTCCTTTAGGTGGTTACAAACTCCATATCAAAGTAAATATGCCCCTTTACCTATTCTATAGGTGTAGGGTATAAAAACTTGTCTAACTTTTTTGTTCTACGTGAATACTCTATGTATATAATTACTTTATGGTTTTGTATAAAAATTACTTTTTAAAATATTTTTAAAATATAAAAATTAATTTTCGAATTCATAATTACTGTTTACCGTTAATACCGTTAGTACCGTTTAATTGTGAAATATCAGCTATATTTTTAATTTATCTATATTTTTCAAAAATTTATAGATGTGCGATTTTTAGCACATTTTCAAAAAATTTTTTTAAAATGTGCCTATATAGCTTCACTTTGTTCGTTGTCCATCCGTCCCTATGTTTACAAAAACTTTTACACAGTTTGAAATAGAGTAAAGAAATGAAAAAAACATAATTTCTTAGAAGAACTTTTTTCTCTAGTCCCACCCGTTACGGAGCTGCAGCCCCCCAAAGTTGGAAAAAGCCCTATCTGAATACGGCAAAAGATAGCTGGTTTTATATAATGTAAACACAATTTTTGCAAAATGTTTGGTCACACATATCTTCTAAACGGTTCAAGCTAGAATATTGAACAGAAAAAAGGAGCTACAGAAAAAAGTTCTTCTATGAAATTATTTTTTTTGCAATTTCTACCCGTGGTTCAAATTTCTTTACTCTATTTCAAAAGGTGTAAAAATTTTTGTAAACATACGGAAGGACGGACGAACAGAGTGAAGCTATATATACAGGCACATTTTTAAACTCAGAACGGTGAAATAACACTTACGAAATAGTAAAACATAAAATTAAAATTTTTAAAATATGCATTTTATTTATAAAAACAAAAATAATATAAATGTATTGTAATTTGTCAGATTAAGTATTTATCCAAAACCACAAAATAACAAGTAAAGAAGCAGTCAGTCGGTGCGACCGACTTAGAAATACCCTACACCTATTTGGTTCAAATTTAAGGACATATCCATAAGTCATTTTAACGCCATAAAAGCTGTTATTAATGTGATTGTAAGACATAGCTAACCAATTTAACTTTATAATATTAAAAACATTTTCTAATTACACTATCTCTTAAAAAATATTACAAATTCTTACTAATTTATTTATTTAAAAATATTAAAAAACAAAAAAACTTGTTATAAATGAAAATATATTTATTCCAACTCAATTACAAAATGAAAAAATTCTAGTTATTAAATTTTGTGATAAAAAGCTAATCAAAGCATAACATATTTAATAATCCAAATTTTTCAAAATTGCAATTATTTTAAATGTCTAGTTAATATACCTAATAGAAAAGCTTATACGCAAAATTTGCAATAAATGTATTTCTAAAATAAAATTAAAAATTTAGACCTTTTCATATAATTCATTTAAATATAAAAATAAATTTTACATAAATGTAGCAAGTACCTTTGAACATAACCACTACAATTAAGTCTAAATTTCGAGGACACATAGGTAATAGGAAATATATTCTTTGGCTTCGAAATTATACTCGTTCGGCCTCAAATCGATCAAAAGCTTCTAGAATCCGAACTCATTGACCAAACTCGACCAGGACCCATTCCAATGGTACTTTCATTACTAGTAACCTAGAGTTTAAATTTCATCAAAATAGCGGCATTATTTTTTGAGTTATGGTGTTTTTAAGATATATGTTTGTTAGCCCTTGAACTTTTAAAGGGTTCCAGAACCCGAAATTATGGTACGATTTCGCCCATATGCAGTCCCCATCATACTTTCAATACTAGTTAACCCTTGTACACAATTGGAACGTTCTATCTTAATTTTAAGTTACTAGTTTTATTAATTTCGATGATAAACTTTTACACACTTGGGGGTCTAAGAAAGGTACAAAATTAGAGGGACACACAGGAAATAGTAAAGAACACCCATGTGCCAAATTTGAAGCTTCTACATTTGTTTGACGTTACTATCTTTATTAATTTCGAAAATATGCTTTAAGGTTCTCGGAACTGAGAGGCTGGTCCCCACCCACTACTCCAATTGAGCTCAAGTTTCAAGGACACTAAGGAAATCGAAAGCAACACCCTGAAACCAAATTTGGAGGTTCTATCTTCATTGGTTTCGGAATTATGCTCGTTTGGCCTAAATTCGATCAAAAAGTTCTAAGTTCCGAACCCATTGTCCAATCCTCACCGTACGCAATCGCCGCCGTAGTTTCATTACCAATAACCTACAGCACAAATTTCATGAAGATAGCGTCATTAGTTGTTGAGTTATCGTGATTATTTATATATGTTCGTTCGCCCTGAAACCGATTAAAAGGTCCAGAATCCGAACCTTTGGGCTGATTTTGGCCTTATGCAGGCCACGCTTAACTTTAAGCACTAGTTAACCTTTGTACACAATTTGAACGTTCTATCTTAATTTTAAGTTACTATTTTTAATAATTTGGATTATAAGCTTTTAAAACTTAAAAGGTCTAAGAGGGATACTGAACCACCACTCCAATTGATCCCAAATTAGGGGGACACGCAAGGGATAGTAAAGAACACCCTTGTGCCAAATTTGAAGCTTCTACATTTTTTTAAGTTGTTATCTTTATTAATTTTAAAGATATGCTTTAAGGTCTTCGGAAATGTATGGCTGGTCCCCGACCCACTACTCCAATGGGGCCCAAATTTCAAAGACATTAAGGAAATAGGAAGGGACACCCTGATTCCAAATTTCGGAGGTTCAATCCTCTTTGGTTTCGGAATTATGCTCGTTTGGCCTAAATTCGATCAAAAAGTTCTAGGTTCCGAACCCATGGTCCAATCCCGAACTTACGCAATCCCCGAAGTAGTTTCATTACTAGTAACCTACAGCACAAATTTGATGAAGAAAGCGTCATTAGTTGTTGAGTTATTGTGATTTCTTATAGATAGCGTTAGTCCTTCGATCGATTAAAAGGTCCAGAATCCGAACCAATGGGCCGATTTCGTCCATATGCAATACCCGCCGTACTTTCAGTCCTAGTAACCTACAGTTAAAATTTCATCAAGATAGCTCCATTATTTTTTGAGTTATCGTGCCTACGGACGGACGGACATGGCTATATCGACTCAGGAGGTCACGCTGATCACAAATATATATACTTTTCCATATCTAGCTCGCTTCCTTTAGGTGGTTACAAACACCATACCAAAGTTAATATACCCTTTTACCTATTCTATAGGTGTAGGGTATAAAAATCACAGCTTTTGACTGTTTTTAATAACTAGGTAAATTTCTAATATTGTATATATGGAGCTGCTTCTGAGATTGTTCCAGGTCGCTCTGCTTGGGACCTTGGGAATTTTTAGGTCCTTAATATTAAAGTCATTGATATACTATCATGTGGTGTGTCATTAAAATGATCTTGGAAAAGTCGACAACTTTTGTTTGTGATGGTTCCAAGTTGCTCTGTTTGAGCGTGGAGACTGCTTATAAGCCCTTAATTTAAAAGTAAGCTATATATAATCATGGCAAACTCGAGCGCTTTTGTTCGGTTCCAGACTTCCAGTTCGCCCTTCTAGGGCGCTGAGATCATTTATAAACCCTTAATATTATAAATGCCAAAAATATAATATTACCATATGGGGTATCATTGATAAGGTATTGGCAAGCTTTACAACTTTTGTTTGGAAATGATAGTTGGAGATCCCTCTACTTGTGTGCTAAGGGAGCTTTAAGACACTTACTATAAAAATAAGCGATATACTATCATGTGGGTATCATTAAAAAGAGGTTGGCGGGCTCGACAACTTTTGTTTGGGAGTGATAGTTCCAGGTCACTTGCTTAGACACGGAGTATAATCTTAATATAAAAGTAAGCGGGGTACGACCAATTGGTTCTGATTCTGAATAGAGACCAAACGAGCATAGTTCCGCAACCAATGAAAATTCAAATTTTGAACAAGGAAGTTTCTTACAATTCCTTTGTATCCTTAAAATTTTGGACCAATTGGAAATCACGATAAATCCACAATCACTAACGCTGCTGTAGGTTACTTGTAATGAAACTACAGCGGTGATTGCGTATGGTCGAGATTGGACCATGCGTTCGGATCCTTGAACTTTTTGATCGAATTTAGGCCAAAATAGCAGTATTCCAAAACCAATGAAGATAGATCCTGCAAATTTGACATCAGGGTTCATGTTCCTAATTCCTTAGTGTCCTTGAAATTTGGGACCAATTGCAGTAGTGAACTGGGACCCACCCACAAGTTTCCGAAGACCTTAAAGCAAATCATCGAAATTAATAAATATAGTAACTTAACTCAAAAACTTGAACTTATATTCAAATTTTTGAAATTATATTTTTTGAACTTATATTTAAAAAAACATGATAACTCAAAAACTAAAGATACTATTTTGATGAAATTTAAACTTAGCGTTACTAGTAACGAAAGTACCACGCGGATTGCTTATGTTTCAAATCGGGCAATGGGTTTGGATTCTAGAAGATTTTGATTGCCTAGAGGCCACATGAGCATAATTTCGAAACCAAAGACGATAGAACATTAAAATTTGGGGCTTAGGTGTTTTTTCTTATCTGCTTTGTGTCAGTAAAATTTTGGATGAATTAGAATAGTGGTTTGCATACCATTCCTTCTACTCCCATATACGTTAAAATATATATTCGAAATTAATAAAGATAGTAATTTGAAATAAATATAGAAACTTTAAATTTGGTATAACGATGTCCTATCTCCTCAATTTTAGTGTTGGTTCAGGTGCATCCTAAGAAATCCCAAAATTAAAAAGCTTATCTTCGAAATTCATGAAGATAGAAACTTTAGATTTGATACACGAGGGTTCTTATTATACAACCGTTCTTATTTATCACTTTTATATTTTTAAAAGGCTAAGAGTTTTACTATAAATCATATTATGTATTATATTTTATAATTTAAAAACAAAATATATTTTTAATAAATGATTAAATTTCTTTTTTTTTAATTTTAATTATATCATATATTTTTTTGAAATATTATTATGGTTAATGTATAACTAAGAAATTGTTTACGATACTTAAGTTATGTTCAAAGGTAATTGCTGCATGTATGTAAAATTTGTTTATATATTTACATGAATTATATTAAAATTTCTAAATTTGCAATTGTAATTTAGAAATACATTCATTGCATATTTTGCTATAAGCTTTTCTAAAAGGTACATTTACTAAGAATTTTAATTAATTTCTATTTTGAAAAATTTGAATTATTAAATTTTGATATAAAAAGCAAATCAAAGCATTAATGTTTTCAATTTTCATTAAAAATCATCAAATTATGTAAACTAATACATATTTATCACAAATTAATATTTCATTCGAATAACTTTGAGTTTAATGAAAATTAGTGTCACAGATAACTGGAGAATTATTTAATTATTATAGTAATATATTTTATACAGTAATTATTATTAACAGAAGTGCTCAAATTCCATGTCATAAATATAAAAGATGAGAATTAACCAATTCTAATCCCGATATTTCAATATGAAAGTAATCTTTTCCTTTCCTGTAATCCCACGTCATATTGCAAGGAAAACTAAATAGGATTCCAATAAATCTATAAATTAAATCTAACCAGAATTTTTCAAATTAAAAGACTTAAAATATTAAAAATTAAATTATGTATAATATTAAAAAATAATTAAATTAAGAGAATAAAATTAAAAATTATTTAAAATTGAAATAAGCAAGGATACTAAATCATTCAACAATAATTGCAGTACAGCTAAAATTACTAATCCTGAAGAAAAATAATTGCTGCATGTTTTTAAAATTTTATTGAATTGGATTCGTAATTTTGTAGTTTATATTATTTTATAATAATATAAATACATTTTTTTTGTTTAATAATATTTTCAAATAGATAAATTAGTAAGAATTTTTAATATTCTTGAATAGATAAAATAATTAGAAAATATTTTTAGTATTATAAAGTTAATTTGGTTAGTTATGTCTTACAAGCAAAATAATAAAAGCTTTTATGGTTTTAAAATGACTTGTGGACTTCTCATTAAATTTAAACTAAATAGGTGTAGGGTGTTTCTAAGTCGGATGCACCGAGTGACAATTTCTTTACATCTTCAAAATTGATTTATTAAATTATTGATTAAAAGCTAATAAAAGCATTAAGGTTATTAATTTATTGTAAATATTAAACAGATATGTTTCATTACAAGTTAATATTTCTTTATAAATTACTTTAAATTTCAAGGTATTTCAGTATCACAGATAACAGGTCGAAGTTTCAGCTCCTATATTTATTATTTTTTAAGAGATGTTGAGCGCTCCTGTTATCAATAAGTATTACAATCACAATAATAATATATTGGTACCGCTCTGTGCTCGAAATTCGGGTTATTTTTGCGTTATGCTTTATTTGTAATTCAAAACATCCAAACAATCAAAGCAATTGTTGACTTTATTTCAGTTAAAATTTTTTGTATATATAAAATAAAACGCATTGAGCGTATAATAAAAATAATTAATAAACATCAAAGTTTTTTGTAAAACGCATTGAGCGAATAATATAATATAATTAACATACGTTTTGTTTTCTAATAATAAATCTTCTAAATGACAGTGATAATAAAAGCGAAAAGACAAAATTTGATAACAAAAACTGTATACAAAAAAAACAGTTAAAAGCGAACTATATATTACAATATATTTCATAAAAATTATTTCTCAAAAAACAGTGTTATAAAAAGAGTGCAAACCAGAGAAATATTTAAAACCTGGTCAACAGGAAAAAGTAAAAAAAAATATTGCACAAAACCCAAACCTAAAGTTAAGACCATACAAAGGGTCTTTAACTTCAATAAGGAAAATAACAAAAGCAGACACACCAACTACCAACAAGCTGTAGAAAGGGCGAAAAGAATAGGCCGGCACGAGATAATAAAGTGCAAGAAATTGTCAACATTATTGAAACAACCAAAGAGAGTTAACAATATATCAACAACCGATCCAATAATCGATATGTTATTACACCAGTTTATTGTAAGTTATCTAAGCTTTTTGAATATTTTTTTTAAACTTTTCATTGTAAATTATTTCCTTGTGTTTAAAAAAAAAAGTTCATCTTCTCTCAACTTAAATTCTTTTTGTATAAATTTTTCTTAAAATGGCTATAAATAACAATCAAGTAAATACCTTAACAATAGATCCATTGAAATATTTAGACCGTTTACCTGATTAATGGAGATACAAACTTTTACCAATCTTCTGTCTATTAGATACACCCAATCTTAGATACATACAATGCGTTATCACAGACAATATTCTCTGACATAATTAAGAGCAAATTAAAAGGTAGAGCTAGGGATATGTTGGACTGCCAAGCACAATCTTGGACAGATATTAAGTCAATATTACAAAATAACTTCGGTGAGGCAAAACGAAGGACGATTTATTTGACGAACTTAGGGCTATAACATTTAAAACTGGTAGCGTAGACTTTTATAACGAAATAAAAAATAAACTAAGGGCATTAAAAAACAAAACCATAACGGTATTAGAACAAGAAGCCGCCACTAATGAATGTGCTCGAAATAATATGAGAACGGCTCTGAATATATTCAAAAGCAAAATTCCAGAACGATTCTGGCATGTAGAAACTCTAACTCGTTGGAAGATGCAATGGACATATTATTCCAATCGAGACATCTACCATGTATATTGGTATAATCTAAAAAGACACAACTCAAATTTATAATAGACACAGGAGCAACTAATTCTATCATAAATCCAGGACTTTGCCATTCTAATTGGCAAATACCAATTAAACCAATTATGGTTAAAACATTAAAACATCAAATTCCCATAGATACAAAAGCTCGCGTTCCACTATTTTACGAACTAGGAAATACCGATGAAAGAATCGAATTCTTAATTTGCAATTTCCACGACAAATATGATGGTCTAATAGGAAATGATATATTAAGAAAATATAATGCAGAAATCGATCTTGCGAATAATAAATTAAAAATTAATAGTAAGGAAATACCTATTTTATTCAACTTAAATTCAAACAAATTAATCGAAAACAAAACGGAAACAACGGTTGACGTTTCATTAAATCCTAAAACTAAACGAAAATATAATTAAAAGTATCAATAATAAATCAAAAATTAAAAAGGGAAAAATCAAAATTGATAATAGTAACATGTATGAAAAACAAATTCCAGAGGATATAATACACTCGAATTTTAATATTGAGAAAGTGAAATTACCATTACCTCAACAAATTAGAACCACTCACTTAAACTCGGAAGAGGAAGAAAAACTATTGAGTATAGTTAAAAGATTTTCTCGTATCTTTTATCAAAAAAATACGAATCTCACTTTTACCAATGCTATAAAGCATGAAATTCGAACTACCGAAAATGCGTCAATAATAGTAAAAACCTATAGATATCCGTACTGAAGTACAGAGTCAAATCCAAGAAATGTTAAGAGACAATATCATTAGGCCGAGTGTATCAACCTATTCTGCACCAGTATACCCGGTACTGAAAAAGTCGGATGCGAGTGGTAAAACTAAATGGAGACAAATTAAATGAGGTAACAATAGATGATAGGTATCCCATACCAAATACTGATGAAATATTGGCAAAACTCGGAAGATGTCAATATTTCACAACTCTAGACTTTGCTAAGGGGTTTCACCAAATTGAGAGAGCAGAAAAGAGCACTTATAAAACTGCTTTCAGTGTTGAAGGAGGGCATTACGAATTTGGCTTGAAAACAGCCCCGGCTACCTTTCAACGATTGATGAACAATGTCTTGTCAGATTACATCAATAAAATTTGTTTGGTATATCTAGACGGCATAATAATATTTTCAACCTCATTGCAAGAACATTTAGAGTCCATAACCAAGATTTTCCAAAGACTTAAGGATACAAATCTTAAAATGCATTTGGATAAATCGGAGTTTCTAAAACACGAAACCGAATTTCTCGGTCATATAATAACAAGTGAAGGCATAAAAGCCAATCCAAAAAAAATAACATGTGTTCAGAATTTTCCTTTACCAAAATCGGCAAAAGAAATAAAACCATTTTTAGGGCTCACCGAATATTACCGGAAATTTATTAGAGATTGTTCAAAGATTGCCAAGCCCATGACAAAATATTTAAAGAAGGACATTAAACTGAATATAGATGATCCTGAATATAAAGAAAGTTTTGAAACTTTAAAAATATTATTATTTAACGACCCCATATTAATTTATCCTGATTTCAATAAGCAATCTGCAAACTGACGCAAGTAATTATGCTTTAGGCGCTGTTCTTTCACAAGACAATCATCCTATTTGTTATGGATGCCGTTCTCTAAACGTACATGAACCATTGAAAAGGAACTACTCGCTATAGTATCGGCAACTCAATACTTTCGACCTTATTTGTTTGGAAGAAAATTTATAATTGAAACCGATCGTAGACCCTTAAGAGAACCTGGTTATTCTCAGTCAAAGAACCGAATTCCAAACTGACAAGATGGAGACTTAGGCTTTCGGAATATGATTACATCATAAAATATAAAAAGGGTGTACAAAATGGAAATGCAGATGCATTATCCAGAGTTATTATAAATCATGTTGAAGAACCCGAAGGAGAAAATCCGATAATTAAGAATACCGAATGTCCAATAAATTACTATAAAAACCAAATCATTATAAATAAATTATTTAAATTAATTCCGGGTCTCTTAAAATCAAAACAGAAAAACTGTTCAACAAAATTAGAAAAACCATCTTTACCAAATTTATGGATATTGAAACAATCAAAATTCTAATCAATACTCACTTCAACGATACGACAACTAATGCAATATTAGTTGAAGATGAACTATTCTTCTCTAAATTTTACGAAACAATTAAAAATAATGCTGACCTCAGCAATAAACAAGTAAAGCAACAGTCAGTCGGTGCAACCGACTTAGAAATACCATACACCTATTTGGTTCAAATTTAAGGACATATCCATAAGTCATTTTAAAACCATAAAAGCTGTTATTAATTTGATCGTAAGACATAGCTAACCAAATCAACTTTATAAAACTAAAAACATTTTCTAATTACACTATCTATTAAAAAATACTACAAATTCTTACTAATTTATCTATTTAAAAATATTAAAAAACAAACCAACTTGAAATAAATGAAAATATATTTATTCCAATTCAATTACAAAATGAAAAAATTCTAATTATTAAATTTTGTGATAAAAAGATAATCAAAGCATAATATATTTAATAATCCAAATTTTTAAAAATTGAAATTATTTTAAATGGTTAGTTTATATACCTAATAGAAAAGCTTATAAACGCAAAATATGCAATAAATGTATTTCTAAAATACAATTACAAATTTTGACCTTTTCATATAATTCATTTAAATATAAAAATAAATTTTAAATAAATGCAGGAAGTACCTTTGAACATAGCTGAACCACTACAATTAAGTCTAGATTTCGGAGACACATAGAACATAGGAAATATATTCTTTGGCTTCGAAATTAAACTCGACCACAACCAATTCCCATGGTACTTTCATTATTAGTAACCTAGTGTTAAATTTCATCAAAATACCGGCATTATTTTTTGAGTTATGGTGTTATTAAGATATATGTTTGTTAGTCCTTGAACTTTTCAAGGGTTCCAGAACCCGAAATTATGGTACGATTCGCCCATATGCAGTCCCGTCATACTTTCAATACTAGTTAACCCTTGTACACAATTGGAACGTCCTATCTTAATTTTAAGTTACTAGTTTTATTAATTTCGATGATAAGCTTTTACACATTGGGGGGTCTAAGAGAGGTTCTGAACCACCACTCCAATTGATCCCAAATTAGGGGGGCACGCAAGAAATAGTAAAGAACCCCCTGGGCCAAATTTGAAGCTTCTACATTTGTTTCAAGTTACTATATTTATTAATTTCGAAAATATGCTTTAAGGTCCTCGGAACTGAATGGCTGGTCCCCGACCCACTACTCCAATCGGGCCGAAATTTCAAAGACACTTACGAAATAGGAAGGGACACCCTGATACCAAATTTGGAGGTTCTATCTTCATTGGTTTCGGAACTATGCTCGTTTGGCCTAAATTCGATCAAAAAGTTCTAAGTTCCGAACCCATTGTCCAATCCTCACAGTACGTAATCACCGCCGTAGTTTCATTATCAATAACCTACAGCACAAATTTCATGAAGATAGCCTCATTAGTTGTTGAGTTATCGTGATTTTTTATATATGTTCGTTAACCCTGACATTGATTAAAAAGTCCGGAATACGAACCGTTGGGCTGATTTCGCCCTTATATAATCCGCGGTGTACTTATAGTACTAGTTAACCCTTGTATACAATTTCAACGGTCTATCCTAATTTTAAGTAACTATTTTTAGTAATTTCGATTATAAGCCTTTAAAACTTGGGAGGTCTGAGAGGGGTACAGAACCACCACTCCTATTGATCCCAAATTAGGGGAACACGCAAGAGATAGTAAAGAACACCCTTGTGGCAAATTGGAAGATATTAATTTTAAAGATATGCTTTAAGGTCTTCGGAAATGTGTGGCTGGTCCCCGACCCACTACTCCAATGGGACCCAAATTCACAAGACATTTAGGAAATAGGAAGGGACACCCTGATACTAAATTTGGAGGTTCTATCTTCATTGGTTTCGGAATCATGCTCGTTTGGCCTAAATTCGATCAAAAAGTTCTAGGTTCCGAACACATGGTCTACTAGTAACCTACAGCACAAATTTGATGAAGATAGCGTCATTAGTTGTTGAGTTATCGTGATTTTTTATATTTGTTCGTTAGCCCTGAAACCGATTAAAAGGTCCAGATTCCGAACCCATGGGCCGATTTCGCCCATATGCAATCCCCGCCGTACTTTCAGTCCTAGTAACCTACAGTTAAAATTTCATCAAGATAGCTCCATTATTTTTTGAGTGATCGTGCCTACGGACGGACGGACGGACATGGCTATATCGACTCAGGCGGTCACGCTGATCACAAATATATGTACTTTTCCATATCTAGCTCGCTTCCTTTAGGTGGTTACAAACACCATACCAAAGTTAATATACCCCTTTACCTATTCTATAGGTGTAGGGTATAAAAATCCGATTACCAACAAAAAAAAAAACATAAATTTTATTAATTTAGCAAGTTATTTTAAAATTTATTTACTTTTTCCTACTCTTACATTCAGTAATGATCAACGAATAACTTTTACTATATTTATACTATTTACACAAATTCTTTTTGTTTTTTTAAATATTGTAGATAAGAAATATTGATTTTTTATTATACTAATTAACTGAAGACAAATTAGCTTAACTAATTTTTAGAAACAGGTCCATGTTTACCCACTAAACACTATTGACAGAATATTTTGTGAAAAGAGGACTGAGTACTGCGCCAGTCTAGGTTAGGTGCTTCTGCCCTACCACATCACTATCATAACCTTTATGCACATATTTACAATTACAATAAATTATGTTATTTTAAAGGTGCGAGAAGTGGCAATTTACAGTGAAGTTAAAAAAGTCAAGGTTTTCAATGTTTTGTTAAACCTTAATTTTAAGATTTTATAACATATTCATAACAAAAATTCCAGAATAAAGTTCTTTAATAAAACTATGAAGAGGTACGTACTACGTATCTTTTGCTGGGTACCTACTACGTTCTACATGCTTATTCAATACGAATATATTGTATGATACTTCATATAGGTATTAAATTTCATACATCATATAGGTACTATTTTTTTCTTTTTTATTTTTTATGATTGTTCTAATGTTTTTGTATTGTTTTGTTCCTAGAAAAGAGTTTTCAGTATTTATTACTTGCTGTGCAAGCATTTTCATATATGTAAGAACAATACAATTTGACAGCGAGCTTTTTTATAATACATTATTTATTTTTTGAATTTTACAAAGAGATAATGTGCTAAGTTCCGTACTTGTGTAAACCGTATAAAATTTAAGATATTGAGAGAATAGTGATATTATATTAGATAAAAAAGAGCATATTAAAAATGATAAAATGTGGAAAGAAATTTATATAACGTAGGTACATAGGGAGCCAACTGGACACTGAACATTATATTTACTCTATGGTATAACCAGAAATTATATATACATAGATTGTTCACATAGAACAAAAATTGTAAATAAATTTCTTATATTTTTTTTTTATCTCCACGACCCCGGTATAATACTTTTTAGTTTTTATCAAAGACATTAAATATATTTATTGTCTCTGCTGTTATACTCAATATTCTTCCTATAATATATATATTTCTGTTCGAATTTTGCTTAAGTGTATATAAAACAAGTAAAGAAACAGTCAGTCGGTGCAACCGACTTAGAAATACCCTACACCTATTTGGTTCAAATTTAAGGACATATCCATAAGTCATTTTAACACCATAGAAGCTGTTAGTAATTTGATCGTAAGACATAGCTAACCAAATTAACTGTATAATACTAAAAACATTTTCTAATTACCCTATCTATTAAAAAATACTACAAATTCTTACTAATTTATCTATTTCAAAATATTAAAAAACAAACAAACTTGAAATAAATGAAAATATATTTATTCCAATTCAATTACAAAATGAAAAAATTCTAATTATTAAATTTTGTGATAAAAAGATAATCAAAGCATAATATATTTAATAATCCAAATTTTTAAAAATTGCAATTATTTTAAATGGTTAGTTTATATACCTAATAGAAAAACTTATAAACGCAAAATATGCAATAAATGTATTTCTAAAATACAATTAAAAATTTACACCTTTTCATATAATTCATTTAAATATAAAAATAAATTTTACATAAATGCAGCAAGTACCTTTGAACACAGCTGAACCACTACAATTAAGTCTAGATTTCGGAGACACATAGGACATAGGAAATATATTCTTTGGCTTCGAAATTAAACTCGACCACAACCAATTCCCATGGTACTTTCATTACTAGTAACCTACTGTTAAATTTCATCAAAATACCGGCATTATTTTTTGAGTTATGGTTATTTTGAGTTTTTTGAGTTATATAGTTGTAAGACATATGTTTGTTAGTCCTTGAACTTTTCAAGGGTTCCAGGACCCCAAATTATGGTACGATTTCGCCCATATGCAGTCCCGTCATACTTTCAGTAATAGCTAACCCTTGTACACAATTGGAACGCTCTATCTTAATTTTAAGTTACTAGTTTTATTAATTTCGATGATAAGCTTTTACACATTGGGGGTCTAAGAGAGGTTCTGAACCACCACTCCAATTGATCCCAAATTAGGGGGGCACGCAAGAAATAGTAAAGAACACCCTTGTGGCAAATTGGAAGCTTCTACATTTGTTTCAAGTTACTATCTTTATTAATTTCGAAAATATGCTTTAAGGGCCTAAGAACTGAGTGGCTGGTCCCCGATCCACTACTCCAATGGGGCCCAAATTTCAAAGACACTTACGAAATAGGAAGGGACACCCTGATACCAAATTTGGAGGTTCTATCTTCATTGGTTTCGGAATTATGCTCGTTTGGCCTAAATTCGATCAAAAAGTTCTAAGTTCCGAACCCATTGTCCAATCCTCACCGTACGTAATCACCGCCGTAGTTTCGCTGCCAATAACCTACAGCACAAATTTCATGAAGATAGCCTCATTAGTTGTTGAGTTATCGTGATTTTTTATATATGTTCCTTAGCCCTGACATCGATTAAAAGGTCCGGAATCCGAACCGTTGGGCTGATTTCGCCCTTATATAGTCCGCGCTCTACTTATAGTACTAGTTAACCCTTGTACACAATTTGAACGGTCTATCCTAATTTTAAGTAACTATTTTTAGTAATTTCGATTATAAGCCTTTAAAACTTGGGAGGTCTGAGAGGGGTACAGAACCACCACTCCAATTGATCCCAAATTAAGGGAACACGCAAGAGATAGTAAAGAACACCCTTGTGGCAAATTGGAAGCTTCTACATTTTTTCAAGTTGTTATCTTTATTAATTTTAAAGATATGCTTTAAGGTCTTCGGAAATGTGTGGCTGGTCCCCGACCCACTACTCCAATGGGACCCAAATTCACAAGACACTTAGGAAATAGGAAGGGACACCCTGATACTAAATTTGGAGGTTCTATCTTCATTGGTTTCGGAATTATGCTCGTTTGGCCTAAATTCGATCAAAAAGTTCTAGGTTCCGAACCCATGGTCCAATCCCGACCTTACGCAATTCCCGAAGTAGTTTCATTACTAGTAACCTACAGCACAAATTTGATGAAGATAGCGTCATTAGTTGTTGAGTTATCGTGATTTTTTATATTTGTTCGTTAGCCCTGAAACCGATTAAAAGGTCCAGAATCCAAACCCATGGGCCGATTTCGCCCATATGCAATCCCCGCCGTACTTTCAGTCCTAGTAACCTACAGTTAAAATTTCATCAAGATAGCTCCATTATTTTTTGAGTTATCGTGCCTACGGACGGACGGACGGACGGACATGGCTATATCGACTAAGGCGGTCACGCTGATCACAAATATATATACTTTTCCATATCTAGCTCGCTTCCTTTAGGTGGTTACAAACACCATACCAAAGTTAATATACCCCTTTACCTATTCTATAGGTGTAGGGTATAAAAAAACGCACATAAACAATATCAAAATACACAAAAGAAATTTTATTGCCTGTTTGAACATTATTTTTTCACCAGAATTTAATATTTTCTAAATTCTAATTCACTTTTTAAAATGCTAATAAAAAAAAAACAAAATAAAAAGTTTAAAAATATTTTAATATCTTTGTTCATTGAACATTTGAACTAAATAAAAAAAACAGATATGGCCAAGTCGGCGGGCCTATATTAATTAAATTGAGTCGCGAGTCACATCCGAAAATGAATTACATTTATACATAAAGTCGGCGCATAATACTGAAGTCATAAACCACAACGTTGAACCACGTGACTATTTAATGTTAAATTTGTTATAGCTTGTTACCTGAAAAAAAACTTAATATTTAAAAAAAAAAATATTGTTGTAATATGAAAACAAAAAAAACTTTCTTTCGGTTCTTATTTCATTAAAATTTGTGAAATAGTTTGCCCTGAAAAAACACGTTATTTTAGTATGGGAAAAAATAAGCCGATTAATTATTAAGATCTGTTCTATAAGTTCTGCCATTTTTTTACCTTAAGTACAAATTAATTTTTAGCTGTCTACTTACCCGCATACATATTATTTTTCATAATATTTATTAAAAAAAAAATTTTCCAATAAATATTACAACTAGCATTTACATCTAAAGTTTTTTTATAATAGAATATATTGTTTGAGTTTATTTAAAAATACTTTTATTGGTATCCAAAGGTTTTTAAAAAAGCACATTTTCAAAATTTTAGTGTTTCATACTGAGTATTTTATCATTTATTGTTATAAAAATATATGTAAACATAAATTATAATATTTAGTTATTTCATCAATTAATTATTAATTATGAATAATTTTGAAATAACATTTCAATTTTCGACCACTTACAGTCCCTAATCATGGAATGTGACAAAAGAATTTCGTTAATCGACTTCTACTAATTTCTGAGGATCTAACTTCTCCCAAAATTTTAAGTCTCTAGCTCGAACTGTTCAGAAGATATGTGGACATATTGAAACCCTTACCTTTATAAAATTTATGAAGCTTATAAAAGCACCTGTCTTGTACCGTTTTCAGACTAAAAATATACCTAACAAAACTTTTGTTTTAACAATTTAAATAAATTTTTATTTTATTTAAATTATGGACACAATGGAAAATTTCAATAGTATTCAAAATCATTTATATAATCCTCTTTCTGCCCTTATTATTCTTTTATTTGATATATTATTAAAATTCAAATTTTTAAAATTGATCAAATTCGTATGTTTGTTTTTAATCTTATATTTTTTAATCAATTTATATTTTATAAGAAGTGCTTTACTTTCAAAAATTATCAGAAAACTTTGTAAAAAAATACTTTTTATATTAAAATGTAAAACTTAAACGTCAATCGCTACATAAAACAATTCGTTCAGTAGAAAATTTTTCCGTGCGTTGCTTTTTTCTTGTATAGATGTTAATATATTTTTCTGTATAAGACACAAGTACAATTTTTTTTAAATTTACTCACATTTGGTTCGATTTCAATCTTAAATAAAATTGTATTGCAAAAAAAAAAATATTAACAGCCCGTTATTACTCTTACCCAATGAAAACATATCACAGAATTGATTTATAATTTTATGAAACGTCGAAATTTGGAACTGCTTTATTTGTATTTCAAAACATTTAAGCAATCAAAGCTATTGTTGACGTTATTTCTGTTAAAAAATAGGAAAAACATAAGTTTTAATTCGCAAGTGTCAAGACAGCCCTTGGGACAATTCTATAACACTCATAATTCAAATTAAACGTTTTGGTTCTCTTATCTGTTTGCCCCTACTTCTTAAAAAATTGGTTTGTATTTTGTTATGAATGTGTAGGTATGTACATTTTTTATATTTTAAAACATTTTTCTAACTTAATTTTATAATTAACTAAAATATTTACTTAATTCTTTGTGATTTTATAAATTAAAAATACAAAAAAAAAGTACGATTCAGTTGTTCAACTTGCCCATATTCGATACAACTCAAAATGTAGACCAAAGACTTAGCCCACAAAAATGAAAATTTTTTGATTTTTTCACAAACAACCTTTCAACTTTCAAAATGGTCTTTGAACCGATTTAAGTGTATTTGAATACACGATTCAAATACACTTAAAATCGTGTATGGGATGCATAACAACAAAACATGTCCATCAGTTATGGGATGCATTTAAATAATTTAAGATTATGAGTATTGCCATCAATCTTTATTGTGTGAAGTATATTTATAATAATTTTGTTGTACAAAATTTTTTTACATGTTGGTCTCGCCAACACCAAAGTATATCTATTGTTAAGAAGTAGTTACACTTGATCACGTGATCAAAAATTTTCTTGCTAACTTTTACTCTTTCCACACATACATCTGGAAAAATTTACTCAAATTGTTAGAAGTAGATAGTAATTAATAAGAATATTTCATACAAGAAAAAGACGGAAAATTAAAATAAAAATAGTAAAATTGCATAGTGTGTCGTAAGTAATAAACCAATAATAAATTTTAAAATATAATTGTAAATGTTCTAATATAAAATTATGTAAATTTTAATTTTTAAAAGACTTTAAAATTTTATTTAGTTTTCTAAAATATTAGGTTTTCTGTCAGTATACAAAAGAAAAGCCGTTAAAATGTAATAAAATCGAATTTATTATTATAAATGTGCCTCGCTTAAATATTTATGTTTATTATCAAATTTTTTTACATTTTTGTTGAAATGTTTTATTACAAAATATATTCTTATTCTAATGTACATTTTTATAAAATAATTATTCTCAATAGATTTACTTTGGCCAACACTTGTGTATTATAGATAACAAAAATTAAAATAACAATGTCAACTACTCAAGCGATTGTTGCGCTTGAAAAATAATTAAATTTATGTTTTTCAATTCTAAAAACCATAATAAGTTTTTTGATTTTTATTTCTATGACTTAAAGGGAACAATAATTTGGTACAGCAAAAGCAAAAAAAAAGTTAAAAAATTAAACAATTAAATACTGGAATTTTGGAATTTCAAAAACATCGCCACTAATTAAAAAAGGTTTACCTCCAAAAATTTTATTTCCATTATCATGCATAATAATATTCCGTAACAATTTATTAGTTGATTTTAAAATAAATCTTGATACATTGAAAATTCATCTAATAATAAACGTAGCGCCATTTATTAAATGGGCACCAGAACTATTGACTTTAAGTAGGAGTTTTCAAATGTGAAATTGAAATTTTATTAAATATTATGCACAGTTTTTCCACCTTGTAATAAAGTAGAAGCGATACCGCTACATGCACATATAGAATGCATCGAAGTTACAATGAACTTATGATTAATTGAATTACTACCAGAACTAAATTTCTTGTAAGACTTTAACAATAATATTACGTAAGATTTCAATGAGCGTTTTATTAATAGATATATCCTAATTAAAGTCGGACAATTTTTATATAAGAAGTATTTAAAATCATTCAAACTCTAAATGAAACTTTTCTTTTCCTCGCTTCATTTAAACAATTCCGTCATACATTTCCATTAATAGCTGTTCATTAGCCATAAATATTATTTTATTTTTGCAAATGTTAAAATAATTTTGCAACTGAAACATCTTATAAAAGCAGTATTAAATCCTTTGTTTACCACACATATACTTTTCGAAACTACGATAGGAGGTTTGAAATGCAATAAATTATTAGAGGAAATTTCTTGTTGGTTAAATTGAAAAAATACTAGTTTTGTACATTGAGGATTATTTATGATTTGCTCTTTATTTACTTATATAAAGAAAACCAAATAAAGATAGGTGAATGGCAATCAAGTCTAATTATTTTATGCTCTTGTTCTTGTTGGTTAAATTTAAAAAATGCTAGTTTTGTACATTGAAGATAATTTAAGATTTGCTCTTCATTTACTTCTGTAAAGAAAACCAAATAACGATAGGTAAATGGCAATCAATTCGAATTATTTTATGCGTTTGGTAATGTATTTATATTCAAATATATACTCGTAGCAAGTAGCTTCTGTTGAACCAATATATCTATACCATTCAAAATTAGATAAATTTCATCATACCAATTCAACATTTACTACATTCTCATTAGTTTTAAAAAAGCGTAAGGTAGAGGGTCCTATTACTAGTCTCTTAACCATTTTTTGAGATTTAAATCCTTATAAATAAGTTATTTAATTTAAATCCTTATAAATCATAATATTTAATCGGCTTATTTTTTCCCATACAAATATAAACATCCTTTTTTAGAGCAAACTATTTGACCAATTTTAATGAAACAAAAATCAAAATAAAGGTTTTTTTTGTTTTCATAGGACAATGATATTTTTTTTTAGAATATTGCGTTTTTCCAGGTGAAAATCCGTCTTTAATTTAACGTAAATTTGAATTTAACGGTCACGCTTTTAAAAGTTGAGGCTTATGACTCTAATATTATGCGCCGACTTTCTGTGTAAATGTAATTCATTTTCGGTTTTAACTCGCAGCTAAATCTAAATCAAAAGATTATAGGCGCCGACTTATGTATATCTTTCTTTTTTTTTTTTTAGTTCAAATATTCAATGAACAAGGAGATTTAAATTTTTTTAAAATTTTTTTTTTGTTTTTGTTTTTTCTTTATCTTAAAAAGTGAACGAAAAAAATGAGTTTGTTCGAAATGAAAGCAATACATTTGGTTTATACAGTAGTTTTCATTTATAACGAACTCGGTTCAATTTTAATTATAATAAACGTAACAGTTTTTGCCAATGAATTAAATTTTACCTAAAAATGTAAGTTGTTTATTACATTTATATTTCTTTTATTTAAACTTATTATATCTAATAATGTTGCTTGGTGATTATTTTAGTATTTTTATATGTATTTTTGAATATAATAAAAAATCATAATAACCATCAAAAATACAAAAAAAATTTCATTACAAGAAAAAGCATATATACATCTATAAACATAGAGGTGAGGCTGACACATCAATTAAAAAATTAGCAAATGAGTTCAAAGTGCCCATTCTAGAATTAGCACAATCTACAATGTTCAATTCTTATACTAATTTTTCAAAATTCACAGCATTCTTTTAAAACGACATTTTTTTATTACGACGAATATTTTCTGTCTCTTCATGGTCGTTATAAGTGAGCTTTACTGTATTTTTTTTTTGCTATATGTTTGCAGAAACAAAAAAATTACATTTCTTAGGAAAAATTATGTGTTCTTTAGGAATCAACCAGAATAAATGCATACGGCGTGCAGTTTCCGTCAAAAAATTTTGAAATAAGTAGGTATGTTATGTACTGTACTTCGGAATTTAAAATTTTAAAATTTGACAAAGCGTATAAAAATATTGTACCTAATTGTTTTTTCTGATGTTGCTACGACTAAGTTTTCAAAATAAAATATTTTAAAATAATATTTTTTTTTAAAAAAACATACATTCAAAATAATTGAAAATACCTATAATATGTTCGCAAAAAAAAACTAAAAAATAATCTTCAACTGAAATAAAAGTTGACGTATAATTTCTGTCAAAAAATTTACAAATAAATAGGTACATGAATTTACATGAGAGCTATTCGAAATGAAAGCAATACATTTGGTTTATACAGTAGTTTTCATTTATAACGAACTCGGTTCAATTTTAATTATAATAAACTTTACACTTTTTGATAAAGAATTAAATTTTACCTAAAAATGTAAGTTTTTTATTACATTGATATTTCTTTTATTTAAACTTATTATATCTAATAATGTTGCTTGGCGATTAATTAAGTGTTTTTTATTTAGTTTTGAATATAAAAACAATCATAATAACGCATTAAAAATACAAAAAAAAATTTCATTAGAAGAAAAAGCACTATACATAAGTTTGAAGCTGGAACATCATGTAAAATTCTTGGAAATGAGTTCGAAGCGTCCATTCTAGAATCAGCACATTCTACAATGTTCAAGTCTTATACTAATCTTTCAAAATTCATAGTATTCTTTTAAAACGACATTCGTTTATTACGACGAATATTTTCAGTCCCATAATGGTCGTTATAACCGAAAAGTACTGTATTTTGTTTTTGTTTGCAATTTATTATAATACAGTACCTAGGTACTAAAAAAAAAATTTTTTGTAAATCGTAAATTGTGGTTGCTTTTTGTTAAGTTTTTTGTAAAATTAAAAACCGAATTCTGAAATATGCAGAAACCAGAAATTATATATACATAGATTGTTCACATAGAACAAAAATTGTAAATAAATTTCTTATATTTTTTTTTTATCTCCACGACCCCGGTATAATACTTTTTAGTTTTTAGTAAAAGTTTTTACTAATTCTTATCAAAGACATTAAATATATTTATTGTCTCTGCTGTTATACTCAATATTCTTCCTATAATATATATATTTCTGTTCGAATTTTGCTTAAGTGTATATAAAAAAATAATACATAATACATTCATACAATCCATTTAAATCTATATGCTTTCATAGGAAAGATAAAAAAAACCATGTATTTTTTTTCATTATTTTTTATGTAAGTATGCGATCTTCATAATACTTTACTTGCATACTTTAAAAAATAGAAACGATTTATAAATGATCATATGTTGTTATGATACATATTTTATTATTTAATTCCTAAAGTGAAGTAAGAAGTGAAGTAAAAGAAAAATCTTATCATTAATTTGTTTAATGATAATAAAAAATAATAATTAAATTTATAAATCAACGGAAAACGGTTACATTTAAAATGTAAGTTAAAAAATTATTTATCAATTTATAGTAAGTAAGTTAGTATTTAAGTAAGTTAGTTTTCGTCGGTTCAAAGTTAATTTTAAAAAATTTTTCTTTAAATTTTCATTTTCATTTTTAATTTGTTGTATATAAGTAATGCAAATGCATTTTAAAATAAAATGGGAATTCACGATTAGATGTAAAACTAGATGTACTACTTAGATGTGTAGATTCAGTGTATTCTTACGTATATTCAAAATGTAATAATACACTGAATACACTACATCTGGTTTTACATCTAATCGTGAAACACCATAATAAAGGTATTCACCTTTGGATGTAAATCCATCCCCATTATAACCAAAGACAGGAATTTTAAGCACTTATTTGTAATAATATTTGTAGTTAAAAGAAGATAATTTTGACATTTAATTTTTGTTTTTTGTATGTGGTTTATATTTAAAAATTAAACGTTATTCTTAAAAATGGACCAATGACAAATAAAAATAATTTGTTTTTAGTTTATTCAGAATTTTAAACCAAAATGTTTTCAAAAATCGGTGAAATATGCATTTAAATGCTAATATAATATGTAATATATGCAAATATATGCAAATTGCATATTTTATGCTAATAAATTCAAAATATGCAAATGCATATAATTCTCGTCTTTGATTATAACGGTATTCTTAATATTAATTGAATCAGTATTTCTCAATATTAATTGAATAAAAAATTATTAATTAATTAAATTAGCAATAATTATTAATTAAATTTTTTCATAAGTATCTATGTACATTACATACATATATTATTCATTTTATTTGCTTTTTTATGTACTTTTCTATTATTCTTTTATAACATTTCATTTTCATATTATTTATCTATTAATTATGTATAGTAGAATGTTTAAGGATATAAATTCCGATCAACGAAAATCAGGAATAAAGTGCATTGCTTGCCCAAATAGTCGAAGATCTTTTAAAGGAAGATTTTACAATTTTCCTAAAGATAAAAGTCTATTTGATGTTTGGCTATCAAAGTGCAAGGTAAGTATTGATAAGGAAGGTAAGTTTTTGCTGATTTGTGAAAACCATTTTGAAAAAAAATTTTTAGGAAAAAGGCTTAAGAAAGGTGCAATTCCTACTTTATTTTTACCAGATACTGAGCAAAGTATCGAAGAAAAGCGTCAAACGCAAAACTTAAATGTTTTTGAATTTTTGGAATATAGTTGTAGTTTGCAACCTTTTTTAAATAAAAAGACAAAAAATAATGAATCTTTGAAAACTTACGGAAGAAATACTGAAAGAAGTATCGAAGAAATGCGTCAAACGCAAGACTTAAATGTATTTGAATTTTTGGAAGATAGTTGTAGTTTTCAACCTTTTTTAAATAAAAAAACAAAAAATAATGAGGCTTTGAAAACTTACGAAAGAAATGATAATGCAACTTATTTATCCCCAACTATTGAAAAAAGCCGAGCACAAGCATCTACAGAATCTAATGAGAGTTTTTGTAAGAACTGTATTAAATTTCAACAAAATGAGGCTTATTACCAGAAGAAAAATTTTATTTCCAGCAGAACAATAAATAATATCAAAAGGAAAAATATAAATTTAAAAAAAAAAATACATATTTAAAATATCAAAATAAAATATTAAAAAAAAAATTAAACAAAAAAAAAAATGATTCTTTATTAAATTTAATTGATGGCAAATTAAATTTACCAGATAGTGCAAAAACTTTTCTAAAAATGAATTGTAAAACTACCACAACTTGGACAGAGAATGAAAAAAATATTGCCCTGAATATGCATTTTAATTCTCCTAAGGGATATAAATTTTTAAGAAATTCAATAAAACTTAATTTGCCACATTTTAGCTCAATAAATAGATGGATTCCCATCAAGTATTTAAATATAGGTGTGCATGAAAAAAATTTTAATGAAATGAACAAAATTTTTTCTGAAATGAATGAGCTATCAAAAGAAGCCATAATAATTTTTGATGAAATTGCTATAAGAAAAAATTTAAGTTACAATAGCGCACTAGATGAAATTATTGGATTCTTAGATTATGGGTTTAAAAGAACACAAGATGTCGCAAAATATATATGTGTTTTTTTGGTAAGAGGCCTTATAAGCAATTGGAAATATGTGCTTAGTTATTTCACAACAGATA